>BMAW01118564.1:134953-339093 GCA_019974015.1 Nephila pilipes
ATGGCAAAACGGAATAATGAAATATTTATTATGATGGCAAAACGGAAGTATAAAATATATCGACATGAGTGGCAAAGAGGAACTAAAGAATTTTATACCATGAGTGGCAAAATGGAAAAAAGAAATGTTTATTACGATGGAAAAACGGAAATATAAAATTCATCAACAAGAGTGGAAATGTGGAACTGAAAACTGTTGTAATATGAGTGGCAAAATTGAAAAAAATTTATTTCTGTGATGGTTAAACGGAAATGCAAAATTTATTGACATAAGTAGCATAATACGGACTATAGATTGAGCCATAGAAAAAAATGAATTTTTATGCAGCACTTATCGTCTGTGGAAATTTTCAGAATTTCGTTGAATTAAAACCTTTTTTGGCAGTTTCTTTTTAAAACAGTTTACAAAATAACTTAAAATTGGAGTAGAATGCTCGTTCTGATTATAAAAAGTAAGATTAAGATGATGTTTGGTAAGTAATTTTATTCCATTAAACCTATTTTTGTACTTTGCTTCTTAATAGAATTCTGCAGTAATATTTCTATATAAATATGAGTAAGCAAAAGATTTATATATGTATATATAAAAGTAAACACATGTCTTTCACGAATTAATATTTCTCTAAATGCAGTTAAGATTCCAACAAGTTTGTTAAATGACGACAATATATTCGAAGTAGGAATATTCGATACGTGCAATGTAGTTATAAATTAAATAGGAATATTTTAAGCAATCACAAAAAAAAAGAAAAAAAAAAAATTCCCCTGGACATTACAGTGTTCAGTATAGCGATCCGGTGCTTATATTCCCTGATTCCACATTTGTTTTTACTTTTGGCAAAATTTGGCAATTTTGGTAATTTGGGGATGACTTAGCGAATGCTTAGCACATTGTTACTTCTGCTAACCTTAAGAAAAAGAAATTTTCCTTCTGATATTTTCTGTGTAAAATTCTTTTAAAAAAATTAATTGTTTTTGTTTCATTAGCAATACATATACATCAATTGTCATTACTAAATTAATTTCTTTTACAATTTCTGTTCTCAAGAAGCACTACATTGTCTAAAGTAACGTAAGAAATTTTCAGAAATATTTTCTCTACAGATCATTTTGGAAAGAAAACATTATTAAAGCAGGGTTATAAATGCATAAATATTCTTTTCTTCCCATCATTCTATAAATATCCTAATTTTTTTGTTTGATTAAAGGTTTTTCAAGTTTTAATGCGAAGAATACTTCAAGTAATAATGTGTCAAATGGAAATCTGAAGTGTTCGAATCAAAACACGCAGAGAAATGCATAAACTATAATTACTGAGTTCGATTGAAATTAAACGTTCTTTCCATAAAAGTTACTTAATTCCACTTAACTAAGACAAGGGCGATCTTCTGAAAAAAATCAATATGATAAATTTGAAAAAATTGCATAAATTCGTTTAATGTAGTGAAATTATTTTGATGTTGTCTTTCTTAAGGAACTATGAGAATGTAATTCATATTCAAGTAATTTATATATTTATCTTCTAGTAACATTTGGGAGAATATAACTTTAAATTAAAGTGTTATATATATTTAATTCGAAATTATTAGAATTAATTGTGTCAAACGACTTTTCTACAATCTATTTTAATAAAAGGTGGATTTTGTTATTTTTGTCGTCGGAGTAATGGAACGATTACAAAACATGTGACTAAGACTGATTTGTTTAGTTTAATTAATGTTACCCTAGAAGCAACACTAGAGTTGTTGGTGATGGGCCTCGTAATTTTGAGCCGCCGTCAAGTGACGAGGACGACACTTTAGCTGGCACCCCTCTCTCCTAACAACATGACCAAGAAATTTGGCACAAAGAATCTGCAGTGACTCTCTTCAAGAACAACGCTAGAAGTTAAAACGCCTTATTAACTAACCTAAGTGAGACGTTTCTTGTAGCCTAGTTGGTAAAGGCATAGCAAAAAGCGATCGTTCTACTTTTCTTCGGACCCACTGGTTCAGGGTTCCAAATAACCGCTGCCAGCACTCCAAGGTTAACTCTCTCCCTCTCCACTGGGTCGAAAAATCACCCAACACTGAAAATCTATGCATACTGTTAAAGATGGGAATTTCTGTTCGTGTGGATGAATTGTTCTTATTCATTTTAAAAAACTGTTCTTCTGTCCAATTCTGAGAACCGCTTGTTCTTTACATTCTTCATACAAAAGATAACTTAAAATTATTCTAATGAATTTAACGCTATATATAATTATTTCACATGATTACTTTTCATATTTAAGGAAAAATCAAATCAGTTGAATTTAAAAAAAAATGTTTTTAATTAAACCAATACTAAATAAAACGTTATTTTCTAATTTTATCAGCAGATAGTGAAAATAATATCTTTCGTAATTTCTCAATATAGATAATTTTTTTTACATTTTTACATATTCAAAATAAATTGATACAAAAAGTAAATGCTAGTACAAAAGGAATTTGAAATAAATCTACATCATATAATGTACTATGAATCTTAAGGAAAAACATCTATAATTGTTTTACAGAAACAAAAAATTAACAATTTTGCTTCTAATGCTTTAATATGTAAATGCTGCGTAAGGTATTACACTCTTTCTAAAACACGCAAAATAATAAATAAATGCTTTATTTTTGTTTGCAGAGTATCTCAATAATTAAATATTAAGTACATAAACTTGTGTTTAACTATTTCCTATGTTTTTAGCAAAGGGTACAAATTAATAAACTTGCGTGTGAAATATATGAAACATTTAAATTCATATTCCTCTCATACTTTCTTTCCCAATACACAATAATTAAAATCAAAATAAAGAGAAAATTTTCTTTAGAAAAATTTGTTTTAAATCATTCTTAAAATGATTTAAAAAGAATTTTTTTTGGAGAAAATTTTCTTAGAATTGATCATTTCCATCAATATATATCATATCAATATATGTAATTGATTTTACATCATTATATATTGGGTTGGAGGGAAAGTTCTGTCGTATTTTAAAGAAGATATTTGAATTCATTTATAAGAATATGTGTTTAATATTAATCAATTATATATGCTCCGTTATTTGTTACAACCTGTTGCCATCTTTCAGGTAACCTGTGAATTCCTGCTTTGTAGAAGTTCTCGTCCTTAGAGTTAAAATAGTCAGCAATTGCCTTAGAAACACTTTCAAAAGACTTGAATTTTTTCCCCGTTAGATAATTATGCAGAGATCTGATCAGGTAATAATCTGATGGTGCAATGTCAGGTGAATACGGTGGGTGACTAAAGACTTCCCATTCTAACGCATTCAGTTTTTGTTGTGTCGCCATTGCAGTATGCGGTCGAGCAATATCGTGGTTGAACACTATTCCTTTTCTGGACACTAATGCTGGCCTTTTTTCTTTGATTGCTGTATTCAATTTATCCAGCTGATTGCAGAACAGATACGCGTTAATGGTTTTTCCCTGTTTCAGCAACTCTTAGTACACTGGACCTTTCCTGTTCCACCACAAACAAAGCAATACTTTTCGTTGACTTGATACTCGGCTTTGGAACTGTTGCTGATGATGCTCCTGGTTTGCATTAAGATTTTTTTCTCTTAATATTCTCGTAAAGAATCCACTTTTCATCTCCAGTAACCAGCTTGTCCAAAAACGGCTCCACATTGTGTCTAATCAGATGTGATGAACACATTCTTACACGATCAGACAAATTCCTTTCCGTTAATTCATGTGGAACCAAACACTTTGCTTTAACACAAACCCAAGAGATTTAATGTGATCTCCAACAGTTGTATGATGAATGCCAAACTCTTCTGCAATTTCTCGACTTGTTAAATGTAGATTATTTTCCAACATGGATCGCAAAACATCATTATCGATCTTGGATGGTCGTCTAGATCGATCACTTTCTTGGAGTCTCAGATCCCCGAAACGAAATTTGCTAAATCATCTTTGACAAGTATGAACATTTATAACATCTTTTACAAATACCGCACATAAATTTTTACATGCAACCGATGCGTTGCTTCCTTTTTGGAATTCATACAAAATGCCGTGTCGTAAATACACTTTATCTACTGACACGTTTTTCACTTTAAATATCACAAGTAAATGATGAATGGTAAAAAAAGGACTCATTTTATATTATACAGCAGCTAAAAGAACAAAAAAAAAAAAAAATCCGAATGACTCACTAACCAGATGTTTTTTTTTTCATTTACAAGAAAAATCACCTGCCTATTTAAAATACGACAGAACTTTCCCTCCAACCCAATATAAACCCGCTGTAGAAAAACATATTCGAGTTAGTTTTACGTTATAAGCTCTAAAATACATGTTGACAGTCAGAATAATTCTTTGGAAGAATTATAAATGCATACCCAGCATTTTATGCATTGTTTAGCACATCATATAAATACTTTATACGCTTTCTAAGTAATACCTAATAAAAATGTGAGAATTTTGAAATTGGTTCATAAATTTAAAAGTAACAAAATAAATTAAATTGAAAAAAAAAATAGTAATCAATTCAGTTTTCGATTCCATTTGGGTGTGGAAATGGATTACAAAGGACAAAAGAACCAAAGACCTACTGGTCGGAGTGACCCATTCCAGTCAGAATCGTTTAAACTTTATCATTACTGTTCCTCAACCTACTATGGCATGTCTGCTAGAAGATCTACCAAAACTAGTCTTCTGGATCCAAGAACTTCCTTACCAGGTCTTTTACCTGTCAGCGAAAAGGGCTCGTTCACAGGAATATTTTCTCCTTCACTCTCCTGGAGCCGTTCGATCCAGCTCTTTTGTTGTTATTGCTTTCTGGCAGCGATGAGTGCTATCGAAGATTCGTTCATATGCACGTTGATTAGTTGTTTTATTCAGGGGAATTATATGAGAGGGGTATTGATGTGTGTTGTTAGCCCTATTCGGGAAATTCGCCAGCTATTGGAAGAATGCGAATATTTGCTTGCTTCCAGTACGAGAGCGGGCCTCCGAGTGGAGAAAAATGACGGCGATATCTTCAAACATCTGCGGAAGGTTACAACTTTCCGTAAATCTTTGTGGTTTAGAGAACTATCAACTTGAAAGGCAGAGAGAGAGAGAGAGAAACGACACTGAATAATTTGGAACAGGTCTCTGGTGGACTTCTGAATCGGGAGCTCTAGCTCTTTTGGTAGAACTGATTCGAAAACATAGGTCGTTCTTTTGATCCCCATCCTTAACTACCACCTATCTCTTTAGATTTTATTGTTTCCATTACTTTTCTTTGAGCTATTGTGCTGTCATTCCCTTCAAAAACTTAATCTTTGGTTCCATCCGTCGTGTTACTTAGGCCCCGCATGTTTCTCTTTGCAATCGTCTCTTTTTCCACAGTTTTCCATTGACTTTACACAAAGGTACATAACTCTGCAACTGTTGGCTGCTTTATACTTCTTGTTGTTGTAACATTGGGATTTAACTTTTTTCATCCATTTGTTCAAATTTAATTAACACTTATTTGTGCCAGTAATTTAATTTCTCTAATAATTGTGTGGTGCATTATAAAGGTTCGTAAATAACCATAAATTTCACTGTGCAATTTTAATTAGATTTTTCTGTGTAAAAAGGTAAAATACAGCAATTTCCGAGAACTATGATTTATTTTCTGTTTAATCAATCCTTTCTTTATTCGTTGAAAGTCTCGGTCTCTTGATCGCCATTTTGAAGTTTATCGATTGATATCATTTTGGTTTAAGCATGATTAAAATGTATATTAATTAAACATTTTACATTTTAAATATTTCTTAGTTGATTTAATTTTGTACTATTTATGGAAACTCAGAGGTAGCGGATTTTTTTTTTTTTTTTGGGGGGCTCTTCAATCCACTTAAACTCATAACTCAAAATAAATTTCATTGTATATTTTCAAGATGAAAAGAATATTTATGTGGAGTATTGAATTTCAAGTATTAATTTTTTCTGAAAAAATTAATATTACTATTAATTAAAATTAAATTTCGAATAAAGAGAATTCAGTATAAAAAGTTCAGTTTTAAAATTTCAGTATACAATAATTCTTATTGGAGGGAGGGTATACAACCCCAAAATCCCTCCCGTAGCTAAGCCACTTGTGAAACTATCGCAAAATAAAAAAGTTTTTTACCGTAAACGAACAAATTACAACGGTACATCTCCAAAAGTTTAATGCTTTTCTGTTCCTTTGCCTTTTTCAAGGTTACGAATAACTAAAAGAGATTTTGTAATGAATAAATTGCTGTATCATTTTCATTATCTATTACACTGATGGGAAATCTTTTTATATTGGGAAGCCAAAGGTAGTTACTTGTTGTGTAATAAATTACATTCAAGACGTTTTAAATCGACGAAAATCAAATTAAGAATGATTTTTAAAAAGAAATTAATTACAGTAATCTTCAATATTAGCACGGATTCACTTCGATGCGCTTGGGCTCTCTGAGCCCAGGTGTTTTTACTATGCTTTCAAGCGGATATACAAATTCATAAATGTTTCCGATTAATTTATTTTGTAATTACTTACAATTTATCCGCAGTTACTTAGCGAATACCTGTAGTGCGGTGAAAAAACTGCTAGATTGATAAATAATGATATCAATGAGAATTACATTTTCATTTCATTCATGATTCGTTTGACGTGTTATTTTTATGAAAATGTTATCCACATAGCTAGAGGAATTACTACACATTCTGATTTGAAGTAAAAAATAACCGCTACTCTTTCTCTACCACGTCTTATACATTAATCAGTCTTAAATTGTAAATAAGTTCAACCAAGCGGGAAAATTAAAATACATTCCGTTGTTTGAAAGGAATCGCGAGCATACCAAGCTTTAAGCTAATCTTTAAATGTAAACAGCCTCAAATTATAGTCCAACGGAGCAATCACTCGAGTCGAATGTTCAAATTCAGACATCACTTAAGACCGTTGAGTAGAAGAACTCAAAATCCTCTCAGTGGTATTTTGTGAAAATTTGGTGTCAGTTTAAACGTCAATTTCAACATTTTGTAACACGTCCGTTTTACTACACAGGTTTTGAATCATAGAGACGGATAAACCCTAGACAACTAAACCTACATTACTTTGTAAGTAATCACTCGATGCACAGAATACGAATTAAAAACACGTACAGTAGTATCTTTTTTAAAGGACACCTCCGAACAAGGCCATCTATTTAAGGGACAAATTTTTGGTCTGGTGGGTGCGCCTTGTTGGGAGGTGCTTCAGTACATATTTTTATATTCCCTTCAATTATTTTGAGAAAATTAGAGTAACTCATGAAAAGTTCCAGAATATTTTAATTAATTAATAGAAAAGAGAGGGATAGACGTTAGCGTTTGCACTCATGACATTTGTAAAAAATAGAGTTCTCCACAAATATTCTCGTTGCAGTAGTTGCGTGCGTACTTTGCCAATCCGCCTTTTTTAGAGGGACAGGAAGGGCAAATAATGCTTTTTCTTTGCCACATTTTTGAACGTGCGTTTCGTGGACTTTTCAATATTTAAAATACCTTCACTATTTATCTTGATGCATCGTAAGCTTCTGCATGTTATGACAAAACATTCGACTGTTAGAATATGATTACTGCAATTCTCGAAAAGTAACGAATGTACAGCTCCGGTTATCCCCTTCGGATAACTAAATTTACCAGTAACGAAAATACTGTGAGTGAGATGGTATGAACGTTATGGGTTAACATCTCGAATTCACATAATTGGCAGGGGTTAGTAATATATTAAACGAATGTTTAGTTATCTAAGATTAAGCAATCAGGCAAGTAAACTAACTAATTTCATTCTAACATTAAGAAAGTTTAAAGTATAATTTGTGTTACAATGTCAACCGTTGTCAATTAATTTTATATTCTGACTTCGTTATGCTTTAGACAATACCGTATTTAATAATACTATTCATTTTGATATGAATTAGTCCCTTTTTTCTGGTGTAAAAGGTATTCTACGTTTTGGCTCCTATATAGTAATGTAAATGTCCTTCGAACTTTCCGAGTTCTCATGAAAAATTACATACATAGAATCGTCCTAAATTTTTATTACACTGCCATTTCAAAGAGAAATATGTGTTGCGACTTCGCAAAATTATATAGCAATAATTTTTTTTTACCTACAAATGTGTTTGAACAAATTCCAGGACATTAGGCAAAGGCAGCCTTAACTGAGTAGCGCCCTGAGCCAAAAATCGTCTAGATTGTGACCAAAAATTGAGATTTCTATTTATATTAATAAAATAGAAAAACTGTATGCAAATCAGAAATAAACACTGGTAAACTGTATCTCACTTAAATATCTATTATCTTCCTTCCATCTTGTGCTTAAGAATTTCGCTACTTTCTTTATTCTCGCTTATCACTCTAATACCCACGCTCTTTCAATCATTCATCTACTTTCTCAATCTCAGTGGTTTCCAAGCTGTGTTCCGTGGAACCCCAGGGCTCCATGAATCAAACCTCGTGGTTCTTCGAGTTGCAGAACAACGCCAGAAGTTAAAACGTATTATCAACTGAGAAGTCTTCTTTTGTTTGATTGGTAAAGGCACAGACAAAAATGACTGGTCTAATTTTCTTTGAACCCACTGGACCAGGGTTCAAAACGCCGCTGGGAGTGCAAGGCCATCAACTCTCACCCCCGCCGCGGGGTAGGAAAAACATCCAACGCCGAATAGTCAAAATAGAACACTCATTCTAATTCACTGGTGTATTTATAACTAAAATTATAAATATTCTCTTAATTATCTTGGAAAATTACTTAGAAGAAAGAAAACGCTAAAGAATAGCAAATAGAGACAGGTGATAATAGAGAGCACCCGCCTGAAACTATTGAAGGAAATGATGGCAAGCTCTTCCAAAAAATTGTTTATTTATAAGACTGAATCATTAATTAATAACGAAGCAAACTGTATCAAAGCCCGATCTTTCTCTATTTAACAACCACACAACTTAATAAATCTCTCCTTTTTATTGTCACACTCTGGCTTGTAATTGGATTAACCGCTAAAAGATTGGTTATATGTTATGGCGTTGGAGCTACTGGGATTACCATTTCTATCTTTCAATAAACGAAGAAAAAATAGTTTGGTAATGAAAAGGTGTAATATTTTCAGATCAAATAATATGGTTGTTTAAATGGGGATTCAATGCCATCGTAGCATATACTCAGGTCTATGAAACAGAGATGAAGCTAAGTTCAGGAGAGATAATTATAAATTACGAATATTCTAAAACTGCAATAAATAAAAGAATGTTAATGTTGATCAAACCAAATGCGGCTTCATAAAATCTAAATTTAAGGCACTGGCATAAAAAATACTATATAGCAAATTTACCGGAGTTAATTATTTTTATTTTGATGTGTTTTTAAGACAATAACATAACCGTAATTTTTATATGAATAACTTCCGAAGACAGCGAATTTTACTTTTAACATCGTTTTTCTTAAAATCTTTAGTTACATTTATTCCAAATGATTTTCAGATCTGAAAAAACAATTCTCGACTGAAAGATATGGCTCATCTGAAGCATAAATTTATCCTCTTTTTTTATTATTCATCTCTGCTTATTTTCACTTTCTTACTTTAACTCGTCTTTGCTAATAGATGCGAAATCCTTGGTCAGACATACTTTGTATAGAATTTTCACGCGCATTTCGCTTTGGTTACTTTTCGCGTATACTTTGTTACGTTATTTGAAAAGAGAACCTCGTACTAAGAGTCGTGACTTATGTAAATTCCAAAGGCATGGACAGAAAGACAGCGAATTAAAAGTAGGAGACATCGTGTTGGTGGATGGGTTGTGAGAACCTCAAAGGAGTCAACTGGCCCATTGCTCGTGTTCACGAACTTTTTACCGGCAGAGATGGACATATAAGAGCTGTGAAGGTAATGACTAGAAATGGTATATTGACTCGTCCTGTACGAAAACTGTTCCCTCTAGAAGTGAGTTCCTTCACTAATGATACCATTATCTGATTTTTGAATTTTCTGAAAATCAAAAGGGTGGAACTGCTGTAAAATTGATCCGCTAATTCTAAGCTTGTCCAAAAGGGCAAAGCAGGAATTGGCTCTTGCGTAATAACCAACGTTTATATGATTAATTAAACTTTTTGATGTGGATATTTTGTATTAAAATTGACAGATGGCGCTAGCTGTCTGACTAACCAAATTATGTTCCAGCATGTATAAAAGGGAGCTCCCCTTTCGCTCGTACAGTTTGTATTCTGATCTTAGATATTATCTGGTGTTGTATTTTAGTATATTTATTGCAATTTTAAGCAGTAAAATAATGTTTTGGAAAGAGCTTCCGAGTTTTCTTTTAGTGATTTTAGTAACTAGAACGAACATTTAGTGATATATTGAAGTCATAGATTCGAAGCTGTAGTTCAAGTGCAGATTTAATGTGAACTAGGATAGATATATTAGTGAAAACGATCCAGGTAGGTTTAGCTCATTAATATTAATTCTGTAGTTGTTCATCACTTTGGATGAGTGAAAGAATGTATTTGGAACCTGCATTTAATGTCGGGTAGAGATTTTAGAGTTCCGAGTGTAATTAGAAAACGGTTTCCCTGACAGTATTGCCCCAACAGTATGAGACGATATTCTGAGAGAGCATACATGACTCGTATCCGGTCACAAGAAATCTATTTTAACCGAATCCATTCACAAGAAATATACTGGAATCGGATGCAGTTTATTCAAAAATACTATTTGTTGTTATAAAAATAAGTAGAATTCTTCATCATAATATTTGGTTAAAATGTTGTTAAGAAAAAACTTTACATTTGTGATTAATTTTGATTTACTTCATTACAGATTTTCTTGACTAATGACTCGGTGTCTCTTACTGATAACAAATTTTGTTCGTTAAAACTCTTCCAAATTATATTGAAATAAAAGTTGCGATTTTGTTCTTTTTGCAAGTTTGTATTTAACATGCAATGCTTATGCATATGTAAAGTAAAAAAAATATGTCTTTCTAGTTAAAAACAGTACTCGAATTTTTAACCATTCTTTATCAATCGTGAATATTGAACTTTTGCATACACGTTTAACTGTGGTATGCTCATGCAGAAACGGACTCAGAGAGAGAGGGTTGGCCGAGTTTTGCTCCTAACATCTCGTCTAATTTATTTGAAATTTTACACATAAGCATAGTTCCCCTAATTGCTTCTTTACTCTTAAATTTTATGACTAAAAAGAATTAAGTATAAGTAAAAAATATTTTCATATCAAGCTTTTAGTTAAACATGGACTAAAATGTATAGAACTAAATTTTTAAAGGCAAAATAGTACATAATTTACGAAAACTTGAGACGCTAATATTTGTTTCGATCTCGTATTATTACGAACATTTTAGAACGCGGTGACAAATAGATGACGTCTTAAATTATACACGAGGTGGAGCTTTTAAATAACAAGGCTTGACGCTGTAAGGCATTTTATTTCAATTTCATACGTATATATTTATTATCACCTTCTATATACACCCTTCCTCTATCCTTACAACGTTCTATGCAAATCTTCCATTGTTCGAAACAGTGCAGCAAGTCTTCTTCTGTCAGCTCCTTTACGACGCGTGCCACTTTCTCTTTCACAGCTTCAACGGACTCGGATCTTGTTCCTTTTAACGCAGATTTCACCTTAAGAAACAGATAGAAGTCGCAAGATCCGGCGAAAAAGCGGATGGTATAACACTAGGATGCTGTACTTGGTTAGAAGCCTCTTGACAGGTTTCGCAGAGTAACTTGACCTTCCACAATTTGGGACGTTTTTCCTATTCTTTCACGGAGTTCAGCAAGAACGAGAAGGAAATAATGTTGATTAATTGTCTGATCTTCAGGATCCCAGAATATGGAGAGAAAAAAACAATCATCATTGTTTTGAATTTTGATTTCTTCATTCGAGCATTTTTGGCTCTCGGTAAAGATGGGCTCTTCCAGTGCACAGATTGGCGCTTTGTTTCAAGGTCATAAGGGGAAAAAACCCATTATTCGCCACTCATTATTATCCTTTCCAATAAGTTTAGGTCATTTTCAACGGCATTCAAAATATCAGTACAAACATTTTTGCGAGCTTCTGTTATTCAAACATCAGAATTTTATGGACCATTTTGGCATACATTTTTTGCATGTTAAAATTGTTAAGTAAAATTTGCCGTAAGGATTCCTTACCAATTCCTACAGTCTCAACAATCTCACGAATACTTAATCGACGGTCAGATCGAACCAGATTACTGATTTTTTTTGAATATTGCTATCCTTTTTAGACGTGGAAGGGCGACTCGGGCTTGAATCATCTTCAACGTCTTCTCTTATATCTTGGAAATACTTTAACTACGCAAAAACACATGTAAGCGATAAATATTCATTGTCATACACTTCTTTCAATAAATTATAAGTTTCAGTAGCGGCTTTTCCAAATTTCATGTGAAATTTCACAACAATTCTTTGCTCACTTATTTTTCTGGCGAAGCAAAAAAAAAAAAAAAAAAAAAAAAACTTATAATGCGAACGAAGGCTATAGCTATACGGATTTGCTTATAGAATCGAGAGTGACTGCATTCGAAAGAGAACGCTTCACTCTAAACAAATGTCAGTCACTGGCGTGGCAGTGTGGAATTTGGCGTATGCGTACTTCTTCTGTAGCAGTGTCGGTCTCATTATTTAATAGCCGCACCTCGTAATTTATAATTAGCTATACGTTCAATCATTTTGTATTTGTTAATTTTTAATAGTTATGAAGATTGTTTCTTGTGTAAGCGATTTCCGTAATAATTAAAAAAATAATGCCGAAATAGTGTATAAACGTAAAAAAAAAGATTTTACGATCGAGGGAACACTCAGTCGGTTCGAAGAGTCACAAGTCAAGCAGAAATCGTTAGAGAACTTAATTTACTTGAGTCGATACCGCGTGGATTATTAAATAACACCGGTAAAAAACAAATTTTTTTGTATAAATGGGTTTTCTTTCAAATTTCACACTTTGCGTGACATAATTTTTTCATACTTTAAATTTTAAGAGCAAAAGAGAACGTTGAGTCAAATTTACTCAATAATTAGTTTTAATAATTTATTTCATTATTGGACGTTTATTAAATTTATCTTCTAAAATAAACTCGTGTAAAATGTTTTAGCTCAATTAAGCATTACGTTAATCAATTAAGCTACATATCATTAAAATTAAAGCAAACGATAAATTATTAAAAGATGCATTTGGCAACTTGGCCAGAAATTTGGGGTAAAATTTAATTATTTAAATAATTATTTTTAATTAATTTTTATTAATTATATATAAATTATCTTATTGTGATTGAGAACAATCGTGTGTAGAAAATTTCAGCTCAATCGAGCGCTTTAAAATGTGAGAAAAAAGCTTTTAAAATTTTAAACCAAAATTACAATTTGAATTAAAGAAAACCCATTAAAAATAAGAATAAACTCCATCAGTTTGTCGATGACTTTGACAATGATAAAGGAATGGAAAGGAAAATATCAATTTTAACAAATACCTGTTAGATATTTTTGATTTTCTTTCAATTCATATAAATGCTGCAACTAGCGGTTCACATAACCCGTGATATAGTAATCATGGGCCCGTGCAACCGTATGTTTACGTGGTCAAACTGTGCCATGAATTTTTATTTTATATTAACGATTTCAAAAATTCCAGGTAGCTTATCTGTATATCTGCTTTTTTTGAAAATTGTACCGAATTATCGATAGCAGAAATAGTCGGTGTATATAAATTTCCTATCATTAGTTCTTCTGTTTGAAAAAATGTTTTAAATTAGTTTTTTTCCCCATGAGATTAAGTGATGATATATCTAAATGCGGGTAATTAAAATTTTTAATTTATTGAAAAGAATAAAATTGAACTGCATTTCTCTTTACTCTTAAAAAAGCACAGACAATGAATGGAAAAAGACTACAGATCTTTAAAAACCGCCTTTTATATCTTTTTCTTCTCAAGAGTGTTTTTTTCCCCTCAAGGAATCAGCAAAATAAGTTTTTATGTTCTCTTCTTAACACTCGTACTCGAAAAGTGACGTTTTTCTTCGAGTAGTTGAAGGTTTTCGCAAAAGAAGTGTCGTGCGCTTATCGATTGAACTTAAGATGAGAGGAAACGACGTATGAAATATTAAGCTCTTCCAAGCGTGACCTTGAAATTTTCTTAAGAGGATCGAAGCGACACTAATGATTCAGTTTTTTGGCAAAGAAAATAAGATGAGAAGAGTTCGCAAGAGAGAGAAGGATAATGATACACCAATACATCGATTTTATTGCTCGTAATTAACAACATTTACAAGATTAGTATGGATGCCAGCTCATGCACATTTGTCACTCAAAATAATTTTTTTATAAGAGACTAGATTTTTAAATGCTGTCTCCAGATACCAATATTATTCAAGATAAAATCAATACAATGTCACTTCCTTAAGATATTTTTTTGAGTAAAAAAAATTATTCAGACTCTCTTAAGTAAAATAAAACAATAAAAAAATATTTTCAAACTTATTTTAAAAAATTACATTTTGCTCCAACAAATTAATGTGCTTGTATACATTGTTTAGTTTTTTCCTATAATCATTTTTCCCTTTAAAAAGACTAAAAATAAATCCGAAGGTTGAATATCTATTTGATTAATTGCAATTTATCTAGGCCTGGAATAATCAAACTCTCTAACGATACAGATTTCTGATTGATTAATTGTTTATTAATGCCCCACTTAGAAACAACACAACGGCTATTGGCGACGAACCTCATAATTTTGATCTCAATAAAGAGATAAGGACTACATCTGAGATGACAAATCCCTATCCCAACTTCCACACTACTCCAACATGAGGTTCTAGAGCCTCGACAGACTTTACGTGCACCCCTCATGAAGGGTCTTCGTGACATCAGGATTGGAGCGCAATTCAATGGAAACAATACTGGCTGAACATTTAAGATCATGACCACTAGGCTACCGGGACATTTCTAACGAGACAGACTGTGAACTAAATTCTCAGTCTATTTGTATCTAATTTATAAAAAATGCTGCATTCGAACTTTACTTGAAAGGTATAACAGAGAAAAATGATAATGTTCAACTTAATAGAACTTGGGGAAAACGCAGGCTGCAATTAAATTAATTCATGAAGCTAATAATTATAAATCTAATCCAGTCTTGGTGTATTCAAAATAAAATCAACTCTAGCTTCTAAAAGAGGAATGAAACGAGGCTGTCATGATCATAACGACCCATATGGTGACCAGATGTGAAAGAATAGTCCCACTTTAGCTCATGCATATCGTAAGAGGCAACTAAAATGGGTACCCGGTGTTTGGGGTGTAACCGAGTACCTTACCCCTGGAGACCTCCGGGGTTTGACTTCTTTAAGTAGGTGCGGGCATCATGACCCCGATGCACCCTTGTTATCTTTTTCTTTTTCAAGGGGTTTAATGTCTTTGGTTAATAAGCGTGACACGTCCCCAAGATACCCTAGCGACCCTTCTCCATTTTCGACTCTCCTTCTTGTCAAACTTTTTATCTTTTTTCCAATTCTTTTTCAAACGTCCAGACCACAGTTACATCTTGTTTGGCGCAGCGTAGACCTAACTTTTGTGCCAATAAACTTCATTTTCAATCCCTCACTCAAAGACCATAACTTTTTTGTCACTCGATTTTCAGAACCCATGTTGAATCTCAAAGCTACATATGTCCTCTACATAATGTATTTTCTTCTTTTATTCTCAGGTGTCATTGGTGTGCTGAGAGCTAAAGAAGATAACGACCCACATGGACATGAAGTTGAAATAGTGAGGCGCCATTGCACGCTTGAAATTTTCACCTCTTCCCTAAGATGAAAGAGAACCTTGAAGGGCATCACTTTCATTCTGAATTTCATGTGAATGCTGCCATTATAGCATGGTGTCAACAACAATCTACGGAATTATAGTATTCTCTTTGGAAGAAGTAGAATCGATAAAAAAAAATAATTAAATTTGACTAAATGAAGCAACAAAAATAAGAGCAAATCTCAAATGCATCTTAAATTTGATGCATGAAGTGTTATAAATGAATTAAGTGTTTATCAATATTTACACATGAAACTCTTCCTTACTTCTATGCGTTTTTGTTTTTTGACTATTATATGCTTAAATTCTAATTTTTCTTAAAGCTTTTAATATTTAAATTTTCCTCATGTACGGAAGTACCAGATAGAATCAAAGTTGTTTAGGAATGAGGAGTTTTTTTAATCAGGAAGTCTTTCTCTCTCTCTCTACTAATTTACTATATTCTTATTATACTATATTCAAAAACCTAAATAAAAATAATTGAAAATACGCATTATTTATTTAAATACCTTACTATATTGTGTACCAATTACTAAGTTCTTTAATTCTAATTAATTATCTCAAGAAAACAAAATTACTAACTACACAGTAATTTTAGCCATAATTTTAGCATGTCATTGGTTTTAGAAAGTATTTGTGTATAGGACAATAAATAAATTTTTAATTCTTAATATTTCTAACATTTCTATATACTCCTGTCTACCCATCATTTTGGTTTCAAGAACGCAATGTTAATCCTATGGAATTTCAATTACTTTTCTCCAATTTCTACTATTTTATCTATTTGAATGCAATAAAGTGCATCTGAAAGAGCAAAAAATAATGAAGGCTTCTGTGGAATTATTTTTTTCCACAGATTCTTAAAAATATATTTAAAAATAATTTCTTAAAGACCAGAAAACTCATAAACGAATGATTAGAATAAGAATGAAAATATTTTTAAAAATTTTAGGAGAAAAGTAATTCAACAGAAGCCTTCATTATTTTTTGCTCTTACAGATGCACTTTGTTGCATTCAAATAGTAAAAGTGGGAGAATTAAAGTCGAAATCCCATAGGACTAACATTACATCCACGAAATCAAAATGTCGGGCAGACGGGAATCTTAAAGCTCCCGCCTACCCGACATTTTAATTTCGTGGACGTAATGTTAATCCTATGGAGTTTCGACTTTAATTCTCCCATCTTTATTATTTGATCCATTTGAATGCAATAAAGTGCATCTGAAAGAGCAAAAAATAATGAAGGCTTCTGTAGAATTACTTTTTTCCTAAAATTTTTAAAAATATTTCTATTCTTATTTTAATTATTCATTTTTCAGTTTTCCGGTCTTTAAAGAATATTTTTAAATATTTTTAAAATTCGAAGAAAAAAAATAATTCCACAGAAGTATTCATTATTTTTTGCTGTTTCGGATGCACTTTATTGCATTCAAATAGATAAAATAGTAGAGATTGGAGAAAAGTAAGCGAAATTCCATAGGATTAAAGCTGATGAAATCAAAATGGTGGGTAGATGGGAGCCTTAACTATCTGTTTTTGAATTATTCTATGACCTGCCTAAGACTTGCCTGTACTAGCCATCTTGAATTCATGAATGTATCGATCCTATGGGACTATTAGTTATTTCCTTAAATCTAGACAACGTTTCTTTTTACTGAAATGTAATCAAATGCACCCGAAAGAATAAAAAATGAAGGATTGTTTCCATCCATTTTTAAAAGCATTTTTATACCTTTATCAATGATTTTTTTTTTCTGAATTTCAAGGGGAAATAAAGAAATATTTTAAGAAAACAGTGGGAGATATGGCATTAAAAAGCAGAATTTCTTTTTTTTTTTTATTCTTCGCATTTTAATAAATGCAATAGTATAGATTTGAGAAATTTAACTGAATTAACATCACGTTCATGAATTCAAAATGACAGGTAAACTTGGCAAAATTAACAAGCTTTGTAATTCTCAGCTCCAGGCAGATGACGAGGTCATCCCCTGACTGGCGCCCTATTTTCCACACCAACGATAGAATAATATTAGGTTTCTGTGTCCACATCAAGTTTAAAAAGTTCCAGCTTCCGTGTAAGACAATCATACAGTCCGTTATTCTATCAACCAGGCTAGTTTTAATTTCATATGGTTTTTATTTAGTTGTAGCTGAATAATATTCTAATTAGGCCCCCAAGGGGCTATGGTTTTAGGTGGGGCCTTTTTTCATACCAGATCACTTTTCAATTTTTTATTGTTTGCTTCAAATTTAATTACATTTAGCTAAATATATTCATTTTTTTAAATTTATCGTTTGCTTTCATTTTAATATCAGAAAAGTTTATTATTGTCCATTTCTCGATATTTCAACGTTTACTTTAATTTAATTATGAACAAGTAATATAAAAAAAAATCAATTACAACTTAGGTCAACAAAGAAAATTTTTATTTTAGTTAATTTTTATTAAGTAATTTGGCGGTATTTTGCCAGATGTGGCTACCCTGGTCCCCTTCGCAGATTAACTTTCAGCCAAAAAAGAAATCGCGCCAAGTGGTTGGGCTAAACTGCATTTTCACAAATTAAATGAATTAATATATATATAAAACTGTATTAACATAAAAAAAACTGTATTAACATCAAGTATCATCCCCTACAAGTTTAAAAAAATGTATTTGAACTTGAGTGGATGAATAAAAATGTATTTTATTAACGATTTAAAATTTGAACAAGATATATATAGGAAGAGTGTGAGCTAATGGTAGGAATTTAATAAAAAATGGCTCAAGTTTGGTGGCTAAATCTGTGTTTTGTAAAACTTTATATGAAGCATTTTACAACGTTTTTATGTATTTCACTTGGTGTGTGTGTATCAGTGTGCCATCAAATTTTCGATCGTTAATTTAACCAACCTCCCATCAAGCTAGAGCTCTGAAACTTTGGGATACGTTCTTACCTGCCTAACAATGCAATATTTAGACATTTGAAACAAGTTTTAACTAATATTTCCATAGTTTTTTTTTAAAATTACCACCATATAAAACGTTGATTTTTATCTCGAATTATGTATTGCTAGTTTTTATAGCAATATTTTTTTTTTGATAATGCATTTCTCTATGATTAAAATATTAATTTGAGAAATGTTATTTTTTTTTTATCAAATCTTCACTAATTTTTTCTTACAAATAAGAATTAACAAAGAATTTTAATTATTTTTTAAAAATAAATCGTAGTAGTTTTCCTTACCTGTTTTTATTAATAATTGAAAAGATATTGATTGTTATAGTTTAACTCATTCGCATATTTACTTATTTTTAGTTTGATTACTTTCGTGCTTATTTTATTAATTAATTTCTCAAATATCTAGTTTTTTTTTTCTTTTTAAGTTAACATCTAATTTTATAAATTCATAATACTTCAAGTAACTATTAAAGTACTTTGGCATAATAGAAAATGTTTCAACAAAAAAATTATATTTGTACAAAATCAAATGTATGTATTAATGTATGCTTAAAATATACTTTTTTGTTAAGTTTTGAGATTATGGTTTCTATTCAATTTATCCTACTTCACTGATCAATTAAAACTTAATAAAAATGTATTATTAGAAATAAAAGTACTCCTTCTCTGAAAAAATTTAATTCATAGACATGAAGAAGTCTATACTCTCTTGTGTTTTTGATTTAAAAGTTATCAATGGTATACAGTTCCCGAACTGTATGAAGATGATATAAGAAATTTTTAAAATTTGTATAGTCTAATCACTATAAGTTTACCACCCATAAGATTGAAGTAAATTGTATAACATAAGAAAAACAATCTGTTACACCAATTCATATAAATACCTTAACTTTTTCTGTACTTTTAGGAAGAATACGAAATCATACATAACGAAAATGCATTAAAAAAACTTTTAACATATATCTCATTCAAAATTAATACATTGACTATTTATTCATAATGTTTAGAAATGTATGTTTTTACTTCTATATGGATGAAGAACAGAACCAACCACAAACGATATTTTTCGAGCTCCATGGCTCGAGCTGTGAAAGTTTTGTTGATAATTATGGCAACTCCTGTAGTTATATTGAAAATTAGAGAGTTGTGTTGTTGGCGAGCTACTGAGTAAAGGTGAGTGGTAAATATTTCATGCATATTAATCCAACGCTAACTTTCACTGCCTTAAACATCATTTAACTATAGATTTTGTGTTAAAATTAGCTCATTTCGTTATGAAATTTGATATTTTATTTTGAGACAAAAATAAAAATAATTAATCTATCTAATAAACACCAATAGAATGTGACGTGAATAAAATCTGTGTTATTATTATTATGATTTGAAGATGTTTATCGGAATTTTTCCACGAACTCCTTCTGCAAAAAAAAGAATTCTGTTTTGTCTAGTTTTTTAAGTATTAAAATAAGCACTTCCCAGTTACATGTCTGTGTCATTCAATACCCTTCGCAATTTTGTTTCAAATGGTTTTATCTGTATTCTTGAATACACACCTTTCCTATAGTTTAAATTTTCAATATACGAGTAATTCAAACCAATTCGATTATAAATTTTGAACTATATATGTTTAAACAATAAGCCTACAATTCGGACAAGTCTTTTACTTGAAAACAAAAGCTACTCTAATGATTATAAAGAAGTGTTACACCGATTCAAAGGTTCAAGAAAGAGATTATGATAAAATAATATGATTAAGAAGAAAACTCTACGCTCTCAAACTCTTTGCACTGAATGGATTTTACAGGTCAAGTTACGGAGATTAAATAACGATTAATTAATAATGTGTGTCTCAGTTGAAATTCATCAAACAACTTATAATAGCTTTAAGGTCAGCCTGAAAGATTCAACTGTATATAAATATAAAATGAAAAGAACTCTGGAATTGTACAGTATTGTACATAAATTTTTTAAATTTTATTTTATACAAGATAAGAAATAAACTTTACACGAGAAAGCACGTAATATTCATACCAATACCTAAACTTTATTACAATAGGAATTTCTCTCACAATAGTTCCACAGTTCATACAAAAACCTAAAACATATACAAAAGTTCCAACGAGGTGAAGATTTTCCATTTGTAAACGGAGCTTATGAAGGTCTTTAAATACCACAAGAAACTTGAATTATATATTCAAAGCAAATCATTGTACATAAAGTCCTCTATAAAAATATATAACTTTTTGATTCTTTATGAACATAATATTTTTATTGATTAACTCTGATACAAGTAGAATGGGTTTTCCAAGCTCCCTATAGAAGTAGAACGTTTTTCCATTCGATAAGCATTGCTATTGTGAAAAAGTCAGTGTAAGATCATTTCGTTAAGTCCATAATTCGGTCGCCAAAATTGTCGCTAATCGACGACACTCTTGGCGACGAAGTCGTAATGCATAATATCCCTGAGAATAGGGCTTGGAATTCTCGGACTGAAGGCTAGCTGGAAATGTCAAGAGATATCTGAAAAAAAAAAGCATAATTATTAGGTTTGGTGGGGAAATCAATAAAAAATAATAATTGAACGATTTTGAACCGAACAAAATGATCCCAATTTTTTTTAATTAACTTTTCTTACAACATTTTTCAGTCTCGAGAATGAATAAAATCGGTTATTGATTGCTGTGAGAACGCAGGTGATTTCTACAGACGATGAAACATGAAAATAAAGTATGACCTTTAGAACTTTATTAAACGGTTTCCAATGAAAAATAAAGCAATGGAAGTATAATTTTCAAAAATCGAAAAATATATCAAATGCCGAACGAAGATATTAAAATATTTTGGAATTTTTTTTTATAATAATTTGATTTTATTTGTCTTTTTTAAAATCATTTAATTTTTAAATTACATTTTATCATGCTTTCTTTTTTATAACATTAATTCATATAGTTATGGAGTAATATTTATATCGCACGGCATTTCTTACATAAGTAACGAAACAAAATTACAAAATCTGAAATTATAAGTTGATTATATGAAGTTAGTTGAATTTAGCTCTGATGTGATAAAAATGTACCATACACTGTATCAGCATTATAATATATGATTTCAGATCATTGCTCATTAAAAATGTTCTAACTCATTTCCTCAAATTGTAAATATGTTGAACAGTCTTTTTTAAAACTCTTACATTGAATAAAATCTTATTATTAATCAGTCAATAAATCTTTTTAATCCTATGATCATTCAACTATTTCATAAAAAACTACCACCAAATTTAAAATCAGCTATCACTAATTATGCGACTGTGTGTGTGTCATCAGCTTTTCACTAAATTATCATCAGTTTTGTTTGTGACAGTTTTATATATATATAGGCGATATATTAAATAATATATTTGTATCACAGAGGAATGTAGTGAACATTATCGTGAAGTAATATAATTATGCTGCCTGATATGTCACTACAATATAATATATGCTAGTTGATTAAATAAATCGGTCTACGCAAAAGTAAATTCCCCTTTCCCCCACACAAATTCGGTCCAAAATTTTATAAAGTCAATTGCATATCTAAAAGTTAAAATGGCGCTTTTAGAATATCATCTGTATTAAAACATAGTTTAAATTTTATTTTACAAAAATATTATATCAAGAGTATTTAAGATAATTATTTTTTTTTTTTTTTTTTTTCTTTTTTTTTTTTTTTGAAAAAATAGATGTAATAAAATGATATATGGAAAATTGTTCAAGTTTTTATTGAAGATTTATTATATTCAGGTAAGGCTTAAGAAGTTCTAAGACAGTTTCTCCGTAATAAATCAATTTATTTCAACTACATAAATAATTTTTTTGCATTAGTTAATTAATACAGCAATTTATATTTCGAATTAATTTTTTTTTTTTTTGAAATATTATTAAAAAAATTAATTTTGAATTGCTGCTCGACATACAAGCTATTGAGTATGAATAAATCAATATATATATATGTGTGTGTGTGTGTGTATGTGTGTGTGCATCATAAAAAATACACAAAATAGAAGTTGAAATAAAAAAGAAAGAGAAGCTGACAATGAAAGCTATAGTATACTTTTCTCTTTCAATAAAAACTCTTTAAAACGTTTTCTGTTAAGAAAAAAGTCCATGAAATAAAAAAAAAAAACACAGAATATGAAAAACAATGAATATAAAAGTATTATGAATCAAATGAAAAGAAGAAAAAAAAGTACAATAAAAGATCACAGATGTAGTAAGGAATAAGAGTATGTAATGTTCTAAAATATAATATATTTACTAAAAAAATTCATATGAAACTTTTAAATACAGTAAATGAGTATGTAATTGTATTCGATTTTAATGACTTTCACATTTTTCGAGTGAAAAACGAACATACAAGAGAAAAGTATTGCATGAAATACTTTTATTTTACGACTACATTAAATGTATTCATCTCTTATTGAAATGCGAAGCTTTATCGGTTTGGTTTTTTTCACGAACAGAAACTGTTCTTCCAAAATAAAACCTCTTCAGATTTCTACGAATTTAACATTTAATAATTTCTAATCCAGCAAAAGTTTAATGTCTTTTACATTTATTTTATTTTTTCTAAACTGTAAAACTATTTAAAAATGCAGCCCTCAGTTCATTCAATCAATATTTCGATGGATTTAAGAACATTTTAAAACGCTTCATACGGAATTTCTTTGGAATAATGACATGTTTTGAAGAAAAAGCACTGGAACGTGTGAAAGAAAATCCTTTTATTTTTTCAGAATCGATGGCCACAGATGGAATTTTATGGTTGGCTGATATATAATTTCATGGTTCTGTGCGAGAAAAAAAAATTAAAACATTATAATTATTTTTTTTCTACTGATACATTTCGAGAGTCAATGCATTTACCTCAAAATAAAATTCGATACATTGCGGAAGTTTATTCAAATAACCAACTTCCAGAATTAATTTGAAATTCAATTTGAAATGCGTGAATTTATTTTTTTAATAAAATTAAAAGGAAAAGATTTGAAAAATTCAATAAATTTTTTATTATATTTAGCATACCTTTCATAAAACTTCCTTGTTTTCAACTTCGCTATTGAGTTTCATTCACGATTTAGGTAACAGGATGTATAATTTTACAAAACTTTTTCAACTTAAATTAATTTATTTGTTTTTGCAAATGTGTATGATAATAATCAAAATTGTATTGCATATCTGAGTACATTTCATTAAATTTTTAAAATAGTAATTAAAAATATTTTAAACACAAAACAATAAAAAATAATGATGTATATAAAACTATTTTTTAATAACCTAAAACCTATTATGTTTTATAACATTTGAATCTCATTAAGTAGTTTCATTTAGTTTAATTTTAATTTTAAAAAAAATTCTTATTTTGAGCAACCACTCGTGATCATATGACTAGTGAAAAATGAATTACGTTGAAAATAAAATAAAAATCGTTTGCAGTTACATTATTATAAGAATAAAACATTATTGCAGAAAACATTATTAGTGTTTTTATTCTTAAAACACTTCAAAAAATTTTGTGTGTGAGTTTGTGAAATATTTTATAGGGATGCAATTAATCAATATGTTTCAATTTCATGGCTGAATTATTCTTTCTTTAAAAACATTTATTTATCTTAGCGAGAAAAAAAAGTTTTTTTTTTTAAAAAAAAAAGAATAATCGTTTGGAAATATTCATTATTATTTTACAATTTGTCTTATTTTTGAATAAAATGTAGTAAACGATTTACAGCCATTGAGTATTCCAATATTTAACAAACTTGAGGAAGCAATTTTTATTACTTGAAACACAATTAATAACTGAAGTTGTCAGTATGAAAGTTTTATAATAAACATATTCGAAAATTCTCAGTTTCAGTTTTTTCTTCAACAAAAAGAAAAAATAAACCGAATTTCTTACATTGTATCTTTCCTTATTCGAAAAATTTGCCTGTTTTTAAAAATATAATCGATTTCATAGAAGTCTAATTTGGACATCGTTTTAAAGTAAAAATAGTTTAATAAAAAGTAGAAGAATGCAAAACTTCTTTCACTACAGCAAATTTATGTAAGAAATTAATAATATGCAGAAAAAATTAAACTAGCATATTATACTTTTTTAGACAGTACAGAATTTTTCACCAGTCGTATTTCTCTTTCAAATAATTATGTCTATTCAATATCTGATATCCAAATGCAAATTACATCAATCTTACTCAAAGATCCATCTTAGGTCAGTCGCATAGAAAAAAAAAAGTGGCGTATTTTAATAAAAAAAGATGTATCAACTTTGTTCTATTTATAAATCAATGACATTTAAAATATTATATATTCTGTAAATGGGAGATAAAAGTTGCAGCTATATGTTTAAAGTATTTTAGTACAATTTTAACAGAAAATAAAAGAAGTTAAAATCTATTCACTTTGATCTGTTGAACCTATTTCTTGCATTCGACTTTAACAACTATTTAATTGAATAAATATCTAAAGTATCTCAAATCACTCTTTATTTTATAATGTTTTAAGTCGAATATTAAAATTAATCATTATATAAAAGCGGTTTTCAAAACATTAATTAAAAAGTAAAATAATAATTTATATTTTTGATTTGATGGTAAAAACTACAGGAAAAAAATAATTTTTATAAGCCTGCATTAAAACTTCTACGACTTAGTTATTTTTTTAATGGAATCTTACATTTAAGCTTGAGATAAAAATTGAAAATTACTACGCATTTCTCAAACACGGGAATTTAAAAATAGTGTTAACAAGATCGTTAATTAAGGAAAGGCTCACGTTTTTTTTACTTAAATTTGTTAAAACGCTAATGAAAAATGGTAAGACAGAGATAGAGAGTGAAAGAAAAAATACAAACTATTTTTGTTTTTAAAAAAATCATCTGATTCATCACAATCTATTCCTAATAAATGTACGAAAAAGATAGAGCTATAAAAACTGCAATGATATTGCATTGGGTAATTACAAAATATTTTTTTGCTTAATTTTTTCTTTATTTTAACATAAAACAACAGCTGGAATATCTATTCTTGTTGTTTCGCCGAGAATCAAATTGATTAGTCCCCTGGAGAAATAATTTTAAAAATTCATGCTCAAATAGCACAATTAATAATAAAATTAATTAAAAAATAGTAGATATTTATAAATATAAAAGTTGGAAGTTAGTTCAATTTATATATCATTCATTAGTATGCAGGTACCAACAAGAAATGTTTAATAACTATCGCCTTTTTAAGTACATGGCCATCAATTATATATTTCTCCTATTTGCTCCAATTTTTTAAATCCGTTTTTAATTACATTTGCTTTTAAGTTTAAATGATTAATCATGTAATAAATTTACATTTATTATTTCATATCTAATTTTAGTTCAATGACGGGAGATCATTGTCTAATTTTCGTTCATAGCTAACAACAATTATATATATATATTCCTACAATTAATCATATTCACCTAATTCAATTTGGATCATTTTCGTGCTTATTTTGTTTATTTCTTATCGCCGTCGTATTTAATTTCCTTGACTTCAATTGAAGTTTTAACTCTGTTTACATTAATTTACATCTTATTAGTATTCTGTGTTCTTTCTCGCTACTTAAAATAATTGATACTGATAGATAAAAGATCGTATTTTTATTGATATCGATTTAATAACGACATTCTTAAATAATTTTTCGAGACATAGTAATTGCACTCAATTTTTTAAAACTTTCTGATTGCTCTTTTGAATTTCGTGAATTTATTATTAATTCTACATTGAATCTCAGATTTATTCTTAAAATTAAAACTACTGTATATGTTTGAATGCAATTTCTTACTTGCACTTGAATAAATATTACTATATAATAATGCGTCCGAAAGACTGAAAAGTAACTGAAAGTTAAAATTTTCCCTCCGAACTTGACAATTGCTTTAAAATATTTTTTAAACATAAGAAATCTACAGAGGAAACATTTAAAGTAGACGTAGAAGTACTTTAAAAACAAAATAAAGAAGCTAAAATAAAGAAATCTTATTATATTCTTATAAATGAAAAGAGTTATAGAAATTGTAGTAAATTAACGTTACATCTACGAATTCAAAATAGCAGATATAAGGAAGCCTCGATTTATTTTATTTTTATACAGATTTCAGTAACTTAAATTTTATTTTACACTTTATTTTATTTTTCATTCGGTGCTATTTTATTAACTTAAGAAGTATAATTAGTGTTTATTACATTTTGTAAAAAATCTCAGAAAAAATTCATATTGTATGAATAAACCGTGCAGATGATAGCAATCGGAGAAATCCTGATCGAACCGAATTTATTTTTTTAAATTATTTGTTAATTAGAATTAAAAATTATTCACAAAAAAACTCGACTTATTGTCATTGTGATTTGTTAAGGACACAATATAAATTTACATTTTTGAATTCATTTTCTAAGTCAGTAATTTGAAATATTTGTACAGATAATAAAAAAAATTTGAGAAACAGTACATTATGAAACAAAAGGTGAAATATTTCCTTTATCTTTTCTTCCTCGTGTAAAAAAAGTAGGCAGTAAAAAAAATTTAATGATTCAAAATTCTTAAATTTTACAATGTAAGCGTCCATACATGAGATTAATGTCTTTTCTCACAAAGCATTAAAGAAATAATGATAAAAAAAAGATTAAGATGTTTGTAGACTCACCTTTCTTAAGGCAGTCCTGCCGCCACATTTCCTAATCTCCTGCATCAATTGTTCCCGAGGATCAACTTTTGGTGCGACAATCTTCTTCTCACTAACACTGCGAAGTCCATTCAATTTATTAGATCCTTTTGACCTATCGACTGCTGGCATGGGTGGTGGAGGTGGAGGAACCAAACTCTCGATATGCCCAGTAGGGTCATTCGTTCGTTTTGATTGAACAATGTCCCCATTCGAACAGACCACATGGCCATTCAAATTCCTTTCATTGTTCTGCTTCACAACAGGTTTCTGGTAAGAAGACGTTTTAGTTGGAACAGGTGGAGGCACCTTCTTGTTGTTGCGTAAGTTCTCTACTAGAGGAGCTGGTACATTGTTTTTTAATCTTAAAGCACCACCGTCTACATCATCATCGTTGGTCTCCGAGATCAATTTAAGGCTCTCGAATGATGGAAGGATGGTAGACAAGATCTTAGTATCATCATATATATCCATATCGCCATCTTTCCTAATTTCTGGAGGCAATCTCTGACGGTTTTTGGTAGAAATTCTCACCTGGGGTGGCTTGAAATAGCTCTTTGTCTTGGATGACCTCAAGGTACTGGATCCATTGGTGATAGATACAGGACCAAACTCCAAAGGTGGAATGTTGATTGTGGACCTGGGTAAGGTAGAGCATTTTGTAGGCTCGTAAGATAACGAGCGAGTCACCAATGGGCAAGAAGTTGGAGATTCATCTGAATAATCTTCCCCTTCAGGAAGACTGTGCGATTGTCTGAGAGTTCTGGCGTACTGAGGTACAATGCACTCTTCCCTCAACATAGCGTGATTACTTAGCAACTGCTGTTGCCACCGAATGAATTGTCTCTGAAGTTTAATGTACTCACGTTGCAGCCTTTCTTGTTCAACCTCAAATTCTTGCTTATCCTCAGAACTGAGATCGGATAAAGACCTCTGGAGATGCCTTGCCTTTTTAACTTTGGAAGTGGCACAACTTGGTGATCCTTCAGTAAGATTGAGCAGAGATGAAGACCTTCTCAGAGATGATGAAGACGTTGATCGAGGTGACCGGCAGGGAGTTGGATCCTCGTCGTCAATAACTAAGGCCTCGTTGTCCACACCACTAAATTCGGAAGGTGGTGGCAGAAATGTCTCTAAACCATTCTCAAGGTCATCCTTCAAGTCCAAAACTAATCTTGTTGTCGACTTCTGTTGTGAATAAGATGTATCATCTGAACTATCCTTGGTTTCTACTGCTGAAATCAAACTGGTTGTAGAATTCTGTTGAGAATAAGTTACATTTACGCTATTCTCTGTCTTGAAATTTGAAATCAGTCCTGCTGTTGATTCATGAAAAGGGCGAGATATATCTTTCGCTTTATCCTTTGTACCTAAATCCGAAGTTAGCTTAACCACGGACTTTTTCAGGTGATAAGAATTATCACTAATTTTACCCTTTGGTTTTATTTCCAAATTAAGTCTCGTCAATGACTTCTGAGGAGAAAAATATACGTTTTTTTCGTTATTCTTTTGTTGCAAGTCCAAATTCAACCTCGCACTGGATTTCTGCAAAGGATAAGTGTTATCCTTTAAATCATCCGATGATTCGAATCCCGACTGCAAATTATCCTCGGGGCATCGCCCATTGGGTGTGGACAAAGGGTGTTCTCTGGATGTCACTGCACCATTTTCGACTACCGCCGTTCGTCCACCTCTCTGTTTGATGGCCAAAAGGGAAGGACCGATCTTCTGAGGGTTGTCCAGTGAGTGGAAAGCAGCTTGGATGCTGGAGGCTATTTCCTGTTGCGTCACTTCCTGCTCGATCCGAGCGTTGAGGGCGACCAGCGCCACCCTGGTCACGGAATCGCCTACAAAAAAGGGAAAGGACACACAAATGAATCGTCTGTAAAGAAAAAACAAGGGGTAGGATCCGAAGCGTCTCGATCAAAGGTCAGCGTCCGTAAATCTGAAGTGAAGACGGTACTCTTTTTGTTTCAACCGTCTCCTTTTGTCATGCATGGTCTACGCCCAAACCTGATTCCTTCTCGCATTTTAGTTTTTGTTTTCGTCTCTCGCATGGTATGGTGGGAATTCTTGAGCATCTGGTTCTAGCGCTATTGTTTGGGGTTATCTACTGAAAGTTGCTTTTTCATTGTGGGATGATTTCCTTCTATTTTATTTGCGAAGAGCTAATTATTTATTGCCTCATAGGATTTTCATAACGAGATTTAATTTTCCTCTCCTCCAATTCTTTTTAATAAGGTTCACGGCGTTGTATATAAATATGAATTAGGTGTTCGAATCGGGGTGTTGATATGTGATGTAAGAAGCTTTTTTAATCAGGGTTTTATTCTTTTCGTGCTTATCTTTGAATTTGAGAAGAAAAGTTCTTTGTTTTGACAGTAAAACCCGCATTGTTTTCTTTTTTTCAATCTTATTTAGAAGTCTGATGTGATTGCGTGATGGTAATTATGAAGCGTAAAAATTATTAATAAAATATTTTTCGTCGTTGTTCTGCTGATCACATAAAAAATAATTGTTTATTTCCCAATAACATTGAATTTTCGGAAAATGACCTACATTTATTTTTAGTTAAAAAACGAGAAGCAAGAAAAATTTTCTTAGAAGTATTTCTAGTTTTTTTAAAAATAATTTAAGCAAGTATTCACATTCAAAATGAAAGAAAAAATAGCTTGTAAATTAATTCTAGTAACTATAAAAATTTCGAAAAAACACATTAACAAACTGTTTCATTACATTTATTATATCATAAAAATTACTATAAACTGTATTCAATGATAAAAACGGTTCGTTACTTGATGAAAAGTACGATATTTAATTCGAGAATAGCAATATGAATTAAAAGCAAAAGAGTTTTTTCTTCTTCGAACTTGGTGATATATTTTAGAATAGATTCGTATCTCTTATGATGTACTTAAATACCTTAACATTAGTAAAATATGATAAGTTAACAAGATCATTGTGGCAGATTTTTCATATAACTTTTAGAATACAATAAGGAGTTTCAAATTCTATATGAGTGAAACACATTTGAAATATTCTCTGATATTAATAAATTTTTATTCACAGTAAAATTTTTCACTCCTTTCAGAATCCGATAACTGTACTATATATATATATATATAAACGATATTCTCTTTCCAATTTTCTTTTATTATCATTCAATGCCTATTCTTAATTATTTCTGCAATTTATATATATTTTTCTGAAACTTTTAGTCTTAAATAAATTTAAGTTTAAGTAATTTGGGGGGGAAGGGGGGAATATTCTTGTTCTTTCAACATCTATTTTAGTTGCTTAGTATTAAATTTAGATATTGATTCCTTTAAGTAAAGTTTAATGTATTATTATTGATCAGAATTTTTATTTTTCATTATCAGTATAAGCACACACACACACATATATATACACCCAACTCTATTTTTACACTGTCTTTGCTTATACGATTTTGAAATAACACGGTTCACCAAAATACTTTTTTCACGAATTTTTTGTTCTAACATGAGTCCCCCCCCCCTTTTTTTTAATTTTAATTTTGACAGTGTAATCAGAAGACGGGTAGTTTATGCCCACACATGTGTGAGTGACACATATGACGTTTAAACATATTTTAATTAGGCTCAGTGGAAGAAAGAAATTTGACTGTTGCGGTAGCATGGAGAAAGTTTATGATTATGGATTGTATTACGCCCGCTTCTTTTGCCATCAAACAGTTCAATGCACCTCAAATGCATGTTGGAAAAAAGTTTTGCCAGCATGCGTCAAAAGTGGAAGTTACGCAGTACAAAAAATCAGCTGTGTATTCTGAAATTGTAACTCTATCAATTGCAATTGGTTGCGAAAGTCTTAAAATCATTTTGAATGAGAACGATGTGATCGAATTTACGACAGTTTATGATAATAAAGAAGTCGAGATAATGACGAATTCGAAGGTGAAACTCAGCTACTAACTGCTGATTTAATTCGCGAAGGCTTGAAATTTGCTACTGTATTATATTGTGAATATTACTGTATTTTATAACGTATTAAAATTCATTTGCTTACCTAATTTTTAATATATATATATATATATATATACTGCTCACTATATGTATGATATGTAATATATTGTATACATACTGATATATATTGGCAATATATAATATGATGCTCATATGTATACATATACTATATACTCATAACATACACCTATATATATACTATCCTACTATCTCACACACACACACATATAGTATATATATATATATATATATATATATATATATATATATGGAATTGATGAACTCATATTTATTCTTAAACTAATTTCATTTTAATTGTAAAACAAATCTAAATTCCTACCAACAAACTTTCATGCTCGTAGTAATTTCTAGAAGATTCGATATGGCATCAAAACCTTCTGGCTATAAATAATACTTTTTTCGGCTTGCGACTTGGCTTTTTTTTTTTACCTTCCGTCAGCCAGCTAACACCGCGTCGTGTTTCATTTGCTTCTGGGATCCTTCCATGTTCGAATTTACATATTGTCCCTCATTTTCAATGCCTCAATAAGGACCATGGAAGTGCAAATAGATGCTTTCATCGACAGAGGCTTAGGAAATGCCAAACTCCTTTCATATATATACGGTAGATATCTATTCTAAAATACCAGCAGTAATTTAAAATGCTTATTTCTTTGCTAAAATTGTTAAGTATTTGTATCATCATTACTATGAAAAGTTCGAACATACGACAGGATAATTTACTCCAGCGAAGATATCGGCTCAGATGATCAATTATACATTTATATTAAGTTCGAGAAACGTAAACCTAGCAAATGTACCACTCGAACTCAATTCCAGTTAAATAAGCATTAACCTCTCCGAAACCCTCCCTATCAACTCACCAAACGATATAATTTCCTCCCAACCCCATAATCTGGAATAGCACTTAACTTCCACAAGGCGGTTGACACCATAGGAGTAAATACACTCGGGAGCTAAAACTGGAAGAACACGACATATTTCTTCCCACGCATCGAATCGTTCCGGATTCTTGCGCATTCCCGATCGGAATGTTTTTGCGCATGAGAAATGAATGGTTCTGGAGTTTGGTTCGCCGGTGATGCGGAAGGGCCCCGAATAAATCCCCTCACGAAGCGAGATGGTTCTGCACGAATGGATGGGGATGAGTCAAGGCAAGGTCAACTCGTGTGACAAGAGGTCGTATGGAGCTGTCAAGCGAATGTATCTTGAGGAACTGGGCTGTACATTGTTGCTAAGTAACACATAACAGGGTTGATTGTGGTGGTTTCATGAGGAACTGGTCGGAACAATGCCCCTGAATGACGTGGCTTGGCTTATTTTTATGTATATGGCTCAAAAATATTACTATCAGAGTCGCCAAATGAGAAAAGGTTGCAAATTTTAAGGAAGAAAAAAAAGGAACGAATATTATTAGAAGCAAAAGATTTTTTACAACAAAGCTACTAAAAGCACTTTCTATTAGTTGCTCTGCTGAAAATGAAAGAGTTTTCTTTGAATTTACTATCCTAATCTGTTATCAAGTCCTATGCTCTTAATTCAGACTTTAGTCCTTTCTACATGCAACTGTCATTGCACTATTACACAGTGTATATGGCCACGAAAGATACGATAATTTTACTAAAACTATTTTAATCATATTAATTTAAATTTATTCGATTACAGAAATTCATAATTTTTAACTCTAGATCTGGTAAGTAATCATGGCATTATCAACTGAATGGGAGAGTAATTGAGTGATAGTCGGTATTTACGGTGTGTGCAGGAACCAAATGTAGTTTTGCGGTGACAAACCATGTGTAACTGTGATCCAGACGTAAGAAAGATAGAAGAGAGAGGAAGAAAATGGAATTCTAAAAATCAGATGTCTTCTATTATCTAACCGGTCATTCGAGGCGATAGTTTAATTAACAAAACACCAATTAGATTAGATATTTCATCTTTTTATAATGTAATTGAAACTTCAATTACTTAAATGGGAATACTCAGTGTTAGGTTATAATTCAGATGAAATAAAACTAGATTAACAAAATGAGTCTATAATAGGAAAGCTAAAATATTATTTTAATAAAAAAAAAAAAGCGAACAGAAACACACCGATGTGGTGAAACATTCTGAGTTTTTACGTCTCGTCGATTTAATTACAAAGGAATAAAAAAGAATTATCATAAGCATTCCTTCTTTATTTTACTAATTAATAACAAAAAAATTAAAATGGAAATTAAAAAATTATTTTCTCCAATGAAACCTAGTTTTTTTTTATTATTTTTTGAACAATTTTACATTGCTCGTGCTGGAATGACAATGAACTAGGTTTAAAATTGCCTCTTGGATTAAAATTTCTTAAATTAAGCAACAAATTGAGAAATAATAGTCTGTGACTCTGAAGAGATGTAACAGTAAAAAGTGTCATAGTTAATATTATCTATTGTATTTGCTCTTACTAAAAAATTAGATATAAAGATATTTACTATAAAGTAGTAAAACTTATGATAGTTCGTAATGTTAAAATGTCGCTAATTACTGCAACGTGTGGTGCCACTAGCACTTGAATCTTTTCTTTTAGTGATAAACATACATAATCTATATTATTGATATTGTGTGCAATCATTTTAATGTTATTATAATACAGTAGTATTTGTTGACAAATAAAAAACATTTAATTCATTACTGCTCATTGGTAGAAAAATTGCCTCGCTTACTGCTCGAAGCATTTTAATCGCAACCATTCACTCTCCAAACTAAGAATCTGATTATAATGAAACATGCATAACGCGGAAATGCTTAACATGAAAACCGGTTATCACGAAAAAATATTGTCACCCTAACACAAGGTATCATATACACAAGGTATCATATAACATGTCCCTTTATACACTTTTTTTAGCTACCAAAAAACAATTATTTAAGGTGGGGCATTTTAGCGTCCCAGATTACTTTTCAATTTCTTAACGTTCGCTTCAATTTTAATTACATTTAGCTTAAATATATTCAATGAGATAATTTATCGTTTGCTTCAATTTTAATATCGGAAAAGTTTACTAATGTCGATTTCTCGATATTTCATCGTTTACTTTAATTCTTATATTTAATTCAGTAATTTAATAATAATTATATTAAAATAAAAGCGCACTTTGGGTGGCTAAATATATTCTTTGCAAAACTTTTTTTTTCTTTCACTTTTAGCAAGAACTTCGCTTGATTCGAAAAATTTCATATCTGGTACCCAATTTTTTTGGCTTATTTTTTTTCCTGTTAAACCAAATAAAATAAACAATCATTGTTATTGTTGATAGGTTACCGTTTGCCTTTGGGTAGATAGTGAAAATGCCATTGTCAAAATAATTTAATCAAGTTACAAATTTAATCTAGTAATATTCAAAATAATTACTTTTCGAATTCGGTGATAGATGTGTCAAAGTTTTTTTTCTTTTTTTGCTTTAATTAAATTTATCTTTTTACATGACCAATGATAGAGAAATAGGGACGAAGACAAACTGTCATTTCACTTAAAATGAATATGGAACTGTTTTAGGATTGTGATTGTTTTTATTAACGTCGCACCTAGAAGCAACATAAGGGTTATTGGCGAAGGATCTCGTAATTTTGTACCTATGTCAATGGACGAGAACGACATTTGGACTGGCACTTCCCTCTCTAAACTTCTACACCAACAAGAGGACTTGAAAACTTAACCAGATTTAAAGTGCATCAGTGCCGCGACACGGTGGGTCTTTAGTGGTATCAGGGCTCGGACCCAAAACTCGACGAAAACGCCGACCGTGAGTCTGCGACCATGACCAACCACGACCACAATGGAAGTACTTAAAGTAATGGTTAAGAAACTAAGGTCTAAAATGGAAATCTGTAAAGAGTTTGGCATTTCCAACTCTATATTGTCAACGTTAATTAAAAACAGAGGGGAAAAAAATAAATCAAAGAAATTGCATTTCTTAATACAGAAAAATTTTAACATTAAACATTTTTCAAGTTAAAATTTATTTTTAAATGTTTTGAAAATATTTGATAAATAATAACTGATAATCATTACCCAGTGAATGCATATAAATAAGTTCTTTTGTATCTAACTACGTTAAAAAATGCTACAAATATCAAATGTATTAAAATGTCTTCAATATTTAATTGAATTTCATTAATTCAAGGAAGTAAAATGCATTTATAATTGATTATAAGATAATAAAATTTAAAACTTTTTATGGCTGTTTTTATAGAATATCTTAGTTCTGATCATCCATAAGTTTGAAAAAAATCGTTCAAGAGGGACAACGCAATTAAAATAAATTCCAGAAGAGTAATTTTCTACTTTTGACTAAATGACTTCGAGCTTCTGATCCATACACATTTGCACAGTCATATTTACTAAATACAATCAAAATGAGCGAAAAATAAACACATTCCAAAAAGAGCGTAACATTTAAAACACAAAGCGAAAAATAGTTCTACAGTTTTAAAGTTGATTTTCAAGACTTCACAGCAATGATGATAATGACGATATCCATAATGTTTTGTTTATTCTTATTTGCAAGCAAATATAACAAAGGTTTTTAAAAAGATCTCTCATTTTCCTCAAATATCATTGTTTTGGAGAGCTGTAACAACTCCCTCCCTTTCTCCCAAAATGCTTTAGAAGTATGGAATAGTGTCAAAGAATTTTTTTTTTGTTTTGCTATTTTAGTCCCTTTCTTTTTATTAGTTATATGTTTATTAGATGTATGTATATTTACAGCTTACAAATTATTACGCAACTTTTTAATAATTAAATTAACTGCTTACAAATTTCACAGAATGTATACAATTAGATACAGTAACCCTTTCACAACAAGCTGAAGTGAGCATCATCCGGGGAAGCGTGACCCTTTTGCCCTACTCGTTCGTACTTTTCGTCGAGCAAACCGAGGGAGCGGTTATCATTTCATCTTATTGCTATCGTCCTGCGTATGCCTCTTTGCTTGTGTTGTTTTCTCTCATCTCACCCACGCCTTGACATGAGAGGGGGGACATTCTCGTTTCTTTCGATGAAACTCATCCGTAACATCTGCATACCCCGGAAATATCCCATGGTGTGAAGAAAGGGGTCATATATATATATACGAGGATGGCTCATACAGCACGTGTATTTGAAGACAAATGGCCTCATCATAGTGAATTGTTGTTACTATTGGGTGCTGCCATCTGTTAAACGGAGACGATCAGAACGGAGTTTGGATTTGGTAATCATTCGCTGCCAAATCAATATCGGATTGCTGCCGTGTTGAGTTGTCGACGTTATTGTTTGTCCATTTGTCCCCATCAGTGAGACTGGATTCGTCGTTATGAACCGGAAATAAAGCAAAAATCAAAATATTCGGTTACTTCCGGTGAATCTTTTCCAGAAAAGGCAAAAATGGTCTAATCGGTAGGAAAAGTTATGACGAAGAATTTTTGAGGCGCGAAAAGCGTCATGGTCCCGAGTACGAGTAACTGAGACTTAGACAGCTATCTAGCGGGTCCTGAAGCTTACTAAAAACAAATAATTTTCGATGCAACGGGCACCAGTTCTCGGAATTTCTAATGAAGTATTGAACAATCCTCGTAGTAACTCTTTCGGTTGTCAGTTTTGTATGGGAGATGGGTGAGGGAATCACACTCCCACTAAAATGTGCAGTCTTTCTTGTTGCAAATTTTCATTTGTTGATTTGAGTTATGTAACAATGTTGATGTAAATGATGAATGTATAAACAAATCGGGATTGCAATAGTAATGAACTGTCAACAGTTATGATGGAATAAATTGATCGAATTTGAGTGAGATTTCTCTTGGAACTAAAAGTTCGAATGTAAAGATATTTGGGGAAAACTATTAGCGACTGCAAAATCAAAAGACTGAGCAAAGAACACCTGAAATCATAAAAAAAATAAACTGGTACTCAAATATTTATTGTAAAATTCTTCTACCAACAGCAAGTACATTCTGGGTGAACAATATATACCAAAAGCCCAATGAACAAGAACAGCGTTACTAAAGTCATTTTGTCAATTGTAAAACCTATTATATTTACTCTTGATGAACAGTTTTGAGAAAGTTCTTTCATCACACAAAGTTATTCCTAATAAGTATTATACAACCAACTTATAAGATAATTCTTTAAGCAATTAAGATAGCTCATTTGCACGGTATTTGGAAAATCGAACTAATTTCTTAATCATAAAAATAGCTATATCGTATTATAAATTCGAAAGAGTTAGATTGGATTGGTTTGATTTTATTAACGTCGCCCTGGAAGCAAACGAGGGCTATTAACGGCGGGACTCTTAATTTTGAACTTCGGTCTAGTGACGAGGATGACATCTGAAACCCCTCTCCTAACTTCCCCACCACGCCAATGGGAGGACATTGAGGCGTGATAGATTTAACGTGCATCAGCCCCGGCTCCTTGTGGCATCAAGGATCGAACCCACGACTCGAAGAAAACGACCAGCCCCGTTATTATTTCCTTCTCCTCCATTCTAAGTTTAAAAGATCCATAACATAACACAGTCAAAAGAATAGAAAGTTACAAAGTGATGATAACAATACTGTTTTATTCAGATCTGTGTGAATAGTTAAAAATCAATCACCAGTCTACTGTTCTGTGGGAAAAGTCCCCATACTCGTCTGATCCTGAAGAATAATACTTTCCGAACCAACCCCATCGGGTTCGAGTTATGTATACCATTACATGAGGGGTTCAAATACTTGATCCCTTGTAGATCCTCTCTTTGTTCAGGCCTAAAACTCCTCACTCAACTCAAATATGATATGGATCTCTCATATTAATAATTTCAGCTCACTATATATCATTAACTAACTTAAATATTAAATCTTCGCTACTCCTAAATTCAATTAATCAAGTGTGATCTATTCTACATGAGTCACGTTTCATCTACTGAGAGAGATTTCAATTCAAACAACATCATTTATAGTTCCTAAGTGTTAGTTGAAGGGAAAACGCGATAGAAAACGCGTTATACCGTATACAGCGATGCTCCTGAATTAAGAGTACAACAGATTCGAAGTATTTTAATCGCAAATGTAAGCTTTCAACGCCAAACAAAGAAATTTTCTTTGAAAAATACTATTTCAGGCAACGGAATTTTGGGGGTACATTAGAACTTTTAATCATGATCGCTGGAACAAAGATCACAGACAAGAGGTACATTACGGGAAAATTTTAAGAATCATTGGCGTAGAACTTAGGAGAGTTTCTAACGTTTTTATTTCGTTTAAGGTGCTGATCTCAAAAGACAACCATTCTCATTACGTATCAGATAAAAACCACAATCTATGGTCAATAGCTGAAAGCATGTAAACACAAAAGTTGTAATAATATATGCATATATATATATATTTAAAAAAAATGGCTGTTTTCTTATTCAAGCATTTCAGTGTACCTGCATATATTTCAAGTACCAACATTTTCCCTACATATACTTTTATTTCTGTATTCTTGATTTAGTACATTATTTTCTGAAACAAGGTTAAAATAAAAGTTAATGATAAATTATGTCTCTAATAAAATATTATCATAGATTCCACCCGTTATGATTTTTTTCACGTGACATGTGTAAAGAATGAACAAATCACAAATACATAATACCGTTCTTACACACCCTAATAAATAATACTAGAAATACAGATAAACGCCCACTGTTTCCGTTCGTTGATTGTTAATTTCTGAATTCAAAATCATTTTAACATCGTTCATCAAACAAAATATATCTTTGGTATTGACCTGTCTTCGAACTCGTATTTATTCAAATCGAATATCGAGTGACTAATATATAACTTTATTCTTTATTTGATACTGATATTACGTCGGAGTTACCGATCATGTGGGTGTAATTCTTCTGAATATTTTTTTTTTATTTCGTTGGTATCGATATGTTATGTATGTCCACCTCTTTCCATTGACCGATATTAGAGCATCATAGGCTGAGTCATTCAAAACGCTCTGCTGTGTCCGTAGGCGAGATATGTCGGTGTAAATGCGGTATAACCTAAATTGGTAATCCCAATAAGTAATTTTACTGGAAATTTTCTTAAAATGATGTTTAAAATCTGACAGAATAACAGAATATAAATATCCTTCCATCTGCACAATTAATTAAACATTATTCCTTGTTATTTAATTTACAGATATAGTTTATCAGTGAAATGATTAAAACATTATACATACTTATTTTTATTCCATAGTCACTTAACTTTTTTTTTCTTCAAATATTTGAAGTAATCAATGAGTATAATGATTACCATGCATTTTTATGCAATATACTTCTTTTTCAATGTATTCATCTAACTGTTATTTATGTAGGTAAAATTATTTTTTTATACTCAATTATTAGTTTTATATTGTATTAGTTTACTTCAGGGGTTTTTAAAAGAAAACTCGAAAATATGTTTTGAAAAATGCATTTTGAGTTTAAAATGCAGTTTTAACAATGAAGTTTAATTTTTAATATATTATTTTTTAAGGGATAATGATCTTAGCTAACAGTTGAAAAATAAAGTTTGTTCAAGTAATAAATATTGTAAACGAAATTACAACTAAAACTTTAAACTCCATAACGCAATACCTATGCCTTTGAAAATAAAGATCTATCGAAAATCATTCAAACAATGCCTGATGGCTCTCGATTAGAACATGCTCTGTATATATTACACCGAATATGTAATTATTAACAACAATCATGTACTTCACATAATGCAAGGTGTTTCAAACTCGTGGGCAACAAATTTAACATAAGAGAAACAGAAAACATGCAAACAGCCAATTTTCTTCACGTGATGCAAAAGCATAGAGCAAGTGGTAAACCGCTAGACGGCGCTGCAAAGGAAAGCATAAAGCGCGAGTTTTTTTACACATTGCCATTTCTACCGGGGATTTCAGGAGGCTATGGCATTTTCCTGATCATCATTTTTCGTCGCCGGTGGCTATGGCAATTTCCTAATTTCTGTACGTCATCATGCTTCCTGTTATCCATGGTAGAAATGCCGATATGTAAGGAAACTCAGGTTTCATGCTTTCTATAACAGCGCCATCTAGTGGTTCACCACATGCTATCCGCCTATGCTTTGTTGGATGAAAATTGCCTGTTTAAATGCTTCCCCCTTGAATTTCGAAACACCCTGTTTGTAAAAGTTAAATTCGTAGTACACAACTTTCTAGATAATACCTTTTTAAACTAAAGATAGTTTTGTTGAAAAGAGTAATTTGTCACATATATAATGATTATATATATATATATGATCAATTTCGTGGGGAAAAAAATACCGAATGGAGTATAATTCTGTAATTGAAACAATTAATTTATAAGAATAATATATAATTTCATATTCTGATTTTAGTATTCTTTTTATCTTACATTAAAAATTTATTTGATATGTTTTACATATTTAAATCATTAATTTTGTACCTAATTTTGTTAAAATTTTAATCAAATTATTCAAATATTTTTTGACAACGATTCAAAACGCTTATTGCTGTAAGCGTTTTCAAAACGAAATAAAAAGAAATAAATATAGTGTAAAGAATATTAAAAAAATAAAAAAAAATCTTTTAAATTTCATAATATTTCATTGTCGATTTTTGATTACAGCTCTTTCAATCTTGTGAATAAAGTAAAATATTAGCTTTAACCATAATAAGAAGAAAAAAACAGTAAAAACGTTGAATTAAAATTAAAATTTAAGACAAAATGTAAGCAATGTTTTATTTCTTTCTAGTATTGTGCACTAAAACTAAAAGGAATATTGCTGTAATGTTTAGAGTAAAGCTCCAAATTCTCAATACGACATTACACTATCATAAATATTTGACTCAGTAATTATTTTTAAATGTTTCAAGAATCAATTATTATCAATACAAAACTACTTAAACTAAAAATGATTGTAACAATAATTATTTATCATGATCAACAAGACAAAAAAAACTGAAAATATCTTCTTCATAAGTGTGGTTTAAAAAATTAATACAGTAACAAGTAATAAATTTTAAATCATACTTTTTTACCTTCAGTGTTTCAAAAGAATAAAATTTGAATTTATTTATGGGATAAATCCTAAATAAAAACAGGGATGAAACCTATTTTGATATAACATTGTATATTGAATAATTACATAAAGAATATACAGTATTAAAGACCCAAAGATTGATTAATTGGTAAAATAGAGATGTAGCAAATAAATTTTAAAACCCAAGGGAAAAAATGTGTGATCAGAATATTTGAAAGAATTGTATTCAAATCATTAGTATCATCAAAATATACTTAACAGGTTTCCAGAATTCTTGAAAAGTAATTTCCATTATAAATATTTCACAAAAGTTAACAGATTTCGAATTAATTCGCCATGTCTTTTGTAACAAAATTGTTTTGAATTCAAAATTATGAGAGAAACTTTCACATCTCTCTAATTTTATAAATAATATTACTTAATGCAAGAAATGTTAATGTAATTACAGTGTCTCTGATGATAACGTTTGAGCGTTCAAATTTATCGATTCAAAATATTAGAAATTTGTATATGTTGTTTGGTTAATTAATTAAAATAATTAATAAGAGCAAGTTCCTTTATAATAAAAGAAAAAGGCTGATACAAAAATGATTAAAGATGGTAACTAATTAGTAATCCATCGATTGGACAAAACATTTAAAGGCTAAAATCACTATTGTTATTAAAATAATAATTAAGTTTAAAAATAGTTGTAAATGTGAAAGCTTTAAATATACTAGACTAGATGTTGAAAGCTTTTTAAGATAAAACCCTTTATTTAGTAATTTGTAATCTTAAATTATAACATTTTATTTGCAGACTAGAATGGTCACATTAAAAAACTTACGTTTTATGAGCAAAAAATTATCTAAAAGTAAAAGTAATAAGTAAAAAAATTCTCTTCTGAAAAATTCGAACCATGTAATTGGGGAAGGGAAACCGTCCTAAGTCTGGAATTTTAACTTACAGATTTTACACCAAATCTAATACAATCTTCTCATTCATGAGATTTAAATTAAATAATTGTCTAACACATTTATTGTTTTTTTAAAAAGTCTTAATGGTATGACAATAGATTTCAAAAGTGAAACCACAGCAGCATTAGAAGATATTAGTACAAGTAAAGATGGAAAATTAATGTTTATCAAAATTAAAGCAATGTTATGGAAATAAAAGAAGTTAAGGGATATACTTCTGATAAGACAACATCAAAATATTTTTATGCAGATTGCAAGAAGGAAGATTATTTAATGACAATTTTAAAAAATTATAATTCTTAATCAAATATTCTATGTGAAGGGATTAAAATATTATATGTAAACCATGAATTGTGCAGAAAGTTACTCTTGTTAATCCTTTAGACCCCCCCCCTTGAAGCCCTGAAGAAAAGATATATCTTATTCCTGCTCTACATATGAAGTCTGAGGGAATCGATAAAATGTATTTCTGTATCGATTTTCCGAACTATATTAATAAAATAGATAAAAGCATTATGAGGAATTACTTGAATTTTCCGTAATCAAAAGTAATTGTTGTAAAGTATTTTAAATAAAGTACATAATTCTATATCAAAAGTTGATTTTTCCTTTTAAATATTCAATAAAAAAAAGTTTAAAAAATATTCATCATTTTTACAGATTTTATAAAAAATGTTAAATAATTATAGCATCAAATAACATTTATTTTATTAAATAGTAGAAACGAGGACTTGATTAGAAAAAAGTTTATCTATCATTATTCTTTTGTACATTAAGAGTTTCATTTTAAAATTCCTTAAATAATGAAGTAGTAAAAAACAAAAAGAAAAGAAGGAGGGGAAAAAAAAGAAGAGAAAGAAATTATTGTTGCATCATTTCTATAAAATCTCAAGAGGAATGATTGATATTTCTAGGAAGTTACAGATAAAATTCTTTTAAAAACTTATTTAATTACTATTGTGTTCATTCATTCTACAAATGATATTTGTCATCACAGTGTAATTCTGCAAAATTTATGAAAGTGTCATTTGTAATCAATGTAACATTTTGAAGAACTTTAATTTTCATATAAATTCATGGCTTTTGAAAAAAAAATATCATGTTTTGAAATTCTATGTTTTGTTGGTAAAGTGTATGAATTCTGATTTACAAGCATAGTAATTTATTTTATAAGCAGACATTTTTTTTATTTAATAAATATATAAGCAATAACACATAATTTACAAGAAAAAGTATGCCTATGTCATTATGTTGATCACAATGGAATGATTCCAGTTTGCTGAGCAAAAATATGTTAATAACAGAATGAAAATTTTACTATTAACTAATAATGTCTTTATTCTTTAATTTAATGAAAAAGTGTTACTTATTTGTATTGTTATGTAAAAAACCAAATATTTAATGTAATTAATGATAAGAATGAATTATTTTTATTTAAAATAACTAGTATGGAAAAGTATTAGATTCAATATTACTAATATAATGTTTAAATGTTTTGCAGATGTAAATAAAGATTTTTAAGAAGACTAGAGTAGTGCATTTCAGAAATTATTAAATAAAAAAAAATTATAAATGAAATATTAAATGGAAAACTAGGATCCTTTTTAAAAACTGACAAAGCATAATTAATTAACATGGCTCATTTTAAGTAGCAAGTATTTGGTTAGAGAAATTTTTTTAAGAGAAGCTTTATTTTATATATAAAATTAAAACCTTTACTAGTAATATAAGAAAAAAAAATTCTATTCAAGTTTCCATCATATTTAATAAAACTTTCATAACATCTGTACTCCTAGAAATACTTGAAAATCTTGCATAGGTAGTGATCTTAGGTAGAATCTTTAAGAGTTTTCAAAGTAATAATAATAACAAGCATTTAGTCATAAATTAGAGCCTAAATGTAATGAATATTTTTTTAAAGGATAACTTTGTTTTCATAAATTAACATATATTCTCTATTCTTTACTGCACATTTAATTTTTAACACTTTCTTAATCCGAGTTGTTGGAATTCAAACATCCCAAAATTTGCTGTTTAACATTTTTATGAAAAATATTTTTAAAAATGGTATACCATTTCTTTTGTACATTTTAATCATTTAACATGTTGTTCCATGTAAATCACCCAAAGATGTAAATTTTTATTTTTGTCTTACAACATTATCCCTAGGGATAAAATATATGAAATGATTATTTTTAGCAATATAATAGTTTCATTCAATTTGAGAATCAGAATATTTTCATTTAGAATACTGTTGTAAATCAATGCAATTTTTTTTCCTCACTTCAGAGAATTTTTAATTTCCAAAAGCTATTAAGCTCAACAGAGGTTTTAAATAAATTCACTGAAAATCACAATTGCATCGTAACCTCAAATGAAAATTCTTATTTACATATGAAAGGCCAAAACTAAGCAATATAAAACTTAATTTTTCCTCACATAAATTTTTAAATATATTCTCATTTAATCTCTTCAGAATGGGAAAGTAATATTAATAAAATGATACCTTAATTATTTCATACCTTTCTGTGTTATTTGCTTTTAAAAGGCAACATTAAAATATTCATTGGTCATGTCACAAGCTAAGAAATAATGTTGTGACAATATATATATATATAATAAACTAAGAAAAATAATATTATTCTTTCAAAACAATTGACAACTAGTCACAACAAAAATTTCAACCCATGTTAGTTTAAATATCGATGTTAAGTAATATATGTTATGCTAATATTTTATGTCGGGGGGGGGGTAAGCAAAGACAGCAATTATTATGTATATATTAGTTTATTTAATATTAAACAATTATAACAATTATTTTTTATTCAGATAAAAGTAAATAATTAAATGGTGCTTATATACCTTTGACAAAAAAGGGAGGTAAAAAAAGATTGATATGGGATAAATTTGTCATTAATAATTTAATGAAGAAAGATAATTCGAATCATGAAATAGAAACAGCTAGAAATTAAGATCAGATTTGTATTCTAGCTTAATTTTATGCTTTTCAATTTCTAGATTTTTCATTTATAAACTTTCCTTTAAATAATTTATACCATTTTTAATGTCTTATAAATATGAGTGATGATTACTCTTCACAAGTTATGATGCTTTTTTTTATGTATAGTAATTTAATTAAAGTATATGACACAGAAATCGTCATTATTTGTTTGTTGGCGAATGGCAGCATGTATTTTAGACTAATGAAATGAAACAAATATTTCATATTGGATCAAATGATTAAAATGCCCCCCCCCCCCATATATAACATATATACCTCAGTATATTGTTTAAAATCAATGAAAATTAAAACCAAACATACCCTGCTTTGTATTGACTTTATTGCAAGACCTAAGATGTTTTCATTAAAATTTCATTTATAATAAATACAACAAATATCTTTGATTATTAATTTGTCTCAGAATAAATATACTAAAGAAAGAATAGTTTTTGCCAAAGGTTCATGATATATTTTTTTCTATTCAACAATAAATAATTTAGTATGTTAATATTCTTCATTTTTCAAGCATGATCTCATTAATTTTAATTCATGCATGAAATATAGCAAATGAAAATCAGAATTAACAATTTATGTTTAGGAAAAAAAATAAAGATAAAAATTATGATTATGTTTTGTTTCCATATACAGATTTAAAAAAAAAAAGTAAATGATTAAATGAAATTTTGTGAATGATTAAATGAAAATATTATGTGTAATTTTTAATTTAGTTAAAAAAATACAAAATTTATTCTAAGAGAAAAAAAAATAAGGTTAATATAGTGTCATATTATATGAAAGGAAAATGAGTTTTGAACAAACTGTAAAAAATAATTTAAGTATTAATAACTTTTCATTGAAATATATAAACTGATAAAATATGCTACATAAAATATTACTTTTGTCAGCAGTTAATGCAAATTACATAAATATACATTTTGAGCATTTTATGTTTCTTTTGACAGACATCCAATCGACAATTAATTTTAAAACTTAAAATAAACTTAACAAGACAATGAAAGTTGTGTAAAATAAATCGAATAAAAGTAATTGTAACACATGCTTTAGTTTACTTTAATAATTGTGAAAAAAAATGAAATTTATTCATAATTTCATTAATATATTTAATATTTAAGTTTATAAAAGAGTTCATTGTTTTGTACAAGCCATACAAACAATAATAATAATTGTACTTGTAGTATATATCGTATTGACGATGATACTTAAACGAATTAAAAACATTCTGCATTTAATCAAAATACTCTAAGTTTTAAGAAAGCAGGTACCATTTTCTTTATATTTTAAATATACTGAAATTCTTTAAAAACAAAAGAGAAGAGAAATCAGGAGAACCAATTCATGTCAATTTTTTGTAAATGACGAGGGAATTATCATTGATTATACCAATACAACATTTGTATCAAAGTGAGTAACACACACAATCAAGAGCATATTCATATGTTATATAATATAATTACACTAATATAAGCGAATAAAATAACAATCATGGTAGTTAAATATATTCAGTTCAATTATTTTGTATGTGTTTTAAAAAATGTTAAAATGTGATCGGCATATTATAAAATGAATTTATGACAATATTTCAAGTATTACAGCAAATATATAAGCTCACATCAGATAAATAAGTGTCAAAAAAATTTAAGCAAATACTAGTATCAAATAATACTAATGGCATACTATTGTGTTTGCAAAATTCAGTGAAAAGTATGATTCTATATGTTTTTAAATACGAGTAATGATTATACGTACCATCATTACTTTGCTCTTCAACTTCATTTTTTCTTGTTTCAACATGATCTTTAACAGTATCTTTAATATTACTTTCAACAACAGGTTCTGGAGGAGGTACTGCGTTCGATTCCGTCGACTTAGAATGGTCTAGGGAAGAAAATCTTTTATAATAAATGTGCGACTTTAAAGTTTCGATGACTAATACACTTTCAGTAAAAGAAATAAGAATAACAAGAAATGTAAGATAAAAATTTGTTAAAAAAATATATGAAATAATCTGACATTTAAAACAAAACTTATATGTTTTAATGAAAGGTGTATTATACGTTTTCATTAAATCTTTTAAATTTAAAACGACACAAATATAAATAAGTTTTTTACGAAATATATTAAAAGGTACTTTATCTCAGTATACATTCTTAGGATTTCTTGAGTGAAATATGAAATGATTTAATTTAATTATTCATTTTTTTTAGTTTTGCACTGTTACCATGGCAATACAAATGACAAAATTAAAAGCTTTAACTCAACCGAAAAATTAAAAGTTTAAATAACGATTTTGGTGTGGTGCTCTTACCTATAATTTGTTTTCTGTGTTAATAATGAATTTAAAATAAGAATCTCTAACTCAAAGAATATTGATGGATTGATTTTAAGCTCATCTTATTGAAATTCTGAGTCGTATTAGAATTTTGAAAGAGAGACGAGAAACGAATTCTTTTCAATAGCTTTTTTTCTTATTCGTACATTTTTCACAAACTAGGATAAATTTAACTGAATCAATTTAATCGTTTGGTATAACTTAAGAAAATACGAGAATTTAAAAATAAAACGATATTAAAACAATTTTAAGAAAAAAATTTATTGCTACTAATTTTCGTTTTCTTGTATTACAGTGGCAGAAAAATTTAAAATGGAAACCACTATTTTTTAGCTCAATGCTAATAGAATCAAGTCCATATAGTACTCATTCAACAATTTGAATTTCAAATATGTATTGTGCAAAATATGAAACTTTGAGATGAATTATTTAAAGATTTGGATACCTGCTAGTTGCAAAATCAACTTTGAGATATTTACAAACAAAAGTAAAATAAACAATTTTAAAAAGCTCTTTCTCATGAATTAAATTCCTGCCGTAAAGTACGAAAAATATTTTTCTATTTTTGTAGAAAAACTGGCACTAAAGCCATTCGGCATTTTTTGGCCAATTTTCAAAAAGGAAAACTTTAACAAAGTACACCTTTTTATAAAAGATATCTCTATAAAATACTCAGTGATTTCAATGAGCTTACAATTTACTTTGAAAATAAAATTTGACTTAAGAATTACGATGGATTTAGATAAAAATTATATGAGAGAAAATAAAGCTTTTTAACTTGTGAACTTATAATTTATTATTAGTTCACTAAATAAAAATGTATTAGATTTCTTTAAAAGTTTAATAATAACTTTTTAACTTATAATTTTGATTCACATTTTAAAATGAATTTAAAAATTTATCAATAATAATAATAAACTTATACAGAATTTTTAAAAAAGTTTCGAAGCCGCCATTTTTAGTCCTTTTTCTTCGAATTTTCTTTTTCTTATCTGATTTTTGGTAAGTTTTAAATGGAACACAAGTCAAAATATTTTTGATATCTTGAATGAAAATTTGTATATTGTTTTCTGTAAATCTCAGTATTAAATTAAATTCGTGGAGAAATCGAACACACACACACACATGCTAAATTTTAGCATTTTGATCGAAAATATTTTGCCTCGAATTAATAAATAGAAATGAAAAAGATAATACTAAAACAAATAAAGATAAAATAAATACCCATTATAAAAAACTCTTTACGTATAATTATCACTGATGCAAATAATGAACATTTTATCAACTAAAAGACAATCAAAAATAGATTGTCATAATCAATGGAGCAATATGATGTTCATTCACCGGAACTGATTTTCCTAACTATTTTTGTACAACCCAATCAGATATAATTGTGTTCAAAATAGAACGCGTCTTCATTAACAGTGATTTGATAATGAGCTGTATCAAATATTGCTCGTATAAACAAAGATGACCCTTGGGAACACGAACACTCAACACGACCTTTTGAGTAACTCGGATTAACTTTAACAAAGAGTTAGTTAGACTTTATGAACAATAACATTGAATGAAACATGATTTAACATTAATGCTTACAAACGACCCTTTATCTAAAGTTAAAATAATTTTCTTTCCGGAATTAGACTAAGTGGCCTAACATTAAATATTACATTATCAATTTTGTTCAAATTTAAAGTCATACAGAGGTATTAGTGAGTAAATATTTTAGTGAATAACATATGGCAAACTAAATTTTGAATGATACGTGTTTATATGTGTGTGTGAAACTCTCTAAATTTATTTTAATAAACCATGTTCTTTTAAGAATGTCTTCACTTAATGTATTGGGTTGTTCAGCGAGTAATTTAATTTTTTGCTAACTTTAGAAAGTTGGATTTATAACAATCATTTTCATTCTAAACCGTATTTCCGTTATAAACTTTAAGAGTTGAGATTTCAAGATTTGTTTATGTTGACTTGATTCTTCACAATTTTTTTTTCGTTCTGATAAATATGGAAAAATCCAAAGCAACATTTGTGACTTATTTGGCTCTTTTACCACCGAAAACATAATGCAGTTACATTAAGAAAAATGTTATTTCGAGTGTATGGAAAAGATGTATTGACAAAACACCATTGACAAAACTAGTTCGCAGCCAAATTGCGTTCTGGAAATTTCGGATTGAAGATGCGCCATTTTCTAAAACGTCAGCTGAAGTCATGAAGACAAAATGAAAGCATTGCTTGAAGTAAACCGCTAAATAACAACACGAGAAATTTTTACGAGATTAAATTTATCAAAAAAATTACTTCGATGTCTTTAGTAAGCAAAAATCAGAAGTTTTATGAGACTGACATTTTGCTACTACCAGAAAATGGCAGAACATATTGAACCCAAAATTATTAGTAAATAATTCAATAAAATACTTTAGTAATAGAAGAAATTTTATCTTTAATTTTTACTTAAAAAAATAGAACTGCTTGCCGAGCAACTGAGTAAAAGAATGGAACACAAATTTGGAAAACCTTTTCGGAAAGAAAATGCTCCAACACTAATTTTATATTCTTACATTATTATTGTATTAAGATTAGTGTATTTTCATTCTATTCATTTTTAATCATATTGTACTCACTATCACACACAATTTAAATTTTACACATAATATTACTTTTGAAACTATTACTTTAAATTCTACTCATATATCATGCTACTCATTTTAATGCATACTATACTATTTATTTCAATTTTATTCATACTATATTATTCGCCTCCATTTCATTCATAATATTCAAATAATCTTATTTCTACTCATACTATTGTTACGATTAAAATCGATTTTCACAATATATGAAAGGTTCACACAATTTTAATCTGGCTGTGTCAGAGTAAATCTAAATTGTTACTCTGAGACTCTTGTAAATTCAATAACTTCTTTTGAAGAGGAAACCATTCACACAAACATCCACTAAAACACGACTGAGATTTTAATTCTCAATCTGTCTCGTTAGAGATAGCCGAAGTAGCCAAGTGGTCATGGTTGCGAACTGGCGGCCAGCATTGTTTCCATCGAAATGCTGGTTTGAATCCTGAAGCCACTGAGACTCATTGTCTTTAGTGGTATCACGTGGTTCCCGTTAAATCTATCAAAGTCCCAAGACCTCCCGTTGGCGAAGTTAGGATAGGGAGGTATCAGCTCTGGTGTCATCCTTGCCACTTGACGGAGGTTAAAAATTACGAGGTCTGTCACCAATATCCCATTTGTTGCTTCTAAGTGAAACGTTAACATTCTTTCTATGAATCTTGACAACATTTGAAGTTCCTCATAGTCCGGCATATTCTTTGTTGAGAAGAAAGAAAAGACCCCGACTTGAGGAAATCGAAGCAGTGCTTTTACAGACACTAGAGAGAAGGATTGATCAAATCTCCACGTCCAAAAATCCGTGTAAGTTTCTATCTAATCTTCTCATATATATAGTGTTATTAAACATTTAGTACTATGAATTAAACACCTCTTTTGAATTTATTTAAATTAACTTTAATTCTACAACACAATTCAGCACTTGTATTTCCCTACCCATCAAAATAAGTTTTTCGAACAGCTTTTCCCCTTCGTAATCATCACCAGGCTCACTAATTAAACTTACCAACTTGTGACAAATAGGGAAATAATATCATAGTAGAAGTATCATGTAGCCGTGATAATTCATACCTGGTGTGACATCGACAGAGACTTGTTCTAACTTAATCTCTGTCTGGTCAACATCTCCATCCGAATCATTTGGCTCGACATCTCCACCAGGATCCTTTTGGTCCACGTGACCATTCTGGACTACAGGTGGCGGAGGCGGTGGAGGGGCTTTTCTCTTCTTCGTGTTTGGGACAGTGGTGACCTGGGCAGGCAGTTCCTTGGCATCAAGACTGCTGACTCCGGAACTGTCACTGGATGCCTTTTCGTTGATGGCAACACAGTGCTCCTCGTGGAGGTATGAAGAGGTGGCTTCATGGTAGCCACTGGAATCCGATGAGCTCTGTCTGGAGTGGAAGGAAGGCTCTGGAAGAACTGGGGGTGGTGGAGGAGGAGCTGGCCTACGTTTCTTGGGCTTCGATCTTGTTTGGTTGGGTGCTTCTGTGATTTTTATCGTTGGAGCAGGACGGTGATAGGGTGTGGTGCCGTTCGTCAGTGTCTTTTTCAATTCCTGAAAGAATTAAATAATTCTTAATAATGTATAATTAGATGAAAATATATTACATAATAGTACCAATATTGGCGAATCAGATGAAATCATAAAATGTCCCTGTTGAAAATTTAAACAATTGTTTTTGGTTGATATTTTAAAATTTCTTTAAATGGGTTTCGGAGTGTTATAGTTTGAACACACACACACACACACATAGATATGATTTCACAAAATTTTAGTTTTAGATTTTGGCATTAAAACCGCATTGTGTAAATGCTACGAGTTAAATACATTTGTTTTGATGTTACTTGTTTAATTAAAATACAACTTCTATTCCGATGCCACGTGGAAGAATATAGTCTTTACATTTAACTTTGCTTTGATTTAAAGTGTTTGTGATATGATTATCAAATGTCTCTTTTCACGTGGAATAAATTTCGACAGAAATATCCACGATAGGATTACACTTATCAAATTGTATGAGACATCTCCATATATAAGTAATAAGAGTTCCCTACTTTTAATAGTGGACTAGTGACCGATTATAATTATACTATAATTATAAATCTGAAGTATTGCCTCTTTTTATCCCTTCATTATAAATGTTGATCAACAGCATACTCTCCTCCAAAATATCTTAGTGCTTATTTATTGCTTTGCACATTAAAATACTAACATTCATATCTTACTTTTATGCGAAATAAAACGGACAATGACTTTCTTAAAACAAAATAAATCCTTATTTATGAAACCTAGGTATTTAATATACCATGAATAAATCCTTTTTTCATCGAACGTAAAAATTTCATGATCATTAACTTATATCAAATACTGCAATTCAGAATTAAAAACCACTTAATTTTTGAGCAATAACTACACATGAACCGAAACGACTAAAAATTTTTATTTATTTAATTCAAATCATGATTTATTTTCATCTATCCTTTTATGGATGTTGATGCAGGATTATGGGACCCCTTGCGATAGTTGTGATGTGTGCAAACTTGCTCTTTGTTCAAATTACACTGAATTCTGAGCTATATTAATCATGAAGTGTTTGTTCTTCGTTGAGGTTTTCAACTGGTATACATTTATAAAAGATTTATGGTGGAAGCCTTTTTATATGCAAAAAAGTAATGTGGATGAAAATATTATTTGCTTGGAAATTTTTACGATTACGTATTTTTAAAGCTATTAACAAATCATATCCAACACTGAAGATAAATTTTTATTATTTACTTTTGAGCTCTAGAGATATTTTTAGAATTCAAATTAATAGCAAGTGTACTTTTTCCTGCACAAAGAAATCGTTCGAAAATATTTTTAGTAATTCGTAATATATATACACAAAAGTTTTCAGTTAATTTTGTTTCCCAAAAATATAGACTTCTATTTAAACTGAAAAAAAGGGTGATAAATTCGTAAATGAATTCAGCTTTATTGCTTTAAGGTTCTCGTCTACCCGTCATTTTGATTTGTCAACTTCATGTTAATCCTCTAGAATTTCAACTATTGATTTCAAATTTTTTACTATTTGATCTATTTGATTGCAATGAAATGCATCTGAAAGAGCAAAAAGTAATGAATGCTTTAGCAGAATTGCTTTTCCCCTCAAATTTTTAAAAATATTTTTTTAAAGACGGGAAAACTCACAAACGAAAAATTAAAATAGGAGTAAAAATATTTTTAAAAATCGGAGGGAAAAAGTAATTCCACAAAAGCATTCATTATTTTTTGCTCTTTCAGATGCACTTTATTGCATTCAAATAGATCAAATAGTAAAGATGTGAGAATTAAAGTCGAAATTCCATAGGATTAACATTACGTTTGCGAAATCAAAATAGCGGGTAGATGGAAGCTTTAACCAACAATATTGTTGCCTCTAATTCTTGGACCAACAATATTGCAATTTGGATCTATGGTTTAGATCTATGGAGCTTTACTTTGTATAATTCGAAGTTGAGTTGTTTGAATCAAGTAGAGTTGAAGCGAAGTATACCTCATATTGTTTAGTCTTCATTTAAATTATTTTAATTTAAATTCTTTGGGTTTATTTCTGATGGAAAATCAATAATTACTCTTTCCATTAAGCCATTAAAAAAAGAAACACACAACAAAGAACCTTGTGCATTTAAAATGTGTGGTGAGAGTTGTCTACTAAACATACTTTATCGTTCTTAGGGTGATGAAGGTTAATTTAAAACATATAACTGTAAAATGTTTCAAATTAACCTTCATAATATATTATTATAACATTTTATAATATATTACTTAAACCATTATCTGTATTCATTTAAATGACGCAAAGACGTCTATTTACTGCTGTCTTATCCTTAGAATATAAGAGATATATTTAAATAGCATTTTACAATTATTATCTTCCTCAAGGCAAATACCTCTATATGGATAAGTGGAATTATTACAAAAAATAATGCGTATTTATCCCTAATTAAAACTTGACATTTACCTACTATTTCTTAGAATGATGATAAATAACGATCGTACTTGTATATTCTCCATTAAAAAAAAACAAGAGCATTTAACCTAATTAAGCCTATTTTATCTCTCGAAAAAGAACCGCTATCATGTCCTTCACCTACCCACATGAAAATAACTCCGGTTACCTCATGTCATTTTAGAATAGTAAATCATTTCATTCATATAAATAAAAATAAAAAATTTAAAAAAGTACCGACTGACCGGCCGCCAAATTTTTGCCATCAGTGCATAATTGACCTCGAATTGATAGCACCGCCTTCGCAAATAAAAACGGTCCAAAGTAAGTAAATGCTTCACTGAATATACGCTGACCTTGAACTTAAACCAATGCTTTCAAAATTGACTCGAATGTCACATCAATCAAAGGATAAAAAAAAAAGAGAATCTCGAATGATTCTGCGACGTCATTTTTTCTTTACTTTAAAAACGACTTTTAAATAATGGAATTGTTTTCATTTGTAAAACATGAATAGTTCATTTATGAAAAAAAAATAAATAAATAAACAAATCATTTTCTTAAAATAATCCCAAAGATAAATACTTTCCCGGTACAGAGGAAATTTTTGCTCTGTTAAAAAAGTTGTGATGTAATGCATAGCACTTGCATGGGAAAATAATGGATGAAATAGGCAGTTAAGCCTAATTTGACATGTGCAATCATAAATGATTATCGATTCGTTTTCATCTTCAAGAACAATTTGGTCTGTTAAGCTTTTGTCTTGAAATGGTCAAATTGCATTTAACTGGGCTAGGAAAAACATTAGGTTCTAGAAAAAACTTTTTTCGCAAACAATGAACTCGTGTTAGTGTAATATATCTTGTACATTTATGATTTACAAACAATGGTATATTGCTTTTTTTTTTATTAATATTACTATTTATTTCTTATATGTTTTGATAACAGAATTTAATCAATAAGATGGTGCTAACTGAATAATAATAATAATAAAAAGAATAAGAATAAGACTTGAAACAAAATTGAAAATAGAGATTCAAATAAGAGAATATATATATATATATATATATATGATAGTGGGAAAAGAAATTCGAAAAGAGAATGATGAAATACATGTACGATATTATAGTTTTGAATAGGTAGAAAAATATGCATTAAAATTAATTCCGTAAATTTAATACATGTTCCAAATAACATGAATTTAATGCAAGACAGTAAAAATTATCGAATAAACACTAGAATTGAATTTTCGTCGAAATTTCAGATGTCGATTTTTTGTATTCAGTAAATTATTTCACTTTCCACTCGAATTTTCCAAATGTAAAAGACTGGAGAAGGATGAAATGAAAACATGCATTTTGCCACCAGACTTTAAAAGTGCATCGATCATTTTTTTTTTTTTTTTAAATACAATTTATTTTAACTCTGTCTAAACAATGTCAAATATGGAGTTTTCTCGTCCATCTCTAGGTATTATTTTGAAAATACAACTTCTATAAATTAACCAATCGAGACATTGTTAGCTCTCTGATTAAGAAATAAGCTTACTTCTATGAATCGTACCAGTACCTTCTTCTTTAAATCGTATGTTATTTGTTTGCGGGATTATAACTGTATTTTTTATCCGACTCAGAGATAAGCCTAATGCATTCAATAAGAATTTTAATTTTGAGCTACTATCAGAAACGACGAGGACCTGATCTTGCATTCCTCTTACTGCATCCATGACACTTCAACTTTTAGACTTTAAGCACCGTTAGATTTAATGTGCTTCAACTCGGCTATACAATATTCTCTGAATGTGTGAGATCCGTTAGTTGGTTGTATTTATTAACGTCGCTCTAGAAGCAACACGAGGGCTATTGGCAACGGATCTCGTAATTTTAAACCTAGGTCAAGTGACGAGAACGACCCCTGGATGGCACCCCCTCTCCTAATGTCCACACCACGCCAAAGGGAGGACTTTGAGCCTCGACAGATTTAACATGCATCAGTCCCGGCTACACGGCGGGTCTTTCGTCGCACCAAGGCTCGAACCCACGACCCGACGAAAATCACCGGCCGCGAGTACGCGACTATGACCATTACCATGAGATCCGTTATTTACTAACTAGGCCTTTGTAAATTATTAAAAGCAATTTCCTATTTAAAATTTTCATGACCTTAGAAAATATAAATAGGAAATTTTCTAAGGTCTAAATACTGAACAACCAATACACGGTAAAAATCAAGTGAGTAATTTTCAGATTCTGGATAAATAATATTTTATTAGATGTTCTTTGTGGGCAAAAATACCCTTATTTTTGGTATATGTGTTGTAAGTAGTGAAAGCTCTCTGAATTCTAACGATACAACTCAATACACATGTAAATTTACAGAAAGAAAAGGACTTTAGCTGTAGTATCAGATTAATAATATTCTCTAATCCAAAAGGAATTTTTAACATGTCTATAACAATTTTATTCCATTACATGTTTATTCTTAATTCTATTAGACAATTATAACTGTAAAGCATGCTTATGATTAAGACAGATCTTCACTTCGAATAAATTCTTCAAATCTGCCAGGACAACAAGATGCTAACCTTAATATGACATTGGTCAATACCAAAAAAACTTGAGAAATTACTTCATAAAAAAGTATAAAGTAAGTAAAATTTGTACTTTCTACCCTTTGGTGTAGAATGGACAAAACTGGTGTCAAATTACAGAGGCTAAATTAACGACAAATTATTGGGATTAGCCGTAGTGAAAGAGGTCAAAGAAAACTTTGTGAATTAGTTATCACAGGAAATGATCTACCATTGAATAAATATAAGGTGATATGATGCATGTCAGGTCTATCAGAATTAAGTCAATTTGATGAGATGATCACCATAGATGGACATTTTTGTAGATTCTACCGAATTAGTTGTTAATTTAAACTAATCCAAATTATCATTTGATAACTTAGCTGGGATATATTCTCGAAAATGATTCATAGAGAAAAACTATCGTTTCCGTCACAAATAATTGATTCCTTTTCACTGCAGTATATATGTTACGGTAAATGTAATAAACTGGTGATTATTCATAATCACCACTGAACTTGGTAAATGTGATAAATTATTGAATATTTATCACATTTTAATGTAATAAAAGTCCATACATTTTCCAAAAGTTATGATGTCATATGCACGTGATTTCAGTGGTATTTCTAATTTCGTGCTGGATAGACGCTTTTTTAAATAAAATATTAAATAATGGATTATATGCATGAGCATTTAATTCTAAGTTATTAAATGTTTTGGAAACTAAGAAAGCGAACAGCTGTTTTCTGACGAAAGAAAAATATGAAAGCTTGTTAATAAAAGTGAATAATAGTAAAAACAAAAGTAGCAGGGGAAAACTGGAAGATAATCAAAGATTAAAAAGATACTACGTAATGAAAGTGGACAATGTTGAAAAACTTAGCTTTCCCATAAGTAAAGATAGCTCTAATGTAAGATTTTATGTTTACTTTTACTTTATGTACCTTAAGAACTTTTTACCATAATTCATGAAACACATTTATCAATTGGCAATAGTAGTAGAAACATAATGTTAAAAGAAATTCGCAAAAAGTTCAAAAATGTTACTACTTAAGCAGTGATGATTTACTTAAACTTGCGTGAAAGTTGTCAAAAAAGTCAGAGCTACTTAAGAAAGAACTTGTTGTTAGGCTAAATGTGATAAATTATCGAATATTTATCACGCTTACCAAGTTTAGTGGTGATTATGAATAATTACCTGTAATTATACATAATCACCGGATGAATTACTTTTACCGTAACATATATATATTGGTAGCAGAATCACGAATACTGGCTTCTGGTTTCGAGACTCGAATTTTTATAGACTACTATTTTAAAAAATAGAAGTTTCTGAGGAAGAGAAAGAGACTCGTCTACAAGTCCAAACTGAGCCTCTTACGTTGCATGGTGTGGACATTTGATGAGCTTCAGAAATAGTCCATAAGTTGCCCATAACAGTTGACTTCAATTAGAATTAACCATTTCAAAGGCCGTGGGAAGTGTACCTATCCATTGTTTTCTATTAATTTTTAAACATTAACGGTTGCGTGAAATGATACTTCGGTGGTAAAAATGCTTCTGACCAAAAACGAGGTATGAAGTTCATCTAATACGCTAGATGTACTTCTTTTTCTGAAATCAGTATCAATTCCAAAAATATTTTATGACAGCATTACTAGAAAAATGATTCTATAAAGGGTTAAAGAGCCTTGCATCAGTAGCCTATATTGCTGAGTTATATGGAATATAATTTGAACAAAATCAAATTAATCAATTGCATCTGGATTATTTGTGCACGTTCTACTATGTAATAGCATAATAATAAAATTCAGAATTCTTTTCCCGCTTATGTTCAAATGTGTTAATTCTTATAAGGTGTAGCTATGAAATAACGAGACTGACGCTGCTACAGAAGAAGTATGCATGCGCCAAACGCATACTGTTTAGCGTGAAGCCTTCTCTTTCGAATCCGGTGCATTTCGCTTCTGTAAACAAATACGTGTATAACCGTAGCCTTTGTTCGCATGAGAGCTATTTTTTTTTGTTTCGTTGAAAAATTATCACTGAGAAATGAATTGTTATAAAATTTCACCGGAAAAACCGCTACTGAAACTTATATATTACTGAAAAAATGTTTGTTGCGTGCACGTGTTTTTGAGTGATTTAAGCGTTCTCAAGATGACCGAGAGGACACTGACGGCGATTCACGCCCGGGTCTTCCTTCCACGTTGAAAACGGATGACAATATCGAAATCATCGGTAATCTGGTTCTATCTGACCGTCGGTTAAGTATTCGTGCGATTGCTGAGACTGTAGGAATTGACAAATGATCTGTACGGCAAGTGTTTCCATCATGACAATGCGCTGGCTCATTCCACATTGTCAATCAAGTGGTTTCTGACCAAATACAACATCCCAGTATTAGACCATCCGCCTTATTCGCCAGATCTTCCATGCGACTTCTATCTGTTTCCTAAGGTAAAATATGCATTAAAAGGAACAAAAATATGAGTACAACGAAGCTGTGAAAGAGAAAGCGGCGCGCGACCTGAAGGAACTGACAGAAGATTACTCCCAGCAGTGCTTCGAATAATGAAAGATTCGCATGGAACGTTGTAGGGATAGAAGAGAGATGTATATTCAAGGTGATAATAAATAAATATGCATGATATCGAAAAAAAATGTTTTCCAGCGTCTGTCTTGTTATTTAATAACCACATCTAATACAGCTATATGAATATACAGCCTTTGAATTTGGTTTGTATAACGGAGACTGAAATTACACGAATGCTAGTGGCGATGGACCTCACAACTGTGTACCAAAATTGCTTGAGAAGGACCCCTCCTAAGACAGTTTTTCACTTTCTTAACTTCTATGTTGCACCACAATAGGATTTTGAAGCTCAGTTTCATTCAACACAGCTTTCATTATTTCGCATAACAGATATTTCATGAAATCAGGACTCGTCACAAGGTTTTATATCTTGATCGCGAGACTGCAGCGGTCCGATATGTTTAAAAACATTTTAAATAATTTAAATTCATTTTAATTTGAAAATTAAATTAAAATCGTAATAAAAATATACTTTTTCATTAAATATGTATAATTGAAAAATTTTAAATCTAAAATTTGATGCAGAAAGAGCCTTCGTATTTGAGCTCCACGTGATTGGGTCTTCTCCAAATAATGTATAGTCCGATATAAAGTAGAATCAAGTAGAACGTGATAAATGCGATTAAAAAAAATTTAAAGTTACTAACGTTTACTTAATTACAGTATCATCGAGCGTATTTTTGAAACCAAGGGATTTCAAATTATTTCAAAAATACCCACATATTCTCCTCAACTTTCGACCATCTTTTCTTGTGAATACAAAAATAAATAAATAAACGAATAAAAACAGTAAACAGAGGAAGATAACCACATCAAGATGTTGTTCATTGTTATCGGGAGGTAAGTAAAGACAAAAAGAAAAGAAAATTCTATTCAACAAAGCTCACTATTTTTTTTTTCTTTCAAAAAACCACTCACCTCAACTCAAGAACATTAAATACAGTAGAGCCTCTTTAATTAGGATCTCCGGATGACCCGGATCGGTCTGTGAGTATATGAGAAAAAGGTTTTGGAAGGGACTTAACAAAGATTCTGTGCAAAGTCCGCAAACTTTAGTTACATCTCTTATCACAAGTGTCAAATGACATGCAGGGCTACATTGTTTAAATGTAAAATGTAATGCTTGTAGAAAAACTTTAAGAACTCTCTTCTATTGTTCACAAAATAGAGATTTTTATCTTTTCTCAATTCGATTCATACTCTATTTGCTCAATATGGAGATAATTTTCTGTCCATACGATTTATTTTATTTCATCCCCCCCTCCCCATTCTCTGGTTAACTCAGATTTTTGATAATCCAGCTCGGCCCTGGTCCCAATAAATCTAATTTAACGAGATTTTTCTACACTATGAAACTTAAAAAAATATATAAAATTATTCTTTCACATAAACAATTATTTTGCATATGTATGCGTCATTTTATTCATTTACTGTTTTTACATTGCGTAATTTCAAGTAGTATTTTTTGTTTACAAAACATTCACTAGAGTAGATATAAATTTTGTACGTTGTACACAATAGTTTTACGTACATAGATTGAATTTTTGTACAGTTAAAATAATGTAGAAAAATCTAAATTCAACCTACAAACAGTTCGACTTTTGACCCAGTCGAAACGTAACTCGGCCACAAGTCGTGGAAATCTGTATTTTAAGAAAGATAACATTGTATTCTAGGAAGAGTCAATAATTAGAGTACGTCTATTCCTCACCTAAAGCAGCCGCTTGAATAGAAACCGGTTAAGAGGGCATCTATAATATTTAATTACTGTAAAAAAAAAAGTCAAAATATTAGCGGATCAGACTTAAACAACTCCTTGCCGTGAAACGAGTAAATATCGAATGCGAATGAATTACGTTACATATAGTTGTTCATCAAATGGAACATATCTGCAAACAACTAAGGTCATACCAAGGTTACAATCGTTTAGTTTTATTCAATGAGTCATGGGTACAGTGGTAAAGAATCCAGTATTGTATTCATAAACGAGAAAAAAAAATATATCGCTTTTAAGAGGAAGTTTGGATCAAAAACCAGCTGTCAACTAAACTTACGAGGAAATTCAAGTGTAGGCAATGCAATAACAATAGCAGAAGCTGTAACAAAGAAAACGGAGCTTCCTTTTATGAAAGTGTGAAAAGTTCTTTTTTTGGGGAGAGAATTCTACTCACTTTGTGATTAGCATCTTCAGCCAGGAGACGTAGGATACCCGTTTTCTTCTTGTGTTCTTCTGTTCTTTTGGAATATGGGATGACATGAGAGGTTGAATTACATATATGAGATTCAATGCCTAGAATTTATACAAAAACAATTCTTTAAAAATGTCAAATAGATACGAAAATGTTGTCTCATTCAGAATAAAATGTGCCTGGTAAATTTATGAATACGTCAAGAAGAAAATCATTCAATTAAAAAAATACTAATATTTCAACACTTGACTTATCATTAATTTTCAATATGTTCTAAGCAATACATTTAAAAGATGAGTCTAACCTGTATAATTAAAGCCTTTAGAAAGCTCGCCTGAAGGACAGTTGACGACATGATTTACAACCATCGAATGATTTGTCATCAAGATCATTATTTAATGAAATGTTTGCGGTTGCTGGTTGTCAGAGAGTTTCCGAATGTTATAAAGTAAACGTGTTTTAATCGACGATAACGATTACTTTTCAAGACGTTAAAATAAAATAAAAGCATTATTCAATATTAAAATTGATTACAGTGAATTCATTCATTTACCACACACAGTATATATCTGTTTATTTCGTTAGTGGAATACTAGAGTGAAAATGAAATACATACATATTTATTTCAGTTAATAAAAACACACTCGCTGTAATATCTCCGTTTGTTTTACAGTATCTAGCTGCATGGACCCTAACATTTATTTTAGGCAATTGCAGAATTTTATGGAGCACCTAGAGAAAAATATCTTTGAATCTCTAATTCATAAAAATTAACTTCTCGTTTTTGCAAATAGAACATGTCAATGTAAATGCCAGTTGTATGGATGAAAGGATCTGAGGAAGAGATTATTTTTTATGATGATCAACACCGCAGAGTGTAGAGAAACGGAATGGTTTAAATTAGATGTATGTAATACACATCTAATTTAAAGCATTTTATTTTTCTCCACAATTTTAAGAGAAGTAAAGGATATATTAATTTATGTATATGAGGAGAAATAAAATAAATAAGTGTAATTTTATAGGTGAAAAATTATAGTGGTTGATAAGAGCTAATATGGAATAATGTTTCGTAGTCTTCGTCTGCGTATTCTATTATTCTTCAGTCGTGTTTCGGCTCTATTCTTGGTAAAATTTGAATCAGACTATTGTTAGTATTGGATAATATATCATAAAATTTTTAGGAAAGGCGATGACAAAATTTTCAAAAGAATGAGAATAATTGCTAATAGAATTTCATCATTTCGCGCGAACTATCTCGCTTGCGATATCGTCCCAAAGATGATGTATTACGTACTTCTTCCAAGGGTTTTGGAAATCAGTTCTAAAAATATATGCCCGCACTGAGCAACCATAAATCAGAATGGGTCGGAGAATGGAGGTGTAATCAGGTGTATTAAAAACAAACTTAAAGGTAAGGTGTTTTACTTGAAATTAAACACATCTATGTAAAATATGATAGAAAACTCAGAAAATTATTTTAAGAAATTTTAAGAAATTTCTGACGCAAAATTACATATTTGGCGTATTTTGTGAGTGTTGTGTGTGTTGCACCAGTGATCTCCTATACATACTTCTTATAAACACTTATTGATATTGAATCGATAATTGATACGATAAACATAAATAATTTTATCTTTTTATACATTTTCACACACACATTATTTATATAGCATCTGAACAAAAAGCAATAACTGTCCATTTTATACAGGGCAGTGTCCTAAATTGATTTCTAACCTCAAAGAATTTGAAAATAGCATCATAATTTAAGAATAGGTGACGTGGTCCCTTAAGTACTTTTGCCAAATTTTATTGAAAGGTATTCTACTTATTTTTCTTTCTTAACAATTTATAACCACTTTAAGTAAGTCAATCGTCATAATATATCAAACATATCATGTACAAGTATCACAAGTTATTCTAATTAATTAATAAAAAATTATAAATAATTGAAAACAATACAAAAATTTCAAAATTTGCACGTCTTGTCATCCGTCTGCATGAAATACCACTTATTGTAATAATTCAAGCCTGATAGCGGCTTACATGAATTGGAAAGCAGTGTGATCTCCGTGGACCCGTACTCTGCTAAGGTCATGTCCCCAGACAAGGGCTGTCCCGGATCACTGGGCCGCACCATCTGGTACCGGCTGAGGTCCAGTCCTTTCTCTTGACATACCATGGTCCTTAACTCAGAAATCTTGGAGCGGGGAGATACACGGGCTACGGTTAGCTGGTTGCGGGGGAGATGTACTTGCACTCGAAAAGTGGGCTATAAAAAAAGATTTAGGATGTTATGGAAAATGTTGTTAATTAGATATGTCTTAGAAATACAGAAGAATAAATGTGGTTTGATTTTTGTTTGTTTGTTTGTTTGTTTATCTATGAAAAATGTCTAGAAAAAAGAATTCCTTTTATAGGGTACCTGGACATCCGCGGAGTTCTTGAACATTAAATCTAAGAAATATTGTTTTTGAGATATATAGCTTTTTAAATTATTAGTAGAGTTTAGTTTTATTTGTGTGCCTTATAATGAAATTTCAATCTTTCTATCGAACTCTAAAAGTAATGTTTTTTTTTTAAACAAAGAGGTTTTTATTCCCGCTTTGTAGAATATGAATAAGATTTGTCGGAAAAACAGTTTTTCTCTAAGTAATACATACATTTTAAGAAATAATTTTATGCATTAAAAAAAAAAAAAAAAAAGAATATTTCTAAAATTGCAACGATTTTTTCAAAGAAAATATACAGTAATATCTTTAAAAAAGTGGTTCACTATATTTAGTACATTGTTTTATACATGATGAGTAAAATATTTTGCATACTTGTGAAATATTATTTTTGAAAATGGTACTTGAATGCGAATTTATCTGAAAAATCATGTCCATATTCAACTCGAAGGGAAAGAAAACCTTTTTGATTCGAAAAGTACTTGTATCGTTCAATAAATGATTAAAATATCATTACTAGGAACACAAAGCTCTATGAGTAATTTTAAATTATACATGTTACAAAAAGAATGACTCATAAAATGGATGTTTTATTTTCTCCCGCATGTGCTTAGTTCTTAGTTCGCATGTTCTTAGTTTCCGAAGTTTAAAACTCATAAAAGGAAAATTATGGAATATTATTGATAATAAAAACATAAATCGAGTGGATATTAATTGAAAATTTAGGAAAAATAAAAAGCAGCGTGTTTTATTATTCACTAACTTTTTGCAGAAAGCATGCATATTACTTTTCATTGCGGAATACGTGTGATTATATTAAGATATTCTCTTTTAAATTTGCCTAAGAATAATTTTTTGCTAAAAACAAAAAAATCCAATTTTTTAAAAAGCAAACTATTCGAGCTTTAAAAAAAATTTAAAATTTCGGTTATTTATCTATCTTGAGTCAAACTAACCGAAAGCAAAATAAATTTATCTACTGTGTCATATAAATCCGTTTATATCTAAATAAATTTATCTATAAAATGTGATTTTAGCTCATGATAGTGTTATCGAACATATTGTTTATCTTAAAACTAGAGTAAACATTTTATTCGGCACGCAGATGTTAGAGTAAACATCTGCGTACCGAATAAAAAGTTTACTGTAACCAAAGGTTTACTATATTCAATTTTGTTGAAACTATCATTGTGATGAAACACGAGTTATCCCGAAATTTTGCCGAGTTTATAATTCATAGAGGTTTGCAATATCTTCACCACATGCACCCATATAGCAAAACGAAAGGGATAGTTTGCTATTCTGAATTTGAAATTTCAGTTCACTGTAAGCGGACTTTCAGTTTTTCAGGAGTTCACTATAAGCGTATAAAATAACATTACTTAAGTAGTTCAATGGGGACCACTGTAAAAGTTCACTATAATCGATAGTTCTCATAGCTATAGATAGACTCGATTATATTATTATGCATGAATTTAGAGCCTATTTTCTTTAACTTTTCATTCTTAATGATACCATGCCATTTTTGAAAATATTCTTCTAACGTGACGATTCTTTTCAAGAAAACTTTTATTTAATATGGAATGGTATCATGTCAAACATATTATACAAAAGTCACTGAATTAGACTGAATTTTAAAAAAAAGGAATTTTATGAATGAAATAAGAAAGTGATTAGAAGTCGGAAAACTTAAATTTCGTTAAATCTTAAATCTATAATGTAGAAAAAAAATTGATATATTAAGCAGATAACACACCCCTTGCCTTCTCTAATAAAAGCTGTTTTAAGTTATTCGTACAGAAGTTTAAAATTCATAAGCATATCCCCTATTCACAAATTATTTTTAATAAAACATTGAAGAAAATTTGATAGCACAAACAGGTAAGAAGATCTCACTTCGAACGGCCTATGTGCCGTCTTAGTTGGCCTCTTCCCAGTGACGTCATGGTGCAAGTCCTTTTTGGGAACAATGCAGATGGTGTTGGCATCCAGCGATCCGATGGGAGTACTGGGTTTGTAGTGAAGGGTGTTGCTACCTTTACCGCCATCGCCGAAAACATGGATTGTGTGTCCAGCGGGGCTGATTTTCGTTGCGGAGGCAGCCTGGACCAACAGGTCCATCATAGGGGTCCTGCGGAAAAGGATAGTTAGATTAAAAGGAGTTGATCGAAATATAAAACGGCAGAAATTTCGAGGAACGTAAATTAGAAAAAAAAAAAAATCTGATTAAATACGGTGGTAAATTTTGAAAGTAACTGATAAAAACTATATTGATAATCATTGGGATTAAAAGTGAATTCTACGTAAAAATAAAATACAGAAGTAACTGTTGTAAATGTGTATTTTTACATTAATATACGGCGTGTTTAATAAGCGTCTGAAAAATCTGGCTAAAATCGCCATTTTGTCAACTATGTAACCAATTTCAGTCTTGAGCCTGTGTCTCCATAGTAGCTTCCTCATAAATAAATAACCATATCAACAAATTTCGCAATGCAATTTTTTAAAATTATTTGGTTAAAAGTAAACTTGCTAATGGAAATTTGTTTCATAGTTTAAATCATTTTCAACTAAAAAGTGCGCGTAATTTGTTTTCCGTTTTGCGCGAAAAACACATAATTTGATTAGATACCACGTTATGCAAGGTAGAATAAAAATCGCTTTAAAGATGATATTCATTTAAACCTGTATTGTTTTATGACGAATATATTTATTTATACATATGACATACATTACATGGAATTTTCTTTCAACTAATTATGGAAAAAATTATCTCTTAGGCGAATACCATTGTTCATAATATGGGCTTTTTGCGACAGAGAAATTTTCTACAACTGCTAGCAATAAGTAATATCTCTTGCTGTATCATTCGAATACCTTATGAACAGTGGTTTTAGGATTATTAGTAAAAACACAATCTTTAAAAGTAACCCCTGAAGAAAATTCTGGTGCAATGAAATCAGAGGAACGTGATGGCCAATTAAAGCCTGAGCCCTTGGAAATGACTCTTTCAAAAATTGTGATTTATACTTGCAAGATTTTTCTGCCTGAGTGTGATATGACTCCATCTTGCTGTCACCACATTCCTGCTGTATTCCCTACAGCTGAGGGTACGAAATTCGTCAAAATTGAAGGGCTAAAAAATAATCCCTTTTAAATTAAATGATGCATATATGCCAGCTGTGTGATAACAAGGGAAACTATTTGCATAGTAACACGATGAATAATTTTCCCATATTGCTGAGATATGTATTTTTTTATAATTAAAATCCCACGAATTGATTATCAGATTTTGAGAAAAAAAGAACCAAAAGTAAAAATAGTTATCGCAAAAGTTATTTCCCATTTTAAATCGTAAAGGGACTTTTAGCCCATTTTGTATATAGTCTCGCAAAAAAGTTCACATTCTACGAATTAATTTTTCCGTTTCAATGTTATTGTTTGGTATAGCATAATCATAAGAAATTCAGAAAATTTCTTTGGACTGATATAAATCTACCAGTTAGTTTATATTTAAGTCGAAATGAAAAATACAATACAGTATTATAGCTAATTAAATTAAAATTATGCAAATATTATTCAAATGTAAGGGTAAGTAGATAGAGATAGGAGTACAAGAATATGATATATTGTAAAGTATTATTACAGCTTCCAACATTTATTACGGCTCGTTGGGATTAGCATTTAATTTACGAATATTACCGAGATTTTATTTTAGTTGATTAATTGGAGAAATGTATAATGTCTGTTTATAACTATTGTTATAAACAGACTATTGTTGAACTGCATATAACTATTGTTGAAAAAAAATTCAAGTATTTTAAAAGAAATTTTTTTTAAAAAATATAATATTAGAATAGGAAGAACTCTTAAATTTTTACGTTACTAAACATAATATTAATTAATATGCAACCAATAATTATAAAGTTTAAATTTCATTTTACGAAAAAAAATATTCTCTTAAAAATCGTCTGCCCTAAGAATACCATGAAATTTTTTTTAATCAATGTGAAAGTGAAACAACAAACAGAAAAGTAATCAAGGAATTATAAAGATTTTAAAGCATTTTTAACATTAATTTTCGGCTATAATATAAATAAAATTCAACATTATTAAAACAAATTATGAGTAATACTTTTGCATAAATAATTTTTCACAAAAAAATATTAAAAATACATAATTAAATACATAATCTGTCAATACGTTTAAAAAAGGAGTCACGTGAGGAATGTAAGATCAATAATTTGGTCTCTTAATTGTGGTCTAACTTTTGTGCAAAATAATTCCGCTGTAAAAAAAAAATCATTTTCAGTTTCCTAACTTGCTAGTTTAATAATTATGAAAGAATCATATACATTATTTGAATGTATTTTCATTGTATATTTTCTTTGAAAATATTCAAGTTCTTTTTTTAACGGTTTTTCTGTGAGCCAAAGGCGGATTATTAAGTTGCATTCTTTTTTAATTTTGATTCACAAGATAAATTTCTCATTCACGAATAACGAGATTGAATATATCGTTATGAACGTATAGTTATAGTTATAGTTATGAACGTAATTCACGGAATTATAGGTAAAAACAGAATAGAATTACAATACGCAATTCACCGGAATTGCTATCACTCGTGAGGATAATGGGAAGTTGCATAAGTCGTAAGTCAAATCAAAGTTGGATGTAAAAAAAAATTAAAAATATCTCTTAAATAAACCCTTATGCGTCTTTTGGAACAAAAATTATCGGATGAAACAGTTTTATTTCCGGAGAAATATGGTATACATTCCATAACATTTGTCATCTTATTAATTCCATAATATTGCAAAAGAAGTTCATCTATGTTTCAGAGAAATTGATGAAACACTCTGTAATGGGTTCTCACTCGCTTTTCCTTTTAATTAACATTTTGGGTTATTCTATTATGTTATTTGAATTGAGAACCTCGCCTCTTAAGGAACCGTGACTTACGTAATTAGCATAACTTTACAAGAAATAAAGTGCAAGACAAAATATTATATTTAAAAAAGTTGAAGAATTGCTTATCTCCACCAATAAATTCTAAACTTCCCAATTTTCTCTTAACTTGCTTTGAATATCGTAGTTTTAACTCGAGAACTGAGTGATCAGGGTTTCGAATCTTATGACCAAGTCGTTCAAACTGACAATGCATGATGACGAAGATACTTGGAGCACATAAGGCAACGACCAGGTCTCCAAATACACCTCTTTTTGTAAACATTGAAGTGAAATGAGCTTAACTACAAGCAGCGTAATGAATAGAAAATTATCAAATAGAGAGAAAGGAGGTATTAGAATGATTAAAGAGAAGAGGAGATAGAGAGTGTAGCGAGAGATGGTTGAGCATATAATATAGATGCAAGAAGATAGAAGTGATTTTTAAGCGTTGATTTCATAATATAGGTACCAAAAGGTTCAAAGGATTTTGAAGTTGAAGGTTGAAGTGATTCCCGATTCGGATCCAGGTATCGCAACTCTACTAATCGCTGTTATCGATATAATCAGAACTCTAAATTTTAGTATTTAGTTTGGGAGGCGATTAAGTTAACGTTCCACGTTAATAATGCAATACTCGTTTGGTATTCCGGCTAATACCGGATCAGAGCACTGGCAGGTTAACGAAAACGCCAGATTACTGGAAAATCACCAAAAACAACGCTTTTAAATACCTAATGTAGTACTCTCAAATAAAGTGCTAAATATAAACACACAAAACTAAATATAAAATCACAAAATAACTAAAACTGCAAAAAAATGTGCAATTTGTTTTGATAACTTGCATAATTCCATTGAAGTAGAAGACGTTAAATAATTTTTTATAACCTGTGTAAAAATGCCGAATTAGGGGCATGGCCAGAAAATTGAAGAGCCGCATTACATAAAGAGTACTGCATATATTTTGATTATTTTTATTCGAACCAAGAATAACTTGATTTGAGAGTCCCTTGACTAATTATTTATTGCGTCTCGGCGACTCTGTATGATAATAACGAAGCGGGGACATCTAAAGTTAGAATTTTTACAGTAAACTAAATTAGATCTCTTGGACAATCTAACTCGACATTAAATGAGCTCACCTCCTTTCCACCGTGAGTCTAACTTTCCTTCCGTCCGGCAAGATGACGTCCAGTTCCATCCGGCCCTCGAGGAGCTCATTGATGGCGCAATCATCGCCTGCGTTATGATATGCGTTGGACATGGGTGGACTTTTCTGCGCGTGCTCAGAGGGTTGCTGGGGGTGGCAACGGCTGCAACAGAAAGACACATGGTAAGTATCAACAATTCACACCGCTAAAGACAACATTTATGCAGTTATTAATAACAACTACAACAATTAAACACATGTTATAATATATATAATTGAAAGCTTAACTCATATTCTAAGTTTCTCTTTAAAAATGTATCCAGCAAAATGTCGCAAAATATTCTATTGCGTGTACTGTAGCGCATTAATAGAGTCAAAATTCAACTGAAAAATCAAAACAACAGAAATAAATTCATACCTGTACTTCATTCCTTGTTGTATAGATTGCAACAATAGGAGCGCATAGAGCCAACCATTTTTATTGTTAACTACGTACAATTCACAATAAATCAAAAGAGATTCCAAGTTGACATTTCTCGTAATCGATGTTCTTTTACTATTAAAAATTTTCAGTAGAATATATAAATTTTAAGAAGCGTGGAAGAATGGTACTTTTTAAAAAGAATGTTTGAAAGAAAACGAGAATGCAAGTCATAAATAGCTGACTTATCAAAAAGTACCTCAGGGATTTATTAGTTATTTATATGATTCTCGAAACTTTATTTTATAAAGAATATTCTAATTAATCATCCGTTGGACGTTATAGATTCATTGTTTTATATACTTTAAGGAAAGATTTGTGTTTAATTTAAGGAATATAGTTATATCAAAACATACCTAAAACGCAAGAATAATTTTATTTGATATAAAATTCGAATTTTGAATTCAGGTACTGTTTTGATTTATTAAATGTACTAAAATCTCTAAACTTCTTGAATTTGATTATTATAACAGGAAAATTTTCAAAATATCAGAAATGATATATAGGACTGGATGTCAGGCAGTTGTGAAAATCAAAGTCTTTTTCCGCCAAAAAAGTGCAGAAATAAAAATAACTATATTCACATATAAAGCAAATTCTCAAACGTCTAGTGCAAACTAAACAAATTTGTGCGAATTTCCAATATAAATCTTGTATGTGACAGTTGTAGAAATATATTAATAAAGAGTATCTTTATTGGCGTACTGATAATGTATTTTTTTTAAAAAAAAATTATAATAAATGCAAACAATTATGAAAAATATTTTCAAAAGAAATAAAGAATAAACATGATGACAGGTTCAAAAGATTGGCATTATAATACATTAAGATTATTATAATAACATTCAGTATTTGCTTAAGGCATTATTTACATTAAGATGTATTTCATTTTAATATTTGGTCATCTGCTTTTATCTTAATATCCGAACTGAATATTATTGTCTACTTTAATAATTTATCGTTTGCTCTTATTTTTTAATATTTAATCTAACAAATGATTTTTATGGCAGAATTATCTGATTTTATTCTTTTGTTGCTAACACTAGCAACGTCTTTGTACTTCAGAATGTTTTACTAGTGAAAAGATTGCATTGGGAAATTGTAGAAGGTATTTCCTTTTCTTGATAGCACTAGCTTCTGCGAAGCCTGAAGTACGCTTACTATACGCTAATTAATAATCATTTTAAATAATTCTACTTTTACGAGAGCTTAATAGAAAAAAAAAATGTTAGCGGATATTAAAAAGAAAATAGCAAAGCCAATTTCATTTTTTTGATATGTACTAACATGCTGTTTTGAGAAAATGCGCTAGCATAAAATAAAGATTGCAAGTTATTAGGTTCAAAAAATTGACATTATAATACATTATGATTATAGTAACAACATTCAGTTTCCTTAAGGCATTTATCTATCTGTTTTTCTACTTCTTGAATTACAATTCAGTAAAATTTAATTTACACATTTTTGGAAGTGATTTTCCGATAAGATGTTCAGTACCCTTTCTCGAAATTTCGGATTCAAATGAAAAGATTTCTGTTGAGGTTAAATGCTATAATTTCAATAACATACTTAAATACAGACAAATACAAAAAAATTAAATTTAAAAAACTAACCATCTGTATCTTTTAAAAATAAATCGTGCATTACGTAGATTTTAACATAAGATCGTATTCTAAAAATGTGAGGCTTCAATGTTTTTGAATTTAATAATTTGTTTGTAAAGTACAATGAATGTCATGAATCATCCAGAATCTATTTTGAAGGGTAAAGCTCCAGCAAAGAAATCGAAGGTCATTGAACATCTCCTTGGTTATTCTTTTTCGGAACTATTTAAAAATAAAAATAAATGCAAATAGTAGCCAAGCTCTGATTTAAAAAATGTATTGGAGTATTTATTTCACATTGGAAACCTTGGAAATGTTATTTAAAAATGTATGCGGGTACGTTTTCCTATACCTTTCAAGATAAATCTTTTTGAATGTTTTTTTAAGTCCATAAAAATGAAACGTGCTTTAGGGTTTGTAAAAGTTATTTATTTCATTCTAAAGTTCACAATTTTCCTTAAGAAGAGTCGTTTTATTTTCGGTTTATAAACACTTGCGAATTTTAACTAATTCAACAGACATAAATTTTATATATCATGTAAACAATACATTGCGCCATTTTTTTAAAAAAATATATATATAATTTCAAAAATACTTAAAATAAGCGTAGAGATGGGTATTCTTCCCACTTAACCCCAAAACATTTTCTTGATGTGTATTGATGTTGACTTTAACATAAAAATTATTCCAGTGTTGCATCTATTTAAAAACTCATGTTTAAATTAAAATATTTAAAATTCAATTGCATTTTCTCGAGTTTTAATTTCCGATTTTCTCTTTTTCTTTTTTAACATAACACATCGATCAATAACTCCCGAGTCTAACATTGAAAACAACATTTTTTTTGCAAAATTTTTTTTTATTCATCAACATAACACCTTTTGTTAATCACCTTTTAGGGTGATACAATCGTTCCAACGCTTTTCCGAATTTTTTTCTTTTTTTTTTCGCAAGAAATCTTTTTTGTTGCGAGTAAATAGCGATAAACAGCTTTCTGAATCATCGACTCGTTGCTGTTTTTGTTCCATCGAAAGCAATCGCGGCACCCACTTGGAAAAAACCTTTTTCACTTCACTTCAAAAAACCTTTTTCCTGGTCCGATCGACTTAAAATTTTGACACGTTTCAAGCAAAGGTTAGTACTCTAGAAAGACCTGGTTACTGGTTTACTACGAGAGCCATCTCTGGGTTAGTCTCGGGAGTTATTGATCGATGTGTTACTATATTTTGTGATAATTATAATGATTATTATATTAGGTTCAAGGATCTCTATACTCTTCTACACAGAGTGAGTGAGGGTGTGACAATAGAAATTTATGATGCCCTTTTTTTGCAAAGAATTATAACTCAACGAATGAAAGGGTGTCGTATCCAAAGACAAGACTTCATACTTCCAATGATTGTAAGGTGGACTAAAGATTCAACTGCATACTGAATCTAAAATGGCCTCAAAATCATCTTGCATTACAATGCAAAAGTTTAGAGAGTTCAATACTAAATCATTTCAAATAAAACTATTATTCTTCGAACGTAAATAGTTACAAAAAACAAAATATATCATCTGTTGCAGGTATCACGAAAAATGCTTCTTTTCCTTACCGAGTAAACCATATTAATTCTATATTTATAAGCAGAAGCACTAACCATGTAACAAGGGTTACATGTTTTAACTGAATCAAACAAAACCCCCGCTGAACTTGACCAATAACTATTCAGTGCTAACTGCAATTTAAAATCACAAAATTAAATCACAAACGTCATTCATGGATTAACCAGCAAAATATATATATTTAATAGCATTTTCATTGTCAGACGACACTACATTTGTTTTCGGGACACTCTAAAATTTTTTAGAATGAATCGGAAGACATTCTCGCAAAATCGGTAGCGGAGTCATTAACTGGCTTGCTCCAGAAGACATCAGTAGCAATATTTTCAATGACAGAATGAAAAGAACAAATGAAATTTTTTATTCAAGCATATAGTTCGAAATTTTAGGAATCATTTTAATTATAGACATAATATCGAATTATACAAAAAGTAAAATAATTAAATACTAAGAACTCGAATCGTCAGCAAAATGTTCGCAACTCCCACGCTTTTGTACAAATTCAATTTAAAAGATAACACAATGCATAGTACGTGTCACTAAATCAAGGATTTGGAATATATTTTCTTTTGACTTGTAGAAAATACACGTCCCAATAAAATCACCTATGGAATATACTCAAGATAGACCCTCAGTGCAATTTTACTTTTAAGCAGTATTTGGAAAATGTAATAGCTAAGAAACAAGTGTTCAGAACATTTTTTAAGAAGATGAATTATTTTGATATATTTTAAATTAAAAGAATATTTATAAAAGGATAATACCCTTTATTGCTCTATATCCGTAAAACCAAACAATCAGTCTGAACGTGACTTAAATTTATTGTAGCCATTATCTACGTGAATGAGAGTAAAAAAGAACAACGATATAAAGAAGTTAAACGTGATAGCTGATTTAAACTTTACTCTATCAAAATAAAATTCTAACTTTTAGTCCAACCTTTTCATCCATCAAGCTACTGGAGCATCAAATGGCAGCTGTGCTTCAAGAATTAACATTAAACACTCCAAGCTTTACAATACTATGCCGAAAAAGAAAGGAAATTTTTTTAAAAAAAATTATTTTTCGCAAGGTTGGCATTTGATTACGTTGTTAAAATTAGAATTCGAGGTTAAGAAAGACAAATTATGTGGATTAATTGTGAGAGTAGAATTTAAAACAACAACAACGATCTAAAGAATTTTTAGCTGAAACCGGCAAATAGTTTATTGTTGATCTTCGCTTTGCTTGAACAATTTTTACGAATTTACTGATGAAGGCCTTGCACGAATCCAAAATATTTATAAGACTTTAACTCATCGATAATAGTCATGTTCTAAAAATACATCCAAAAATGTATTTTCGCAGGAATAGGACCTCGCACACTCATCAGTCTGAATTTATTACCATCAACCGTTGTACCCGGATGAGAACGTCACACGCACTGTCAGTTTCAATTCGTCAGGTCATTTGTCAAAAACCAAAACAATACGAGTTCACCAAGACATTCAAATCCCGCTAATTTCTGGAAAGCATTAGAAACTTAATCGGATTAAAACCGTTTCACTGGGTTACGCTTCAGGTATTAATTTAAAACAGAAATCGGATTACCACTAGAAAATGAAATCATATCACTTCCTGGATGTGCTAATGAATTCGACTAGAAAAGTGAGTATGAAAGTGAATTAGCTCGTATTTTATAGGAGAATCTCAATCGAATCTGGTATTTATTCATTTGATACTAAGATAAAAGATTTGAGAATGATATGTTGTTAAAAGGATTATGATTTCGCGATGCATATGAAGTAGGTATGAATGCCAATAAAGCGAGTTTTTCTAAACGTTATGTCTAAAAGATGGTTAAAATATGTATGATGGAAACATTTCGATGTGTTACTTAAATAGGACAATTTTGGTATAAAATAAGTAGTTTTTCTAAAAAATATATAATTGTCATCGCAAAAAATTACAAGCATGGGAATATTTTTAAAATTTTAAGAATATTATGAAAAAACGTAGCAAAGAACAAAAAATGAATAGATCTACCGATATAAAAAAGTTCTACCTATTCTCAGCTATACGTGACTTTATTCTTGTTACATATATAATTCTACTCGTACTTTATTCTATAAAAATTTAAACATTTCAAAAGAACGTTCAAGAGTTGAAAAAAAGAAATTAATATTTGATCTACAAATAGAAAATTTTTGATTTCTGTACTGATACGTAGAAAGCCATTTTTTATATAAATTTCGAGAAACAGTTCGAAAGTTTAACATTCTAAGAAGTTAAATCAGAAATAGAATAATGAAAAGAATAAAAGAAACTAAATCTAGCATAAAATGATGCTCGTTATTATCAATAGTTTCTTACTTCAAGTATAGAATACATGGGAATAATTTTCAAAAAGATCCTAACCTACTTTCGAATGTCAACTATTTTAAAGAACAAAATCCAAAATTTACAGAAATCAGGATTAAAACACGGAATATTAATAATGAAATATATGTGAAATTACGAATAAGGAAGCTTCTTAACTGTAATTCTATTATAAATACAACAAATGATACAATTTTTGGAGCTTAATTTGCTTCAAATGTGCCTATTCACTAAATTCAAGTTTCGAATACGCCATACAAAAATAGAAATCAAAAGAAGACCGTGGTAATTCACCAAAATAATCAACAATGATCATTCATGTTCCTCTGTTATGTATATTACCGTGAAAGATACCAATTACCTTTAGTTGAAGGTTTACATCTGTTAACAGACCTCGTACACAAATGTTATACGCATTCTTTTTTTAAATCCATTTTGAGCAGAAATAAAGTTTACTTATTTGATTTATTAATCAATTTCGTTACTGTTTGACAGACGATTAACATTTATCTTTGGGCTTACTTTAGTTTTATGAACTTATACTTCAGTAATTATTTCTAAGTAGTACGTATACAAACTTGTTTCATACTTTTTACTCTTGCGCTATTTCAAAACATGTTAAACGAAATTCGATAAATATGCTACTGATCTGTATTGCTTAAAAAGTTTCAACATTTGATATTATGATGACATGTCAATGGTAAGTATTTTATATTACATTATGTTATAGTTAGCTTACCTTTTTTTTTTTTTTTAAATAAATTTATTTGCAAAACTCCTCATGCTCCACATTGCATAACATGAGGCTTACAGACGTAACATTATATAATAATAATAAAATTAAAAAAAAAACATAATTAGGATCAGGACTAGCTTACCTTTGTGAATATTTTTTTTTTAATTTTCTTAATATTACTCTTTTTAGTTAAAATTTTAATTTGTGTTACAATATTTTAGATTATTAGTTAAGTGTAAATTAGTATTTTGTTGTGAAATTGAATATTTTTACTATGCCTACCTCCTTTTCTTCCTGTGGTTGAATTTCTGAATCTCTGATTTTTAGTTTGTTTCCATATTTCTCTAATACAATTCATTTATGTGCGATAGTTTGACCAGTAATTACTGGTATAAACATACATTATTCCATTTCAAAGTATGGAACAATATCAGTTACATTATTTCCATTTTTCTAAGTTTTGCTTTTCAATCAATTTACTCAGTTTTAAATTGTTTGGTTCTTTAATAGCTTGTTTAAAATTTTGGGTTTTAAATTTTAAATTTATTGATTATTTAAGTAAATTTGTATTTGATTTACATAAATATTAATTTGATTTTTGGTTATTAATATATATATATATATATATATCTGTGTGTTTGTGTTTATGTATGTATGTGTGTGATAATTTTTAAATGGACAATTTAAATTTTTTTATATCTTCCAAAAAGTTTTTCAATTCCTTATTAGCACCTTCCTATTTGCTCACCTATTAAAACAGTAAAGTGTTGTAAATACTTTGTATCATAATAATGTGAAGCGTTCTTAAGCAATTTTGAGAAACATTTTTAAGATATCAATTTTTGATATAAGTACTTACATAGCATATTTATTAACAAATTAAAAGAATAATTACATTGCTTTTGAAAAATAATACTAAGAAAATATGGTGTTCCTTTTAAGTTCTAATTGATTTGAGGAAACGAATATTAAAATGCATCTAATCAGAGATGTTTTTTGGCCACCTATAAATTATAAGCAAAAAAAAAAAAAAAAACCCGATGTTTTTTTTGTGCAAATGTCAAAATAAAGCCAACAATATACAGTTAAAAGTAAGATTTTTAATCAAAATAATTTTTGATGTTTTCTTTGCAAACCCTCGAAACTGTATTACACGGTATGCGTTGTAAAAAAAGTTCTAAAATTTTCAAAAATCAAACAATTTGCTTCAATAAATTAATCTATTTTTGCTAAGAAATAAATTAATTTAACAAATATACACAAAAGCCCTTGAAGCCAAACTGTTCGCAATTTCATTTTATAGTAGCCTTATTTAATTTATAATAAAATTTGAAAAAATAACTACGGTTTTTTAGCAATTATATGAGGTGAAAGAAAATGAAAAAGAAAAAAAGTTTTTTGAACTATACCCGTTACGTCTTAAACACAAGCTAGAAACTGTACAGCTTAATTATCCCATGTCTATTTTCAGTGACTCATCATTTCCTAAAAAGTGGCATTTCTCAAAGAAACAACAAACTCATTTTCCCAGCTTAAACCCTTCTATGTATGATGCGTTTTACTTAAAAAACATAACCTTCAAAAACTATCAATCACACTTAAGACAACTCAATTAACCATTAACTTTCCATTCGTCAAAAACTTTCACCCTGCAGGTATATTTCTTTCACGCATAACATTCGCTCACGAAAAACAAGGCATAAGAAGAAACATTCTTAAAATAAACATAACGCCGAAGAACAAAGCCTTACAAGAACAGGAACGGACGACGAAAGACGGAAGTCGAATAAGAAATCGTCTGCCAGTTATATGAACCATGTCCACATTACGTGCATAGATTTCACTATGGTGGAATTACAGATATAAAAGTATCCCCGTACAAATCAGAAGGAACAATGGAATAAAGCTTCCATTCGCCATCTTTGAATATAGTGAGAAGAGAGAGAATGCTTTTTATATTTTTCCTTCGAATATAATCATAAACAAAATATGATTTTTATGAAACTTTAAATAAATTTGACAATCAGAGATATTCGATTTGAAGAAAGAAATAAGCTATTGTGACCGTGAATGATGAATGTGTTTTATTATTGAGCTTGATGATAAAAATATGAACGGATAAAAATATGAACGAATAAAAATTGTATTCTGAATGGAAAAAAATTTAGGAAAATTAATATATATTTTTTTCACTTCGAGAAGAAAACAATTCATTTTTATCCAAGAATGCGGTAAATAAATTTAATTAGAAATTTTTAAAACGTATTCAAAGTAATTATACTCATAAATATTGTATTTCTTTTTAAAAATGTATCTAATTGTCTATATCAATAAATAATTTTAAAAAAATTGTGTTGTTATAATTTATATCGTATAATTCGTTAAATTATTTCACCAATTTTCATTCAAATTCATCTTTGAGATCGGTGATCAGACGATTCAAATGTTATTGTTAAAATTGCTATCTTTATAATACGAACAAAAAATTTGAATAAAACCAATTGTTTGTTTAATTATCGAGAACACCTTCCTAAAGATTTTCGATAATAAACGCTATTATCTTACACACAGAGAACTGTATCAAAATGGAACATTTTTTATGTAAGAATATAAAGGCATGATAGTATTTTTAAGAAAGGAAAATTTTATATGCTGGTTAATATTAAATGAAAGCAGAAAATATAGTTTGATTCCAAGTTTTAAATCTATAAAATTATAAATAGGTTTTATGTCTTAGACATATCAATGGCTTTACAAAAAATTTACACAAATATTTATGTTCTTCTTACACATTAATTTTACCATCAACTAAAGTAAAAGAGCTGGATACAGTATAAAAGTAATTTTTTTAACATGATGCATATCTTTTCTCCAAACTATACGTATGGAAAACATATCGTTACTAAAAGTTTGTATTCATAATTTTTAAAAAAAAAAACAAAAAAGCATTGATTCTGCATATATTAAAATAAGTTTTTTTGTTTGCTGTGTAACAGCATCAAAAACTGACAAAATACGCCGCCTTTATTTGTGAATGTTTGACAAATGCAAACGCCCAGACAAAAAGAAATTGTCGCGCTTTCTTGTTTAGTAAGTGCAGAAAAAATCAGTCATTTTTTTTTCTAAATTTATAATCACATTTGCATACATCATATGCGAGGTAGCTCTTGGAACTGCCTATTTCATCTTATGCTAAGTGTAGGGGGGGGGGAATCTATTGTAAAAGAGATTTTGCAATTTCCAATTCAGTTAATTCATCATTAAAAATAAATTTTAATATGTTTAAAAAATTTATTCATGATAAACTTCAATTATTATCATTCACATGATTTAAGAATCCTTTCTTCAAGTTTGGGTGTGAATATCACGAACACATTCGAAAACTTGGGTTTTATAAAGAACTAGCTGATACCCGCCCGCTTCGCTGGGCAGACGATAATATTATATTTTGGAACCTATACGTAAAATATCAAGAAATTTTTAAATTTAATTATAATCTGAATTTAAAAATTTTAGAAATTGATTGTCTGTAATAATGGTTATCCATGACTTTCAAACATATGAGAAAAGTATTTAAGTGTTAATAATTCATCAATGAAGATGTAATTTAGTCCGTAAATCTGTCGTTGAACAGAATTCCGCATCACCGATGAGGTACTGTGTAGTGCGATGTGTTCCCATTATTCTACATGGCGGATCCCCAGTAGGCCAAAACCATGTAAAAATTGCCAACATAAAAATAAAAATACATTTTTATATATATTTTATTTTTTAAACCTGTTGAAAAATTTTTTGTGTATTACATTTCTATTGTCTTTATTTTGAATGCATGGCAATTTTTGAGAGTGACAACTACATTTTTATCTTTTATTATATCAATTTATTTATCTTAATTATTACATTCATTATTATTTTATCTTATTCTTATTTTAGAAATAGTTAAATATTAGAAAAATAGGAAATAATATGCCTACATTTCCAAAACGTCTCTGTAGACAACATTCTTCGTTCGTTTTTCTGGTTGAAGGTTGATTAGATTTTCATGTGAACTAACTCTTGAACATGCCATATAAAATTGACCATGTGAAAAACAGACACTTTGTAAATCTACACCAGCTAATGTTAAACTCTGCCCTTGTGCTTTATTGATGGTCATCGCAAAGCAAAGTCTAACTGGAAACTGCAAACGCTTAAATTCAAAATGATAATCTGATGGAATTAATGGTATTCTTGGAATGAATATATTTTCGCCCTCATACTTTCCTGTAAAAATAGTCGCTTCTATAACGTTTCTTTTTAGAGTTTTCACTTTGATTCTGGTGCTGTTACATAATTTAGGAGGATTTAAATTAGGCAACAACATTATTGACGTACCAATCTTTAGGTAGCCTAGTGGGCAAGGTTTCGGATTCGTGGCTGGCGGTTTTCGTTCAGTCGCGGGTTCGATCCTTGGCCGCCAAAGACCCACCGTGTAGCCGGGGTGGATGCACGTTAAATCTGTCGGGGCCCAAAGTCCTCCCGTTGGTGTGGTGTGGATGTTAGGAGAGGGGGTACCAGCTCAGTTGTCGTCCTCGTCACTTAACCGTGGTTCAAAATAATTATAGAAAGAAAATATTCTGAAAGCTGATCCTTATGGTTATGACTATTCAAAGGTTCAGGGTAGGATCTAATAGCAGGAATTTGGACTTGATCACCGCTGCAGCACATTCCTGGAGGTTCTTCTATCAATTTTAAAGCATGGCACTACAAACAGGACAAACGTTTTCTGATATTTTTTATCTGCGATTTTATCATTTAAATAGTCAATATCTGTTATATATATTTAAAACCAAAGCTTTAGAAGTCCAAGGCACTAATTTAACTTTTGATCTTTTTTCATTGCATTTAATTACAGCTGCCTGATTCATAGGGGGGTTATTAGAAAAGTATTTTCGTATTGCTGCTCTATGTACTTCAGGGTGGCTTTTAGTATATTTTGAAGCAGCTTCTCTATGTTCTTCAGGATGACTTTGAATATATTTTGTAGCAGCTGGTCTTACTTGTTTATATATAATTGAATTTGTGAATATTTTTCCTCTTTTTTTTTACCTTTATTTAATTGAAGAGATATTATATCATTAATAATCTATTCACTTGAACTTGAAAAATCAATGTTAGATATTGATTGAGTCTTTGAAACTAACACAGACACATTTTCTTGAGGCTGAAACACTAAAGATGACACATTTTCTTCATTTTGTTTCACATTATCATCACCAAGATTAACTTTACTTTTATTTGTTAATCCAACTATTTCAATATAAACATCAAAATGTCCACTATTATAGTTTCCCGTAAAATGTAATCTTTTTTTTCTCTTAATAGTTTCACCAACAGAAGCTATAAGGCAGCCACCTTGATACACTTCAAACTGATAGGGAAATAACTCTGCCACCGCCATAATTTCGCAAATAGATCCATACGTGTTTGGTTTACACCTTTCGGTAAAATATAAATCGTTAGTATTATAAGGAGCGCCAGGTAGTATTTGAGTGTAGCATTTAAACCGATACCAGTTGTTAAACATGTGAGAAACGATAATATTTCTCATTTTATACGCCATCGATATGTCACCGAACACCAGCAAAGACAGAGACGAAAATAAACTTGCTCCGTCGCCAAGAATTTTAAAAACTTTGAAAGGAGTAGGTATTCTATCTATCCAAATATGTTCAACATCCATTATTAAAAACTATAACTGAAAAGTAAATAAGAAAAATCAATTTGTATTAACCTACAATGAAATACTTTTCAAGTTAAAAAATATAATTAATTTTTTAAAATCAAATTATTTAAAAATTCAACAAAAAATACTGACAAAAAGATAAAGTATAATAAAAAATTTTAGCAAAAAGTCACCCGTATTACGTTATCCTTTTTGCAAAGGGATAACTCTATTACGCTAGCAGCATATCTAAAACTGCATTTGAATAGACAGAATAGCTCTTAAAAAATCATATCATTAAAAATAATTCTGTATTCTGAAAACGATAAAATATCCAGCCATTTTAAAAAAAAAACAAAAACGTTTATTTCCTAGAAACCAAAAACTAAAAATTGCCAAAATACAAAAACAAAACTTTTGCATAATGTTTACATTAGGTTACAGTTAATGCGTACATCGCAATAAATATTTTGACAGCTACTTATTTTTTTTTATCTATGACATGAATAACATACCGTTATTATTCATTTGTTAAAAGCCAACTTCAATATCTTCGTAAGATTGCGTTTAGATTTACAAATGTAATTTATCAATCATTATTAATAATAAAATACTTTTCTCATGAATTTGAGACTTATGTCTAGGTTCCACAACAATAAAAAATTATTTTTTGCTGAGCAAAGCTGGGGTTACCATAGTATAGCTTTTTAAAATTCACAATGCAAGGTCATTGAAATGCTTCGACTTGGCGGTGGAAGATATTTGGTGATAAATCCATCCTCCATCAGCGCATCAATATTAAATTATTTGGTATTTTCCATTTCGCACGCGCAAATCTCGCCAAGTAAACTGAATTGGTAGCAATATACAGTATACATATAAAAAAAATATATATTCCGTTTGGCGTCGGTCATATCATTTTTAGCGATAAAGTCGCCAAAAATGACATAACCAATGGATAAGATAAGATTAACGGATGAAAATTACATTTAGGATTAGAATTCCGTAAAATCCGTTCTTAGTGAGCGTCTACATCGCAAAATGAGTAACTGTACCAAATTTCAAGTCAATCGGTTGTATAGTTTTAGAGATATCGTGATGAGTCAGTCAGTGGTATTTCGCTTATATATATATAGATTCTATAAAAGAGTGTCAATAGATTGATTTATTCTTCTCTCCCTCTATGTGAGTGCATAAAATAATAAAAGTTAGATTGGAATGCATAAATAATGACAGGCGTTGATCTTTTTAAACTTACAGGCGGTAATCATTTCGATAGAATTTATGCTAAATTATAAGACGGTCTCGTTTCAACCTTTATTCTTTCAACATCCTTTAATTATACATGTGTAAGTAGGCAACATTATAAATAAGAGCGATTTAGGGGAGAAATATAATTTATTTCTGTGAAAAAAAATAATTGTACCTTTTGCGTTGACCTGATTTCAGAAATAAGAAAGTCCCGTATTTAAAGAATTAATACGATATTTTTTAATATTCTGTCATGAAATCTTTGAGATGGATGTTAAAAGAATTAATAATGAAAGGTCACTTTGAAATTAAAGAGAAAAAGCATTTAGATGACAAAAAGCCACTTATAAAAGCGAATGTACGTATTGCATTTTCAGACACAGATTTAAAATATATAAATACAAATCGAATTTTGATATGTAATTATTATTAAAAAAAATGCTTTCTCTCGCATTTTTTTAAAAATTAATACAGATAGTAAATTGAAATTAAAGGATTTCTTCCTTAAATGACATTGATAATTAATACACAGATTTTGGGTACTTATTTACATTACAGTTAATGTAATTTTGTAGCTTTACAAATATTTTTTTAAACAGTTGAGTTCATTCTGTTACAATCACAATTTCTATCTAATATGAAGATTTACTATCAATTGAATATGCACCTTTTATTTTATGACATCATTAATATTCCTACCAGTCCAGTCTATGTTTTCACTGCATTAATACTAATTAAAGATGAATTTGAATTATATAATGAACATCTTCCTAAATTTGCAAAAATGAATTAATACCAAAAAACTTCGGAATTTTCTGCGCCGCTGAGATGAAGACTGAAATCTCCCTGTTTAAACAATATTCTAAGCCGTGGAAGGACATTTAAGCGTAATAAAATTTAAAATGCCGCAGTCAACCATTGCATCATACCACAGAATCGGATCTCGACATTTGTCTGATATACTATCACTATATAAACGTTGTTTTTTCGTAGATTATCATAGACACCCTTCACCCATTCTTCCGTGCAGGAGTTCAAAAAGGACCTGAGTTTTTCAGATGAACAGGTCCCGAGTCGAACTCGAAAGTTCGTCTTGAGTTCCGGTCAGATTTGAGTCCGTCATATTTTCTGCTTAATATTGACAAACAATTCTTCGCCATTTTTATTTTTGTAAGCTTGCTGGGGGAAGTGAAAAAAACATCTTTTTGAGAGTAAATAAGACTAAAAGACAAATAAAACTTGATAATAATTAAACATTAATTGAAAAAACAACTGAAAATCTTACAGGTTGGTTGGTTTTATTAATGTTACGCTAGAAGAAAGGCGTATAGACGAAGACTATTGGCGACGGAACTCGTAATTTGAGTCTCGTTCAACAGACGAGGACGACATTTGAGCTGGCCCTTCCATTTCCTAACTTCCACATCCCGCCAAGAAAGGACTTTGAACCACGAGAGCTTCAACGTGTATCAATCCCGGCTACACGGCGAGTCCTCAGAGGCATCAAGACTCAACGAAAAACCACCGGACGTATGTCTATGTCTGCGACCAGGACCACTCTGAAAATCTTACAGAAAGGTACATTAACTCTAGAACAGTTTGTTCAATGTTTTCATGTATTCTCTCTTCGGTAGACATTATGATGGAAATAAACAACACTTTTTGTTATTATGGTATAGAAACTCCTACTCAAGTTTACGGATAGAAATATATTTCGCCTTTTGTAAGCTATTAAAATAGAGAAATGTGATTACTTTTAAATCAAATTTATGAGGTAAGAATATGAAACATCTTTATAATAATTGCCGAGGCTAGAAAGCAGGAAAGGAAGGGGAAAAAAAAGAGCACACACACATACACATTTATACACACGCACACATAAATATATACACTGGGAGTCCAAAAGTAAAGCATAATTGGTAATTATATGAATAAGGAGGAAATCTAATGTGGAGGGAAAAAACGATAATAATCCCTTTTATTATCCAAAGAAGCAGTTTTAAAAAAAGAGTTCTCACTTTAGGGGAAACAAAATTCGTTTGATTTTTCTTATTTCGAAATTAGAAATGAAATGTAAACTTCATTTCAAAAACATATATAAGAACAATGTGACCTAAGGTTTTATTTTGAAGCTTTCATACTGTGTCAAAACCAGCCGTACATTAAAATCTACCAAGAAAAAGGGATCCTTTAAAGGTATTTAATGAACAAGTTTCCTCAATTGACTTGAAAAATGAAAGTTTACGCTTATTTTACATTGAAAACTATAGATATCTGATTAAAATAAGTAAGTTGACATAAACGAAACAAAAAAAGACAGCAATTTATCAAAGTAAAATGGTATTAAAAGTTATTCAATATTTTTAGTATGCAATAGTTCTTAATTTCATAAATTATTTATGTATCACAGACTATCGGGCTGCGGTTCATGTTTTAAGAATTATTACATTAAGGTTTATGACAAATTACCTTGATTTTTTCGTGCTGGTTAGCTCAAAGAATAGTTTGTTTAAAAATGTTTCTAAAAATTATTTAAAAAAATTCCCAGCATGAATAAAATGATTTAATTTTTTGATTTTTGTTCTTAAGATTTCAGCATTCAATCATGCTTGAAGAGAAAAACTCATTGGCATTCCGTACATGGCAACATCGAGAAAAAAATTCGTAAATTCCATAGAATTACATTCAAGTTCCATTACACTCAAGACAATAAACATTTATCTCTCTTAAAAAGTTCCTTTTTCCCCCGTAGAATAGCTGAACGTTGACCAGGCTACTTAAAAACCGGAGAAGAAAACATCTCACTATCACATACGAGGACAACAAACTTAAACATGCCAAATGATCTACCGTAATGGAGGTCGTAATCGTGGGAAACGCAGCTAGGCGATGTCATCGAATCTTAGAACGTTGTCATATGCAAGCATTCTTTTAAAATTCGAATTCTCCCTGAAGCTACTGAAATGCAGACGAATCTGACGATCGTTTGCTACGGATTAGCAATTTCCGCCTCATTTCGTGTTCGGCGACCATCTTGGAACTGTCATCTCCGCCCTCTCGTGTCAGAAACGACAACTACCACTCGACAAATTTTTCTGTTCTAAACAATCGTTTATGTTTGGTCGTGCGGAACGGATAAAGAACGTGTTTGCCTTCAGAATTCTCGTAAAAATGTGCTTTTGGAATGGAGAGTAAAGTATACTTTAGCGTGAGAGATATTTCTACAAGGAAATATATCTCTGAAAGTATTCGCCAGAGCAAAAATAAAAGAATTCTAGAATGAATGAGTTGTTTTTATGTGATTAAGTGAAATATGCTTAAAGAACCTTTATCTTGAATTCGTTAAATCGAACAAATCAATGTAAATCAGATACAACAAAGTCATTTTAGCAATAGTTTTTTTAACGTTTGAATATCTGTACTTTCAGGGTAAACTGAATAAATCAACTTTTGAGTATGCAACTCTATTAAAAATTTTGCATTATTTTACATGAATGAAGACTGTAATTTGCTGTTATGCGCATTAAATTCTATAACATCATATCATTCAGCCTTAGAAAACCCGATTAACTTTTGAAAAATACAAAAAAATAAATAAATAAATAAAAATTTCCTTTACAATTTAAAAATTAAGTTATTGTCCTAAATTTCGAAAATAATTGGAGTTGACTTTAAGCTATTCAATTCTTTGTAAAGTATTCTTTTTCAGATTTTGAAATATATTTATAACATATATTACATGCAGTTAAAAAAATTTGTAATCTTAGGAATATTTTTGCCTTGATGCTAACATATTTACCTTGTAAGCCAGAAATATACATATATATTTTATTAAATCAGATTATTTAATTTTTAAAATTTACACCTAGGTTTGTTATTTTTTATTCAAAGTCTTAAAAAATTCAAAAATAGATTTTTAATCTGGTAATCATTCTTTGCGCTTTCAATAATTTTTTCCCCTACAAATATTCTACAACATTAAAATGCAATTTCTATACCTCTGAAAAGTACCGCAATTTTATGGCATGTAAATCAAATGAAATGAAAAGAACTTCATATTCGTTATAACACGCACTGGTTTACATTCAGTATGGCTTTCATGCAACACTTTTTCTCTCATTATTTAAAATTTTAGCATTTATGCTCTAAATATCTACAAAAAATCTTACCACTATACGAGAATAGTAAAGAAACTTTAAACTGAAACCCATTTCTTTTGAAGAAATCGTTATTTAAATGCAAGAGATGCTTTTGATATTGATGATCGAATAGTAGCCAGAAATGTTTTGGAGAATGGAGGCTTTGAGATGTTCTATTTTAATTTTAATTTAATATATAATGATTCAAATTATATGTACCTTAACTAAAAATGTTTAATTGTGTACTAATCATTAATCTTCTATGGTACCTTGGAATGTGTTTGAGGTTTATAGGTTCGAAGCAGATACAATTTTACAAGTATAAGCTCTTGTACTCGCTAAACACATGATTTGTGCGAGAAAAAAAATCAAAAACCTTCCCTTCTATATTCGTAATACTTTCCCATCAATTTCGTCCAATATTATTGATTGCATGCATTCGTTTCTTAAATTCATCTCCAAAAAGATCACAATTTAGTCGCATAACTTAGTCGCTAGGGCTTTGGGAATAAAATATCACTATTCAATAATTGTCATACATTTTTTCAACGTATATCAATTATTTTTTACGTTAATTTCTGTCAATTTAGTTTTAATACACAATTTCATTAATACATTACAACATAATCCTATACTAGATTTATACCAATTATGACATATTTAACTTTTATATATGTTGAAATATATCACTATGTAAATATTTATTTTATGTTTTCATTTTAAAGTAACCTTAGGGGGATACCTTATAGGACCTTGAGGCAACAGAGCTGGCAGCCGCGGTCTTGGATGCTTTTGGGGGCATTTGATATTAATATTGCTCCATAGTGCTTGATGTTTTTTGTGATGTCCATGGACGCGAAAACAACAACAACATTTTAAAGCAACAAAAAAAAAAATAGTTATACATTTCTCTTGAGATATATTTCATTTAATAATTTATCACTTGTTTTATTTTTAATATTTGGATAGAAATTATTGTCTATTTTTATAATTTATTTTTTTGCATTCATTCTTTTTTGTGCCTAAATTTAATATTGCTTTAGTTATTGAGAAGCTTGTATGTTTTTATTGTGACGACAAGATGGCATTGAAACGAACAATATGGTAATATTCGTGGAATTAATCAATTTATATATATTTCAGAAATTTTAAGTTAATCATTGAACACAGATATTTTCCTGACTAATGGTAATGATTGATTGTTCATTAACGTCGTACTCAAACAGCAACCGGGCTATTGGCACCGGATCTCGTAATTTCAAGCCTTTTTTAAGCGATCGCGGTAGCCTAGTGGCCATAGTCGAGGGCAAGGCGCCCTGCGATTTTCGTTGAGTCATGGGTTCCAGCCCTGATGCTACTAACGATCCGCAGTGTTGCCAGGGCACGTTAAATCTATCGGGGTTCAAAGTCCTCCCGTGACGTGATGTGGAAGTTAGGAGAGGGAAGTGCCAGCTCAGGTGTCGTCCTCGTCACTTGATTGAGGCTCAAAATTACGAGGTCCGTTACCAATAGCACTCCTGTAGCTTCCAATGCGACGTTAATAAAAACAATCAATCCACCTTCTTCAAGTTACGAAAACGGCCCCTGAGGTGTTATTCCACTCTTCTAACTTCCACACACGCCATTGGGGGAACTTAGAATATCGATAGATTCAACGTGTATCAGTCCTGTTATGATATGGGTCTTTGGCAACATCAGATGAGCTCGGACAGCAGTTGAGCTCGCGACCTTAACCACTCGACTATTGCACACATGATATTACCATATTTATAAAGCTTTTAGGGTTAAGCAACATGATATAAATAATTACAAAATAAAGCTTTTTAGGATTGAGCAACATGAAATGAGAAAACAGCTTTCGTCCTTTGATTTAGAGCCTGCGTATAACGTATGAGTAAATACGAGTTTTGACCCTCTGAGGATAAGAAAGGAAATAATCACAAATGAAAGAAACATAATTAGTGATGTGTATGTGGACAGTATCTACAATACATTGCAAAGATGCAAATACTTTTAATAATATGTCCAGCGAAAATTTACATAGTAATATCCATAAAACATGCTTTTTATTATTATTAAAACGAAAAAAAGGCAATTCTAAAACTTTGGGGAGGAAATGTCCGGTTCCCTTAGATACCCCCTTTGGGGTTCATCATTGACACATGAATTTAAATAACATCTCGACAACAACAATAATTATAATAGCATATAGCCTCCATCTTGACATGCATTGACATTTGTGATATATGGCCTTATGCATACACATCTGTAATTACATCTTCAACAAGATAGAGTCTGATGTAGGAAAGACGTTTTAATATTAAAGGGATTGAAGGTTATAAGTGCATAATGGTATGCTGGTATCGTAGCTTTCAAACGAGACACACCCTTTAATTACAATACTAAATATATTCCTGCGGCCATGTTTCTCGGATGCTCTCTGATATCAATAATCGTTTGCACACGTTTCCCAAACGTAAACAACCGGCGATGGACAACAGCGAACGATAATTTATTCTGACAGGCGATAAATTCCATCGAAAGTAAAAGCTAAAATTTTATGTGGCTCACGGAGTCACAATGTTAGTTTGATCCTGTGTCAGAAATAAGAGTTGTTGTTGCTGCTCATTATAGATGATAACGATCTAAATTTCATTAAATGTACGATAGGCCATTAACGCCTGTCAAAGGTCAAATTAACTTTGAGAGAAAGTTCCAATGAGAAACTGGACATACTTCTTACCATAGTAGACCTTAAGGACTTTACTAAAGAAGTATTAACTTACATATTTTTTAGCCACCGAAGAGGTTATTGTTTTAGGTGGATCCCTTTTGACGAACCGGATCACTTTTTGATTTTGTATCGTTTGCTTCAATTTTAATTACATTAAGCTTAAACATATTCAATAATTTATCGTTTGCTTTAGTTTTAATTACATTTGGCTTAAATATATTCAATTTATTAGTTTATCGCTTTCTTTAATTTTAACATCGGAAAAGTTTACTATTGTCTATTTCTCGTTATTTCATCGTTTTCTTTAATTCTTTTATTTAATTGAGTAATTTAATAATAATCATAAAAAAAGCGCACCACTCATTGTTTTTTTAAAAATGTGAAAATGCCAATAAAAAGCCATCACTCATTGATTTTTTTTAAAAAAAAAAGTGAAAAAGGCGTTTTTTAACTTCTCATAAGCACACTGAAATTTTTTTTTGCTGTAACTTTAAACGAACAATGTCAAAAAAATATACACATTTCAAAAAAAATTATTTTACAACTACAAATTTATTACATCTCTCAAACTGAAGTATTTTGAAATCACTTTGTATTTTACTTGTTTAAGCATTTTAGCATAACTATTATAGACTTACAGGACTCGTAATTAATACATTTCCCCTTTAATTTTCTCTAACTTTTCCTTATTTTGGCATTTTATACACGATGTTAATATATGCGTACGAGGAGGTACCGTACAATCTTAATTACAACTATGAAATAACCAAGATACCTAAATAAAAAAAATTCTGCATGTTAATTGATCTTTATGTACATGATATTTTAAATTACAGCTATTTATGTTGTACTTCTGTGGATTCCCTCTCATATTGTCAACAAAGATAACGAAGTGGCTGATACCCAGCTCAGGAGGGTACTTCAATGGCTTTGACCTTTATCACCTTAACTGTTCTAAAGACTTGTTCAATAATTAGATCTATCATCGACCTTTCTTGGAATTTTTCTTCGACACATGACTGGGATTGTAGCAAGCGGACGGGTGGAGCAATCGTTTTTGGGGGTGATCGGCTACAGCAGACTGCAATGTCAAGGTTTCTAAAGGGTCCCTTGAGGTGCCTTAAAGTTGACCAAAAGAATAAAATCTCTCCCCCCCCCACGCCTATAAAAATTGTAACGCTACACAGTCCTCCCCTGAATATCTTTTCAGTCTGAGGATTTCCAGGAAGGACTTGACCAAGCTTCCCCTTCTTGTCGTTGACTTTTCGAGTGTTTTGGGGCTTATGCATATGATCTAACCAACGGGCTAGATTGGATAGAATAAGCGACAAGAACAATATGTTTATTCATTTGGTTTCGGAAGGCCATAGATTGAAATATTGCAAAATTTTAATTGTTACTAAAACTAATCGAGATAGAATCTTCATTTTTATTTATCATTCTTAAGATTTTGCTCTTAGTCACAATTCAGAGTCATACATTTCTCTCCGCGTTTTCTGACTTTTCGAAAGCCGGTATTCATTTTGGAACTCAGCTGGTTGAACAATAACTTCTCTCTATAGAGAGTCGCGTTAATCTACGGTTTCTTGAAACCAAACAAATCAACATTAACAGCTATAACTTACAACGCTATATACGAAAGAGTCAATTAATATGCAGAATAAATTTTATCCAGATATCTCATATTTCTCAGGAATAATATTATCCATGTATTTCATATTTCTTGGCTATTTCTCAGCATAGCTTTGGTAGCAGTAGGTCTGACATTGCTTACGAATATGTACATATTGAAGATTATTCAAACTGAATTTCATGAGGATCCAGCTAAAATGAGAGATTTTAGCATGTTGTGAACTCAGTATTCCCTTGATGCTGCTCTAGAATTATAATACACGGTACTTGCCTAGGACTAAATGGTTGGATTTACATTAATTGGCTGGATTAACATTGCTCTATGGCAACGGTAGTGTTACAGACGATGGACCTTATACGAGTAACTTAGAATCTTAGTTAAGTTATGAAAACAACATTTTACCTTCCTAAAATTCCGTACAGCGTCATGCAAAGATTTTGAGACCTAGATGAATTTAACATACACAGACCCTCATTATTCCAAAACACCATTTTAAGTGAAATCCGATCTGAAACCAATCTATGGATTGGTAAACGAATTGAAGATTTGCCATGAGGCTACAGTGAGCTCCTATTTGTAATAGATTCTAAGATACTTCCCGGTCAAAGCATGAAGTATTTGAGCTCCGTTTACATTTAACATATGGCAATGCCCATCATATACTCTGACGGGATTGATGGAATAGATATTCTAATCCTTGGCCTGCTGGACGCACTCGATTTCTCCAATAGCCTGCTTGCATTCTTGATTGATTGGTTATTAGCGTCACACTTAGAAGCAATACAAGAGCTACTGGCGATAGGCCTCGTAATTTTGAACCACGTTCTAGTGAGGAGGATGTGAGCTGAAGCACCACTATCCAAATTTCAACATCATACAAACGTGAGTATTTTGAGCTCCAATGGATTTAACTTGCATCATATCCATTCCCGATCTTTAGTGGAATCAGGACTAGAACCAAAACTCGATTGACCAGAAAACTGAAGCAGTTCTCATTTTTAACAGAATACTGAATACATTTTACAATTCATCACAAAAAATTGAAAAAGAAAAGAAAGCAAATATTTCAAGGTGTTTCCCATCCCAATCTATCACACAAGCACAGCTGAAAATAGTTTGAGAGAATTAAAATCTTGAAATTAAAAAAAAAAAATATTTATTTTTGTTATAGAACAATTTTCTCTAGTTTTGGAAGAGAAATTTTTTATAGTTCCTTGTAAATCCCATTTGTTTACATCATTTAAGAGTTCAAGGTAAATTACTGTAAGACCTCTAAAGCTGACCTGATTACCTTTTCATATAGATCTAGTTTCCTTTTTTATCCCAGCATGCACCATCATTGCATTTAATAAAACACCAAACTCTTTATTCAGGCTGCTTTCGGAAATTAAATGTTTATCATTTGAACTGTGACAGGAATTATTAATTTTTCGTTGGTTGAATCTTTTTAGTTTGATCTACTGGGTCTTCTCTCCACCGGGGGGTATGTGCTTTATAGTCAAATTATTTTATTCAATTAATTAATCGACACATACTAAATCTAAGTATAATAGATCCGGATTAGGTCTGACATCCCATTGTTTACACGAGTTAAATAATTTTTTCCAACCTGAAAGACAGGTATTTGTTTTAGACACATTGTATTATTACAGCAATATAAGTGCATTTATCACTGAATAGCTTACAGATAAGATTTTTTTATATTAAGAACAGATAAAAAAGAAAGAAAGGCGCGTGTTTACAAATTGGCTTAACATATAGTTTACACGAGTTAAAGAATTTTTTTCAACTTGAAAGACTAGGAATTACTTATACACATTGTATAAGTATTAAAAAATATGTGTATTTATCGTTGAATACTCACAGATAAAAAATTATTTCATTCGAGAAAGATTAAGAGAAAGTAAGACATTTGTACGTATAAGCATATTAGTTTCATTAATAAAAGAAAGAAACCATAATTCATTTTTCCCCGAGAAGAATGATTCAATCAAGAGAATATGAGTATTGACCTTAAATGATAATACATATGTGACGTCACTGTGCGTTTCTTATGTATGATTTCGTATATCCTCCAATACCATACAAAAAAGTGCAATACATACATAAACATCGCTACAACAAAATACTGCCTTGCTCTGCATATTGGCCAGCTAATTTCAGTCTGTTTATGGAATCTAGACTTCATTTGTTGTATAATTTTATTTACATAGTTCCTGTAAATGTGCAAAACTCGCACAAGACTTACTAAGAACCAAAGAAAATATTTCATTTTGTTAGTAATTTCACAAATTTCTCCTCTTGTAAGGTTAAATAACATATTTAGGTTTGAGGTAAATAAAATAATTAAGCAACTTAACAGAAAATGATTAGTTACTGAAAGTACCATCTAAATAGTTTGCGATTATAGAAGTTATCCTGGGTCTAACGTTGTTGTATTTTAAACCAAATAAGCTTACCAGCTGAAGAGATATTTGTCAGTAACCCTCTTTAAGAAATAGTGCAATTATTAAAATATAAAATGTAGCTTAACTTCAAAATTTTATATACTTTGGAACATATTTTCGGGAATAAATATAGTCTCTTTGGAAGAAAAAAAAAAATCACACTTAAAAATAAAGTAATTAAAAATAAGACCGAATTTCATACTTTCCGTGTGCAATTTACATAGTTTCTTCTATAATTAAAAAAAAAAACAATAAACTCTAATGTATTGAACTATTCTGAGAAGTAGATATGGAATTTCACGAAAATAAATTACTTCAAGAAGCAAGTAGTTTTGTATAATTTGATGCACTTTCTTAACTTATTTCTGTTTCCTGAAGATTTATTTATTGATAATAATTTTCCTTGTAACATAGGCAACCCACAATTTGATCATTTAGATAGAATAATGATACTTAAAATGACCGATTAGAACAATCAATAACAAAGCACTTAGTTTAAATCAAATCTATCGAATGTTTCACGGTTATCTGTCAAGCAAAATTTCGAAAAGGCTTTCTTCTAAACAGGGAAAGGAATTTTGAGCTTTAAAAAAAGTAAATTCTGAAATATAGAGTAAGTTTCGAACAATAGCACAATAAAGTTTACAAGGAAGCGGCAAAAGTCCATTACGGAAGTTGATGATTAGGAGAAAATGTAATCAAAAGAACAATAGAGGGGAAAAGATAAAAAAAAATGTCTGTTTAAAAATATGTACGTGAATACTTCATATTGAATTAATTTCCAACAGTAAATGACTATTACACAAACTTAATTTTTTTCTAAATATTTAATAATGTTTAAATATTTTCGAATTTGCTCGTTTCATTAACGTCTGATACTTAATGCGAAATATAGTTACTAGGTAGCATATCAAAACGAGGGCGATCTTTTCCACTCTTTGTTGCTTTTGCACAATCTTCAGCTTTTTGTTTTTGCCTCCAGTAAACAATGAAATTTTTTCAATTGTAATGGTGAATTTAAGACAGAATTTAACAATGGTGACCCGTTAGTATTGTTTATCTCATACTCAGTTTCAACTGCAGTAGAATCGACTAATGAATTCATCGAAAAAAGGGTAAATACTTTTCAAATTAATTTTAAAGAAGGAAATTTTTGTTAGAAGGATTATTCAGATTATAATAAAATCCCAGATTAGAGTGTTACTTGGCGCGATTTTCAAAACCGCACCAAAGTGGCGCCAAAAGCAAGGTTACCCGAAGAAAGGGTTGGGTAACCAGACGGAAGGTTACCAGTTTAGTGATTTATCGCCAGCAATTGTTTCGTCGGCAAACAGCATGCTAAAATAGAATCTTACCTAAATTTTATATGTATATAATAGTTGAAGAAATATGATGTTTATAAATGACAAGAAATAGAAAATATACGTATTTCGTCACGGGTTTTCACTCATATTTTAATTCGATTAACCTTTGAGCTTTAATCTGACATTATTTGATTTGAAAAACTCTTCCTGTGGATAAACCAAGACTTAATTATCAGGTCAATTGAAAAGTCCCCGGCTTTCCATAGTAAAACACATTTTTTTGGCAAAATTAGTTTTTTTTTATTCAACATAATTCCCTTCAAGGGTCATACACTAATTATAGCGATCCTCCAAATTTTCGATACAATTTTTGTAGTACGATTTGTCCTTTGCTTCAAAATAGGCCTCAGTTTCGGCGATCACCTCTTCATTCGACGAAAATTTCTTCCCAGCGAGCATTCTTTTGAGATCTGAGAACAGGAAATAGTCGCTGGGAGCCAGATCTGGAGAATACGGGGGATGAGGAAGCAATTCGAAGCCCAATTCATGGATTTTTTCCATCGTTTTCACTGACTTGTGACACCGTGCATTGTCTTGGTGAAGCAGCACTTTCTTTTTCTTCAACTGCGGCCGTTTTTCGGCGATTTCGTCCTTCAAACGGTCCAATAACGCTATGTAATAGTCGCTGTTGATGGTCCTTCCTTTTTCAAGGTAGTCAATGAAAATTATTCCATGCGCATCCCAAAATACAGACGCCATAACCTTACCAGCCGACTGTTGCGTTTTCCCACGCTTCGGAGCGGGTTCATCGTGTGCAGTCCACTCGGATGACTGTCGATTGGACTTCGGAGTGAAATGATGGAGCCATGTTTCATCCATTGTCACATATCGACGCAAAAACTCGGGTTTATTACGCTTGATCATCTTCAAACACTGCTCCGAATCATCAACTCGTCGTTGGTTTTGGTCAAAAGTGAGCTCGCGCGGCAGCCACTTTGCACAGAGCTTTCTCATACCCAGATATTCGTGAATGATATGATGTTCACGTTCAGTTGATATCTTTAGAGTGTCTGCTATTTCATTCCATTTCAATTTACGGTCATTCAAAATCCTTTTGTGGATTTTTTTTTAATGTTTTCGTAGGTAACAACCTCTTTTGGGCGTCCACCGTCTTCGGTGCTCATTTCACCACGTCTAAACTTAGCATACTAATCCTTGATGGTTGATTTCCCTTGGGCAGTGTCCGGAAACTCGGCATCAAGCCAAGTTTTTGCTTCAACTGTATTTATTCCCTTCAAAAAGCAATATTTTATCATTACCCGAAATTCCTTTTTATCCATTTTTTTCACAATAACAAAAGTTGCTTTCCTCAAAATGCTGTAATTCACAAATTAATGATCCGACCGCTGTCAAATTTATACACGCATCTTTTGAGGGATAGGGCTAACTAAAAAACATATGGATTTAATTCTAGTAGCGCCATCTATGTGTCAGGCTGGGGACTTTTCAATTGACCTGTTAGAATCGAAATATTTAAGTGCAGTCAATAAGATTGGTGATATAACCTTTATAAGCCGTGAAAAATTAAACAGTAAGAGTAGTAGGAGAAGGAGAAAGATAGATCGGAAGTTTTTAATAATGAGATTATAAATGTGTTTACACTGAGGAGAAAGAGTATTTTCATGTGGGACTTAGTTCTGACTCGAACCCTTAAGACCAATTCGATAAATATTCAATTCTAATTATCTTTTGTTGTGGGCGCGAGAGAGTTTTGCTCCACTGATGTAATACTCATCTTGATTTTTTATTGTTCTATCAGGAAGAATGAAAATCAGTTAAGGATTTGACTCTGATTATTTAGACTGTTGAATTAGTTACTGAACTATATTAATTTGCGATGGCACAAATTAGTGATAGAAGCGAAACCGACGTCACAATTTTTTTTTATCTAACTTTTAATTTATAGATTGCATTTTATTCAATTAAATACACTTAGTGATGAAAACTTTTATTTCTATTTACAAATAACTCATATCAATCCACACACCAATTCCGTTTCGATAAAAAAAAAGGATTATGTCTCAATAAATAGAAAATTATGTACAAAAATAATAAAAATATCTAATTCAATTAAAAAAAACTATTTCGGAGTATTAAAAAGTTCTGTGCACAATAATTCTATAAATTTTTTTTCGCTTTATGTTAAAAGGAAATAAAATTAGTTAAACAGCCTGTTATTAAAACAAATATTTCCTTTTCGTGATTCGTAAGACACTCTAAGACTTTAGTTTTACAAAGTTTTCAGCGTCCAAATTTTAAAATGTTTCATATTAATTTAACGGAAGAAAAGTTTTTCAGAAAGATTTTATACGTAAACAATTCAACATTGAAATTCTTATCGTCAAAGTCTGAATATGATAACATTCAATATCTAAAATGACATGAATTGCATTCAGAAATTAGAAAATCCAATTTAAGTACTGAAATGTGAAGAACGTAATGATCACTAAATTATTTGAAATACACAGGGAGATTATCATTGAAAGGAATTACAAAAATAACTTTTTTAATTCCTTATCAAAGACATACCATAAATATCAGTTGCCTAATTTTTTTTAAATCTATTGTCAAGCGCATTACCATTTATTAAACAATTACACTCGTTCCATTTTACTGTTTCGGAATTTTTATTACACAATTTAGAAACACTCCTTTTCTACCTGTAAATGTGAAAGATATTCATTAAAATCAAGAAATGCTATCACGCTGTCAGAGAATTAAATTACCCTTTTTTTTATCTGTATTTTAATCACTCACTATTTTAGGAACGATAATTAAGATTCCCGATAAGAAATTCAAGAGGTGTAATTCAAATAACTTATTCCAATTTGCTACACATTCTATGCACAGTTTAAATTGCTCGCCAGAATTTAAAAATAAACAGTTCTTACAATGAAACGAATGCATGACTCTTAGCCATTCTTTCAACTTGTTGAGACAGATGACATTTAAAATACTAATCAGTATTCCCGTGTGGCAAAGGATCTGATAAAAAAGAATTTATTACACGGGAAATGAAAAAAAAAAAAACGACTCCGGAGCAGTTCGTAAAAGCGTATGTTAATCGAAGACAAGCCCAAAATTGTAAACGTGTTTTCCCTTCAGTTGAAAAAAGGCCTCTCGGTCATAAGAAAATTTGAACTCCTGTATCATCCATTACACCGATGTATTTCACTTCTTAGCCAGAACAAACATCCAGGCATTTTGTGACCTAAGATGGGAGCAATGCACCAAACGATATTTCAAAGACTTTTTTTTTTTTCTTTTACTAAAAGAATGTGTTTACCCTTTTTTATTTGTGTTCTTCCAACTCGCTTCAACACATGTACTTTTTCACACGAAGAAATTAGAAGAATAACATTTGGTGTTAAAATTAAGGGTTTCTTTTTAATTAGTATTATTCTTTCGAAATAACTTTTCAACAAACTTACTCTGAATTAGCTGTTTGAATGCATCTCACCTTCCACGGAAAATTCTTGTGGAAAATTCGCAAAGAAATACAATAGAATCGAATTTCTTAAGGTTAAAGAAAGTTTTTAAAGTTAAGACAGTTAATTCTAGAATTTGTTTCTTTTCCTGATTTTAATCAAATCAGAAATGCTTTCATTAGTTATTGTGTAATAACTTTTTTACCATTCTCAAATTGATAAGATAATTTATTACATTGCGTTAGAACAGTAAATATGTCAGATTTATGACAGTGAATGAATTCAAGAGAGTTTTCTTATATAAATTCTTTAATTGTTTATATTATAAACTTTTTCATAGATTTCAAGGCATCGTACTTTAATGCCTTAACTTTTCTCCTAAATATTGAATTTTAGTCTCGATATCTCGAAAATTGATTTATAAATGCTGATAATTAAAGTTAATTTAAATTTCCTGTTCAACATTAATGCTTATAGCAAGAAGGAAACGCCAGGAGTTTTGTTACAGGAATTCTTTCATTTTTACCGAGACATTTTTGTTCATTTTCAAATCATCAGCAAAATAATAAATAAGAGTATATAATATTGCTTTTTTTATAATTATAAAGAAATTTTATTTATAATCATTATAAAATTTTGTTTATTTACGACTGTTTTATACTCTCTGTCCCTGCAAATATAAATTCCTTACTGAATTTCGTTGATTGTTCTGTTGAATGCATATTTACATCACACTAATAAGCAAAAATAGAGCTATAAGCGACAGACTTCGTAATTTTAAGTTATAATCAAGTGACAAGGATGATAGCCGAGCTTGTATCCCACTCATTTAACTTCCACACCTCTACAACAGTTAATGAGCTTTGGACATACACTAACTTTTTCAATGGGCTAGTTTTACAAAGAAACATACATTTCAATGTACCTTTTTGGTTCGTAGAATAAAGTGTTTGAAATTTTGCTGATTTATAGTTGATCTAATGAGGTTTTTTAGTCACACAAATTTTTTTTATCCCTGGCTAACAATGTGGTAATATTTTTTTTACTGATTTAACATTATTTATTGCATTTGAATTGCAAAATAATTCCATGGTAAGGGAATATGGATTTAAGTTTCAAAATATCGGAAGAAAAAGACGTCGCGGTTTCTCTGTCAAACTAATAATAGCAAGCACTTTCTGCTTACCTCTGATATTTCAATATTGCAAATGCTTAGAACAAGATAGCTTTAATTTTGAACATATTAAGTCGCATTACTTTATGCTAAGCAAGAATGAAAGAGAAAAACAAAATGTGTTTTTATCACAATTGTTATCAATCAAATATTTTCATTTGGTTTAATAAAAATGACGCAAACAGAGGGATGGGGGGAGAATTTTTTCGAACAAGCATTACATCTTAAAAAGAAACCCACACATAATTAAGTTGAGAAAAAATTAAAATGGATTAAATGTTCATGTCATCTTTATAGAATTGTGTAAGCAATCATTTAGAAGAAAAAAAAAAGATTGAAAAAGACAACGATTATTATAACACAATAGATTGACGTTCCAACGACTTTCGTCATATAATGATGAGTGTTTCTTAAAATTCCAATTCACATTTCTGCAAAAGCAATTGTTAAATATTTAAGTTCCTTTCTAAGAACATTTGAAAAATTATATCTATTTTCTGCGTTTAGAGATTAACATTTCACATTGCTGATGCTTTGCTGAGATATCAAAACCTTTTGATTATTATCACAATTCATAGAATTCCAAATTAAAAAAACAAGTTATAATTAAAAATACTTAAATGTTGCATTCAATGATTTTTATTTGGACATGTGTTATTTTATTGGCACAGATGAATGTCTTCTTTATATATTCATCGAAATTCCACAAAGAATTTTTCTGCTCTAACAGAAAAGCGATAAATCTTAGAACTTTTTACACATGATACTTATATCATTAAAAATACATTTATTCAAGACAACCAATTAAACCAGCAAACTTTTAACTCCGTATTTTTGTTACATATTATAGGCAAGCGTAAAATTTTCTGAAAATGTCACGAGAGAGATTTAATAATAATAATAATTCAAAGTGATAAAAAAATTAAAATATGAAAATATTTTCATTTTTTATGAAAATAAATTTTTAAAAGTAAAGGAAATCCCCATTTTTTTTTGTTGTAGTTTATATAAAATTTGTATTATTTTCAATTTATGTTTTTATATGCGTAATCAATTAAGACAATCTGGGTTTTTTGTTTATTATAAAGATTGAATTTATGAAATAAGAAATGTTTTTAACAATAAAAATGTTTTATTACTGATATCCTCCATAATATCAAAAAATAATTCTATCCATAAATTATTTAAATACAATTTTTTGAATAATTTATTTTTGAAAGAGATAAATTTTAAACGGATCATATGAATAAACTTATTTTACATTTATTTATATAATCTAATGAATATCACTTCAGCGAAAGGTCATTATTGAGGTACTGAAATTAATATGTAAGTAGGCGTTCTGAAATGTGTGTTTATATCTACCTGCGCAAAAAATACATTTGACGAAATAAACTTTCGACGCAAGTAACTTTTTTTTTTATTTTACGCTTTCTATTTATTCATGAAATAGAATTCTTTATTCTGCAGCTGTTTCATCCTTCTAACGTCAGCATGAAACAAAATCGTCTGATCAAATAATCGTTGCCACAAGACACAACCAAAATAAAAGGAAAAAAAAAAAAAACAGGCGATCATGTTAATGGCTTGGAATCTTCATAGAACGAAGTGTTCTCAGCATTACAGTATTTGTTCTAAGAAAGTTTAAGATATAAAAGTCCGCGAATAAAATCTTTTTGGATTATAATGAGACGATTAGAATATTTTTCTTTTGTCTTCGTAAAGGAAGTAAGTTTTCGACCTTGACAAAAACTGTTCTTTGGTCAGAATCAAGGAAAAGATATCGTCTGTAGTAGCAGTAATTTATCGCCACTTACAAAATATATATAATATGAATTGCTTCTTAAAAAAAGTGCTTACTTGTCCTACTATTATATGGATTTATGGGACAGAGATAGTAAAATCGGCGGCTTTAACAAAAGATAGCTGGAAAGATTCGTGGAATAATGCGTTATTGTTTTAATAGTCTTTATTCAGGAATCAAAGCATTAAAATAATTATACGTACTTAAATTTGCATAACATTTCCGGTTAAAAATATAGGCCCAAATAACTGTTAACCGCCATAAAGCGTTTCATTCAGAAACGTTAGATGCTCTGCTCAACAATGCTATTTCTTAGAATTAAGCCATAGAATGAAAAATTAGCTTCTAAATTGAAAATATTTCTCATTCTCTTAATTCAAGGTTCATTAAAATAAACAATTAGAATCTACACTATTTGCTGCCTCTTAATAAAGGTCAGATTACAGTGTGATGCAAGAGTAATATAGACGTTAATCTGGTAATGAAATGAAATACACTTGTTTGGTTTGGTTTTATTAACGTCGCACTAGAAGCAACACGAAGGCTATTGGCGACGGACTTCGTAATTTTGAACCTCGGTGAAGTGACGAAAAGTACACTTGTCAATGTACAGATAACATAATACAATAAAAAAAATGAATTAAATGTTCTGAAAAATGAATTTCGGAACAAACGGCCCTCATAAAGTACGAAACAAAAATTAATTACATTAAAAGCAAAATGACTTAAGATCATTTTATTTATAAACTAATCTGTTCAGTGAAGCAAATCGATGAAACTTCTTGAGCAGGAATAGAAAAGAAAATAGTAAAATATTCTTTCATGTCAATCTATAGTTTAAATTATATCCAACGTAAGCAAATATGGTATTTCAATATCAGAGGGGTAGATAGAATTTTCAACTTAATTCCTTGGTAAAACTGAAGATTTCGCGCCTTCTCCTGTTTGCTAAAATGCAACAGAGAAGGAAAAGATAAAAAAAAATTAAACATACTTAAAAATAATAGTATTTTAAGCGGAAAAAATTTCTTTTTTTGTTGTAAATTTTTTTTAAAATGTTAACACTTCTTAGCGCATATTTTTAAAGTTTCGCTTAATATATAAAGACAGAATGAAATAAAATAATTAAGACAGCAACGAAATTCGAAAATATTATTCAAATGTAGCATCGCAAAAACTTAAACATTACATCGGGTTTAATAATATAATAACCTCAAAATGAAGTTAGTATAGCGTTTAAATAAATGGTTTGATGTATATAATACTTCGAATATAATAATTAAGCATGAAGGTAAATTTTCCTAACTTTTGCTGCTGCAAATTTCTTAATTAATTCATCAAAATGCATGCTCTGTGGGTAACCTCTCACTTCACCCTCAACAAAGTCAAGGCGAACAATATTTCATGTTCCATGGATGAATCTCAGGCAGAATAAGATATATATATATATATATATATATATATATATATTTAATTTGCTGAAAAATCTTTCACAAAGGGCGATGGAGGTTCCAACAGTCAGTAAAACTATATGAATGTTTTTATTTACTTTTTAGAGGATTTCAGAATTGAAAACATTAGATTCTAAACTCCAAATTGGCTCTCCCTGCAAATTGGTACACCCAGGGACTATCCACTTTGCCCTTAGCTAACTACGTCCCCGCTCAATATTCCTTTACTGTTTCAAGAAAGTATTTTATATATTCAATCAACTTTCAAGAAATATATATTATTACACCTATACGAGAATCGAAACAAATGTAACATAAATTTAAAGACATTATGACTTAAAATTCAAAGACTTGCTAACAACGATGTTAATATTTTTTGCCAGTTCATATAATTTAATGCGCAGTAAATTTTTCAAAAAAAAAAAAAAAAAAAAAAAAAAAAAATTAAGCAATAAAATTTCTAAAGAACAGGATATAAAAGATATTATCTAACTATTTACATATTTGAATTAATTATTTCATTTAATTTAAACAACGCTATTTTCCTTAAAATATGAAATTTACAAGATTCCTTAGAATTTTCCCCTTCTTGACCTTTTCCTTGACAATTTTCCTTTCCCTCACGATCTCAAAGTTATTTTCCTTTAAATTATTTTCCTTCTAATTTTCTAATTGAAAATGAATCGTAAGTTTTTAACAATTTATTATTTTAATAAATTTTAAAATGTATATTTTTTATAAAAAGAAATTATTATAGTATATCAAAAAATTATTGATTTCAATTAGGATTGATTTACAACTTTTAGAACGCCTCCTTCTCCTATTTATTTCCTCTGTCTTGGTTAATTATTGGTTTTTTCTTAGTCTCTATGAAGAGTCTGGTACGTTTGATTAAGGGGAAACTTCCATCTCTACAAATACTTTTTTTTTTGGTAAAGTTTCATATCTCTCCCTTATTGTTTTAGTGTGACTTTTTCTGCATCTTCTTATTCACTTAGAAACAAATTCATTAAAAAAAAAAAAGAAAATTCTCTCTTTTTTTTTTTTTTTTTTTTGAAAAATGATTCGTACCTTAATTTTTTCCTAATGTATGTGGTGTCAAGTCACATAATTTTTTTTGTCAAAATGGAGAAATTTGAACCACAATTTATGGAAAGACTTTTGAACTAGGACTAAATTTCCATTATCAAAGAAATACGATTGGTTGTTAGTTCTTAAAATTACTGATTATATTAAAAAGAACCTAATATTCTGTAGACTGAAGACAAAATAAAAACAAAAAAAATTAATGATGTCGAATTCTGAGTAAAATAAATTGTAATGTATTGAAAAGAATTTTTTTTTCTTTTTGCAACTTTAGAGAAATAAGTTTTCAATATTAATTTTTTTTTCTGAACGTATTTCCTTGTTTTAGAATCATTGATATAAATTATCAAAACAGTCGTTTTAAATTCATTAGAATATTCAAATATTTTATTTTCTTACAAAAACGAATGCTTTTTCCCCATAGAATTCTAAACATGACCTTAAAAACAGTAACATTCAATTCTAACTAAACCCGCATCATTAAATTCTTTAACGCACATTTTTTAAAACTGTTCTGAGTTTCAACTTTTATTAGACTTAAAGCAATTTAAAGCCCGGCAGTCGTCAATATCAGTGGTTTCTCAAATTATCTTTGCTTAAAAATAGGACATCTCAAGCTAAAACTGCAAGAAACAAAAGATAATAAAAAAGTCTCCGAAATCGATTTAAACCTCGATAATGTTGTTCAATGTCTAATAACCATCAAAACGACAGCACCACAGGGAAGTCTTCAAAAAACTCTGGCACACATTGTAACTTACTTCCACGAGAGAATAATAACTGCGAGAAATTTCAAAACACTTAGTTCCAATCAATGGCCTTCACAATCTAGCTCTAGAAATCATTTTCGGTTCTTAAAACAAAGAACTGAACGAAAAAAAAAAAAATTAGGCCTAGTTTCAGATGGAACAAAAGACAGAACTGATGCTAACTGACTATCCAAGCGATCTTTGATCAAGAAGAATACACACAACTCATTAGGAAAAGAAATCATTAGAACTATTCCTTTTATTTTCTCACCTCCCCAAAGTAAATTAACTGGGTGTTCTTATGTACGTTACCTCATCTTTGAGAAAAATTCTCACAATCGTTAATGAATAGCGTATAGTACGTCGCTTCACAAACTTGCAGCGGAAAGGTTGAAAAGAATAAAATTAAAAAGCTTTTGGGTCAAATTCTTCATGAATTTTCCGTTGCAAGGTAGGTTCGTATGACCTGACCTGTCACGTTCCTTTTTGATAGCGCGGAGGAGTTTAGCGGTTGATTCTCCGTAGGTATTTCCGACAAGAAAAAGTACAAGGTCCGCAGGTGGTAGCGTTTCTATCAAGCGTATGTTTTGCGGGAAAGATGATGAGTTTTAATTAACTTCAGATGGAATGCAGTTCTCGATTCCGGCAACCAAATAAATTTGTCATTTTTTAAATGAAGCTCATTTTCAACTTAATATATTCAATGCAATTAAATATCAAATTTAATTATAATAAAACCAATGAAATTAATGTTTTAAATAAATTCAATGAAATTAAATATTTGAGTATTAAACTCAATTTAATTAAAGATCAAATTTTATAGTATTATTTTTTAGCTTAATCTGTAATTGTGCAATTCTTTGATATTCTAAAAAAAAATCGTTTTCAAAAGTTATGTAAGAAAGTCAGATAATTTTGGACATAATACTCAACCTTTATTCTATTAATTCTATCAATGAAGATGTATTCTTCCTTTAAAAAAGAAATAAATATTTTAAAGCTTGAAATAGAGTAATGATTTTTTCCTTTTTCATATCACTACAAATAAGACACAGTAAAACTGCAGCAATTTATTAACTGGCAATTATTTTCTTTTGACAACTCTTCTTAAAAAATTAATTTTATACAATAGCAAAATTCTTTTGAAATTTCATATTAAACTAAAGATTTGAATTTACTATACGAATGATAAAAACATCCTTCAGTTTGTACAAGTTATAAATATTTTTGTAAAGTTAAAACTTAATATATTTCACAGCCAACATCTTAGATTTAAAACCGTAGTTTAAAAATTACACTTTTATTTAAGATTTTAATTTTTTATTTGTTTAAATAAAGCATTGATAGGAAAGCTTTATTCGTATATACCAAAACAATATTTTCTAACAATGTAATCTTTTTCACTAAGAAATGTAATTTTTTGGTTCTTTTTACATAATAATTTCAATTTAAACAAAATTCAATGAATAAACATTTGAATTTTATGATTTTTATTCATTGATAGTTATATAGCAATGAATATACTATCGTAATTATGAATGAGTAATTAGTATAAAATATTCATTGCTATATGAATATATTATCCTGTAATAAGTTAGGATAATATGTTCATATAGAGATATATTATTCTAACATATTGTAGGATAGTTACCAGGGATAAATTAAATAATTCTGATTTTTTTTTCTTTTCTGTGAATGTTAATGCCTAGAAATGAAATTAGAGACTTTCTGTGATTAAAATATTTTTATTGAACTTATATTTATAAACATTTTTAGTGCTAGTATTTAAATTTTTTTTCAATCGTCTGTTAGAGACAAAAAATAATCAACCAAGCATTGTTTTTCATGAACTTAAGACAAAACTGTATATTTGTACACATTTTGCACATTAGAAATCAAAATGCAGGATCACATATTTCTGATTTTTTTTTTTCATTTTTAATTGTTAAAAGTAATAATGACTTAACCATTCTAAAATAAGGTAACTAAATATACTTAAGCAATTGTCAATTTTTGAAGATTTGATGTAGAATTGTGAATTAACTTTATTTTTAATAATATCATTTTAAATTAAAACTAGTGTTCACTTCTTTAGTTTATAACTAAGTTTTAAGCCTCTATTATGAATTATTTTATTCGTTAAATTATCTTACTGGGAAACCACTACACAGAATACTAAAAACATACTTTTTTAGTTCAAGAAGTTACATGTATAACTTAAAATTTAATAAAATATTACACGTTAAGTTGTGGAAATTTTACTGTCCCTGATACTATTATTCTAAAGTTTCAGTAATAATTTACAAATGAACTGTCTAATATTTTTCGAAGAACGGAACTGAAGTATTCTTAGATTTCAATGAAAATAATAATACACTATAATAAGCAAAATCTAAATTTACTCAGATGACCTCATATTCATGTTAGGATGCCACACAGTTTCAGAGGTCTACTTAGATTTTACGTATAAGTTCCATTATATAAATTGTTGTTCTCCCAGTTATTTTGTTTATTGGATTTCGGTTGAATCGACTATCGGACCTACAATCCATCCACCCTTCAGTAACCATGATTTTTAAGAAGCCTATGGGTTGATTGATTGATTGATTACTAATTTCACTCTTTGAAGCAACATGAGGGCTATTGGTGACGGACTTCGAATTTTGAGTCACGATCAATTACAAGAAGGATACCTGAGTTGCATTTAATTGTCCAAACTTAACACCATCCCAACGGAAGGACAGTGAACTCAGACAAATTTAACATGCATAAACCTCGCTGCATGACAGGAATTAGGACTCGAGCACATGACCCGACTGAAATAAGCCCGGTCTCAAGTTAGCTACCATAACCATTCGGTTATCGCGACCACGGCATACTTGTTAACACAACGTTAATTCGAGTTACGTAACGTATCATTCAAATTATGGCCGTATTACCCAAAGAGAGATCCGAGGGTTTTTCAGTTCTTTAAACCCTCTCTTCCACTCTGCTTAGCACAAGAATTTTTCAAGGTTCACGAACAAGATTGCATTTTAATATGATCTCGAGGCGTAACAGTCATATATATGTAATTTGCAAACACATTATTATTTTACGCGAAAAAAACAAGACGTCAACAATTGCGTTGTAAAAAAAAAACATATTTGTGAAGCTGGTGCTAGAGAGGCGAAAGTTTGAAGTTCCGCAGCTGATAATTTCGGTCAATTGCCTAAAAATTTTTCACATTTTTCGTTGTATCCAAGTGGTTAAGAGATAAACAGCGAATGAGTCATTGATGAATTTATAAGGTCAATGTGTGTTTAGAATGAGTTGACGATTACGTCAATTCACTTTGAATAATTTGAAATGAAATATGTATTTTTACTGAATTTTATACTCTTTGCCTTTCAACATCAGATTTGCACAGATGTTAAATTTCTGGAATTTCAACAGATTCGGGACACACACTTTTATATAGAATTAGCTTATTTGAGGTATCGTTTTTGCAAATTCTTTACCAATAAATTTGAAAAAGAGAGAAGAACTCGAAAGAACATAAAATGTGTTTCGATACACGTGTCAAGTAGATATATCTCAATGGAAAGAACTAAAATGAAATTTTACAACTTTTTTAAAATATAGCGCAATACAAATTTTAAAATTCTGCGTAAATTTTTGAGACATTTTTGAGTAATTTTGGAAGATTTTTGCTATAAAAGTTTTGATAAGGAATTTTTTTTTTCGGAATAGTTTTAGTTCTCAAAAATCGATACAGTAAGCACATAACTACTTCTTTACTTTTATTTTAATTGCCTTAAAATTGCAGTGTTCTAAAAATATCAAGATTTCACGATGATAATGCAGAAAAGTCAAACATATTTAAAAAAATCTTTAATTTTGTGTACTGTAATTTTTATGAGTTCATTAACTGTCATTAAGAAATGTTAAACGTGTAATTATTTTATAATACTTTTATCATTCCAACAAAATAAATTTAATGAAACAAATTTTTGTAAAATAAATATTTAACATAAAATAAATTTTGTATACACTCAAAGAGAGAATTAACTTTTTTATTTTTTTCCATTTTAGCTTACAACATTTCAAAACAAAAGGACAACTAGTTTTTAAAGTAATTTAAAATAACATATCAAACTCATTTTATTTCACAAATATATCATCAAAAACCATCTATTTCCAAAAAGTTATTCTAAAATTGATACGCAAATTGATTTTTTCGATTTTCAAAACTAAAAGCTAAGCAATATTTTTTTCGCATAAGTGAAAGAAATAAAATGAGAATAAAATGTCAGATAAAGCCATAAACTTTCTTAAGAATGAGCGACTAGTGACACGTGAAAAATGACTCACATAAAATGAAAACATCGTAAAATTTAAAAATAACCATCTTCCCTTGTCCTCAGGTCTTTCCTACGGAAATGACCCAGGAATACCGTCAATAGTCGAAGTAACTCTGGTATAATATAAATTCAACCGACCGACTAAAAATGAGTACACAGAAGAAAAACAAACCATTCACATTTTTAAAACATATATTAGTTCTGAAAAAATAACCTTTTTCATTATGCTGAGTAATGAAGCGAGTAAGAGAAATAAACGCCTGTTCGATGCTATCAAGAAATTTTACCAATCTCTTAATCAACAAAAAGCATCTCGTAAATATATTTAAAAAGTATTTACTTATTTAAATTTTTTAAGAAAAGTACACTAAACAACGATCAACAAACGTAAGCTATTCGTTATTTATTGGAATGTTCCTTTCAAATGTGTTGCCAAAAAGTATCAGTATAAATTTATAAAACAAGGAATAAAAATAGCAAATAACAAAAGAAGTTTATGATAATCTTTTGTATGTATAATGCGATAAGCATAGCAGATAGAAAGAAAATAATCGATATAGCAAATAATCGTTTCCAGAAGATGTAGCAAAAATTATCGTTTCCAAAAAATAAATAAATAACGTAAAAGTGGATGTTATTTAATTGCGACCAATAGTCGTGGCCAAACTCTTGTAAATGTATATTATTCAGCCATCCAATGAATCGCGCAAATTATTTAAAAGTATTTTAATAATACTCAGCTTTATTATATAGATTTTGTATAAATCAAATTTCTGCAAAATATTGTTTTCGTTTCATTTTCGAATTATGACATTTTTCCCACCAAACGATTATTCAAATATAGCTTCAAATATATAAAACATGATGGAACAAAATTTTTATTAAACTTTTATTAAGAAAGTCGTTTGCTCTTTTAGAAAATGTCGATAGTTTTAAATCAAAATCATTTCTAGGTTTTAATTTAATGTTTTGAAACATCAAATAAAATGTGTGAAACGGTAATAAAGTAGGGAAATATCAATGTTGATAGTTGAAGTAAAGTAATTCTATCAATGACTTAATTTTAAAAAAAAGCTTTTAGAAGGAGTTTTTTAATAATATTCTGAAAAGGTAGAAAAAATAATTAAGTGATCAATTTTACAACATGGTTGAAAAAATTTCACTAAACTTTGTTTTAAAGGAATTTAAATATATGCTATATGAGTGTTTTTATAAATTAATTTCTAAAATATGAGTATATATAAATCGTCTACCCAATAATTGTTTCTAAATAACTGTTGAAAACAATTTTTTGTAAGTAATTTTTAACTTGAAAATTTTAGAAATATTTTTGCTTTCCTGTTCGTATAAATTCATATGGTTCTGATACGGTAGAATACAAATAATTCACAAATTATGCGAATAATAATAGAAATAAAAGAGAAAATTAAGACATTCAGATATTCAAGAGTAAATATTTTACATATGAATTAATCACATAAACGAAGAGAGTATTAAATACCCGATTACGATGGCCCGATTTAGATTAAAGAGGCTACTGAATTTTCTACAGAAAGCAATTTCGGTCGAAATTCGATAAATACGAATACATTTTTCGAAGACAAATCTGTATTTCATAGGAGCAACTATTTGAAATTATGTGATACATAAGTATCATCATTCCAATTTTCGAAATATTAGTCTTGTAATTGTCTTTGTTCTTTCTGACTCAGTTACTATAGGAAAAAAGATTAAGTAGAAATCCTTATTATAATTGGTGAATATTAAATTGTTTCAAAATCTTACTTCAGGAAATTGGTGCTGATAATTTTTGTCATTAAGTTTTGTTTAAATATCTTTTGTGAAAATTAGATTCCCAATGTTCTTAATGGAATTAGATTTCATTCTCGTATCCCCTTTACAGGCCCCCTTTATAAAAAAAAATCCATACATTTCATATTTCTGTATTTTCATAAATAAATACGAATTTTTTTTTTTTTTTTTGGAATAAAATATGTTCATACGTCTTTTCATGAATTTTTTTTTAAAAAAAATTTAAAACATAACTTTTAAATTTGGTAAACTGAAATGTCTACAAGAAATATTAATACCTAAATTACATTTAAAAATCATAATTTATCTAAATTAGAAAATAACCAGTTTCTAACAAGTATGCAAGGGGAAAAGATACATTGTTACAATAACACAAAAATATAAAAGAAATTTCCTCATCCAACAAATTGAGACAGATTATTTGACATGGTCTAGTGGTTTCTAATAGGAACAGAACTGAGAAATTCGAAGATTAAAATTCTTGTTGAGTCCAAAGTGAATTTTTATTTCTTTTGTTATGGGTCTAGAAGTGACGTTCACTCAATTCATAACTATAATTTCTTAAAAGTACTCTAAAGTAGTGGTGGGTTTTTGAATAGCAATTTTTAAATGCATAGTTGCAAAAATAAAAATTAAATATTTACTCAAAAAAGTAAGTAAATAAAATATAAAAAATCCTTTTGAATCAGAAACTTTCAAAAAGATTTATAAATGGTTAATGCTTTGATGTTAGAATAGTTCCTGGTGAAATTACTGGAAGAACTTACACACAATGCGAATAAAGCTGTAATTTAAAAATGAAAAATAGTGCTCTTATTAAATTTGGAAATATGTAACGTACAATTTTAAAAGTATGTCTACCCGTCTGTAATTTGCAAAATTCTTAATTTTAAAATAAATCTAATAACAGAAACTATATTCAAAATTAATTTTAAAAATTGTAACTATAATATAGCATACCTCTTTCTGAAACTGATTTTTTAAAGAAAATTAAGTACCTCCCCTAAATTTATCTTTTTTATTTTGTGGAATAAAGGACAAAAAATACGAAACGCAACTAATTTTCTGAAGCGAATTGAAAAATCAGTGTGCACTGATTAATTTTAATATGAGAGAGATGCATCCTTTTCGAAGAAAGCATATCACTGGGATTAATTTCTTGGATTTTAAATATTTCGATTCAATACACAATAAGAAAAAAAAATTCGTATAGTAAATGTTAAAAATCTCATAATTTTAGCTGTCTTCCGATCTCTTATCGTTAAATCATTAGTATAAAGAACAAAAATGCGAAAATAACGAATGAATTATTCGAGAAATTTTAATAAAAATTAATTTTTACTTTTAATTTTTAATAGTTTGGAAAATGAGGTTACTGTACTTTTATTTGATTTTAAGTCAATTTTTTTAATTTTTTATTCAGACTGTAAGTGAAATTAATGTTTGGGATATTGATATTTTTCTTTATCAGTTAAAATAATTTACGCCTTTTATTACAAATTTCGATTCTAATAAAATAATACGGTGTGATACTCAGAAATGAAGAGCAATTTATGCATGATAAAACACTATATAAGTTTTCACTGAAACTACATTAGGTCAATAAATAATGAATATGGGAAGTGAATGCATCAATGAATGTAGGCATACTTTACAAACCTAATTGTTTACCTATCGAGAATTCGATACAAAAACATGTTTCCTGAAGGCAAATAGTTATCTATAATAATACTATTAAGAATACACATAAAATGATCGTATCTTTGATCATTCTTTTTTTCATTTCCGAAACTATATCTCAGAAAGAATTAAGGAAAATCTTTCTTGTCAAAAAGTTATTTCAAAAACGAAATGTCAAGAAGTTATCTCATTAAAAAAAGGTAAAAAATGAGAAAAATTACTCAATTTTTCCCCCGTTCAAAACTTTGAAGCCAAAACCGTTTGCACTTTTGGAGATGATTTTATTTCGTGAATAACTCATTTCTTTTATTTAACAAAACATTAAACAAGTCATACTACGATATATTTTCAAGAAATCTTATCATCTCTGTAAATGTATGTTCCAAAGAAAAATAAATTAAATATAAAATGTTTGCATATTAGCAATGATTGTGTTACCTACAACAAAATACAAAGTTCTCTTATTTCATCAATAATACATCATATTATATTTTCTGCCTTAAGAAATCCGTACATTAATAATTATATTCAAATATTCGTTAGTTTCTTCGGTAATATGAAAAAAAATTATGGAAATTATATAGAAATGAGAGATTTATAGAAAATATTGAGCTTAGAGTTATGAGCTTGAGTTCATGATAATGTTAAAAAAAATTTTAAAAACCAAAAGAAATGAATATGCATTTTGATAGAATATCGTCTGAAGAAAATTTCGCTAAAACTATGGACCACAAAAAATAATTGGCAATCATTAGATGCTCAAAATAAAGAACTTATTACAAAATTTTGAAAAATTCTTTAAATATTAACATATTTTAAATGAATCATTCATTATTACCTATTGTAACAAATATTTAATTCGTTCAGTGATAAAAATTATCAATAAGCATACAATTATAAGTCATAAATAATGTATCTATATTCAATGATCTGTAGCATACTTAGGCCGAAAAAAAAACACCGCACATTTAAAAAGTTTGCAATGAAATAGCGTGCGTGCTCAATATTTGTTCATGCTTTTATCTAGATCGAAGCTAGATTATTAGAGCATTCGAAAATTAATTTCAAATGTATACTTAGTTTTATTTTCATTTTTGAAAATGTTTTGAAAGTCATTAATTGATGTGGCTTAAATATTTGTTTGTTTTTTTAAAATTTAAATTTAGTCACAATGTGCAAATTATCAACTTGTATGACTTCCATAGTTGCCAACAGATATTGATATGATTGAAATGCTTAATAATTTACATTTTTTAAAATTCTTTCTTTCTATTTCTGTCCATTAATTTTATTTACATTTTTTGCGTAAGATATTTTTATCAGCGCGAAACATTCTTCGACATTTTTATCATTTAGTGATGAGAGAAGACAGTGTCACTATTGTGTTTCGAGCTTTTACATAAATTTAGACTAGAAAAATTCTAAAAGTTATTGTATATGATTTAACTTTCATTTTAAATTTACTTTTCGAAAACTTATACCTTTAAAAATAAGTAATAATGAATACAAAATCTCAAATGAATTGTACTTTGATAAAAATTCTATGTAACAGAAGAAAACTTAAACTCTATGCCATTAAAAAAGGATATACTGATAATTGTTATTTATTTATTAATGTTATTTATTATTAATGTTATTAACTGATAATTTATTTACTTGAAACAATAATAATTATTAAGTGATATAAAATGATATTGAAAGTAGATGTGAAGGAATTATTTTTAGATATATAATTTTTTTTATTCTGATTTACAGTACTCATTCTATAATCCGACCCTATCAGTAACCTGACGCTTTTGCACAGGAAAATTATTCTACAGAAAATTACTTTTTAGCCACCCAAGGAACTATTGTTTTAGGTGGGGCGTTTTGGAGTACCAGATCACTTTTCAATTTTTTATCGTTTGCTTCAACTTTAATTGCATTCAGCTTAAACATATTCAATTTAATAATTTATCGTTTGCTTTAATTTTAATTACATTTAACTTAAAAATATCCAATTTAATAATTTGTCGTTTCCTTTAATTTTAATATCGGAAAAATTTACTATTATCTACTTCTCGATATTTCATCGTTTATTTTAATTCTTAAATTTAATTGAGTAATTTAATAATAACCTTGGGTGGATAAATTTGTTCTTTGCAAAACTTTGCATAGAACTTTTTATTTAGCATAGTTTTTTTTTATTTAACCAATGAATTAATTCTCCAATGAAGTAATGTAAGCTAACAATACACAACAGTACATTCTTGTAATTGTAGTTATTTAGTATGTTTGACATTTTGTTAGCATATCAAATTTTGTACATTAATATGCAGTTTTTGCTGTTTAAATGCGTTATAAGCGATTTTCTAGTAATCTGGTGTTATTCTGGTCCGATAGCTGCCGGATTACCAAGAAAATATTGCCTTTATTTCTGATAAAGTTTTTAGCTATGATGAAAGATTAATAATGATAAATTAATAGTAAATAAAATAAAGACTGTTAATCATTAAAATCATTATACGATTTTTCATTCTTCCTCAAAACTTCGTTCTGTTTAACTAATGAATTAGTTTAACGCATAATTATTACTATAGTTTATTATTCCTCATAATTATATGCGAAGGAAAAATATTTCATCATATTTGTTTCTTAAGTTATATATTTCTTAGTTACTTCTTTACTTCATTATCACCACTTTCAAATAGAATTTAGCTCTATTTTAATATTGGTAATAATCAAGAAATGTAGTAGAAGAATTTCTTTTCTTTGTCAAAATGATACAAAATTATGTTTTTATGAATGCTGTTAAGGTAAATTAATCAATTAATTTATTTTAATATAATCATTTTCTTCCTTAATCCAGAAAATAAGTTGTTCTTTGTTTCTTGATATATATCGCTTAACAATTTTTTCCGAAAGAAATTTCAAATTGAAAGCTCCAATTAAACGTCAGAATGTTTTTAAAAAAGTAATTAGCAAACATTACGCAAAACTTATTTAAAAATTTTGAAAATGGGAAATGTTGAGGATATTTTAACAAAAAGTCATAGCAGAGACCAATGTTTACAGATTTCCAGGTGCATTAATAATGGTAAATTTATTAATAAAAGAGAGAAGGAAATTTAAATACCCAAGCAATACATTTATGGTTTGAGAAGTAAAATTTCCTCTATTTGTGTGACAAAGCAATCATCATTTCTACTTGTATGATATATTTCATATCATTTATTGACTATTATCATTATATTTATTTTATTATTATCCATCTCATTAAGATATTAAAGGAAACGATTAGTTAAAATGCGAAAAAATAATTTTAACTGCCATTTTGTTTTTCTTTATGGTATAAAGCACAACAAAATTGATAAAGACATTTTTAAATTAGCTCATCGAAAAGCTTTTAGCACTTAAATAGTTCTTAAAAACACAGGACACATATAATAGAAAGATCATAATGGACCAAATTATTATTAGTATTTCGAAAAGTTCAAATGCATATAATTCGTTTCCGCCTACAGCAAAAGCACAAAAAAATATTCTAAGTTATTATTCCAAGTGTATGTGATACCATCAACTGCCCATCTTTATTCAAGGATTAACCGACCACATCTATTTTTATTCCTTATATCAACCGATTTCCTTTCCAAATACAAACAGTCCAAAGATTGACATCTTCCTATCGGCAACGAATCCTTGGGTGACGATCCTCAAGATGATAAACCGATCCTCACCGAGTCCCACATTCGACGAATCCTTCAATTCCTTAGACTGGGTTATCACGGGCATCACGGATAACGCATCGGAGCTTCTTTCTTTCTCAGAACAGTGACCTAACAGGATATCTACTCTACCATGCAGAAGCTCTTAATGACCGGTTCTCCTGTATAAAATCCAGATACTATGTAGTTAAAAGCTGAGGCGTTTGCTATTTCCTGTGAGTAGATCTACTTCATTTGCATGTCATTATGTCAACAGGGTGCCAGATTCTGATTCATCATCTGTTTTTCAGCAAATAACATCATTGGCCCATATAGGAAGTCATCAGAACATGATTCCTATTATAATACTGATTCTGATGTCAATCTAGACACGTACGTTCTTAAATTAAGAACTATTCTTCCATGAGAACCTTATTAGTGAGAATTATGCCCGCTAAAATTTTGCCCACGTTCTTTCACGAAATTATATTTCTAAGCGGAAATGTTCTTTTCCGTATATGAAAGGAGGAACAATGGTTGGATGGGAGATTACAGCGTAAACTAATTTGGAGTGTCTAATACCTAATAACAAAAATTTTCGGGTTAATTTACCTTTTGTTTACTTAAACAGCTGATTAGTTGTCCTGTAAGCCAATTAAAAACTGGAAATAAATAATTCACGATTAATTCTTTTAAAATATAACATTAATTATCCTTAATTACTTGTATATGTGTATTGAAGATGAGTCACACTATTATTTTTAAATAACCCCTAAGAAAATTCACAAACAATTATTTCCACCCTTTTAACTCATATATCTAGCAGTATATTTAATCGGTTTGCTTAGAAAATGGTTTGAATATTTGTGTGTAATATCTCTTAAATGAGGACAGAGACGTTAACTTCGTAAGTGACATTAAATGACGTTAAGGACTTACGAATGGAAATCATAAAGTTTTAATTAGTACTAAGAAATGGACCGAGATATTTTGATAAAATTTACTCTGCATATTAATTGATTCTTATGTACATAAAGTTGCAAATAATAGTTATTAATACCAATTTGTTTGGTTTCAGGAAACAGTAGACTTGAGAAGCCAACAATATGGAAAAGATATTCAATCACCTGAATTCGGTATAGACGGCCTTTGAAGGTTACAGGGAAGTATTACATAAGAATGATTAATTAAAATTAAGCTACAATCTAAATAATTTTTAGTAATAAAAGAAACTTTACGACAATACAGGTTACTTCCATCTATAGCAGAGGTCTCCAACCAGTGGCTCGTGGACCGCATTTGGTCAAGAGCACGCTTCAATGAAACCCAAGAAGGAAGTGTTAGGGTGGAAAAATATCAATATATTCTGCCAGTAGCGTGTCCAGAAATTAATTCTGGGGGATGCATATCGTTATTGCCTTGAAAGAAGCATTTTATTTAGTTTAAAATTACCATTTGCTGAAAATTAGAGAATGTGTAATATCAATCCTGTTTCTCCTATTTAAAATCTCTGTTGAAATAATGATATAATTTTATCAAGTAACAAAAATTAGGAAAATAAAGATCATTTAAGAGTAATAACAAAACTATTGTGAAAACAAGCATTGCTACTAACCCGAATCAGTGTTTGGCTGGTTTTATTAACGTCGAACTAGAAGCAACACGAGGGCTATTGGCGACGGACCTCGTAATTTTGAAACTCAGTCAAGTGACGAGGACGATACCAGAGCTGCCAAGCCCTCTCCTAGCTTTCACACCACTCCAACGGGAGGACTTTCGGCCCCGACAGATTTAACGTGCATCAGCCCTGGTTGCACGGTGGGTCTTACGTGGCATCAAGGCTCGAATACGCGACGCGACAAAAACGACGGCAGGCAAGTCCGCAGCCATGACCCTTAGGCTACCGCTACCATCAGAATCGGTGGAATTCAACATCAATGAAAAATTGATAAAAATCATTTACTGACTGGAAAAACGACGACAATTTAAATTATGGTTAAGAGTTGCGAATGTAATAAAATGAAAAATTCTATACATACCAGTTTTTATAAGGTTATATTTATTATCCGTTTTTGTTTTCGCACAAAATATTTAAAAATTCTTCTTCACTTACAGATATATTTTTATTCCGTGTATAACAAGCGTAGTACATTTAAACTCATTTCATACGTCGTGTTCCGTAACGCAAACAATAATAATAATAATTCATAAGTTGAAAACGATTTTTCATCTTATGATAAAGCACAAGTTATAATCGGTAAGGTAACTAAGATTTTGTTGATATTCGGAAAAATATCTGCTTTGCATTCTTGTAAAACTTTTACAGCAGTTAATCCAGTAGTTTCATTTTCCACTCGTATTAATACTCTCCACTCAAAATACTAATACTACAATCCGGCTTATCTGAAGAATAATTTTCTTTCAATAATTCGAAAACTGATAAAAATTTTTTACCCCAAAATAAGATTCAGATGATTCTGCTGGAATAAAAGTTCTTATATTTAAGATTTAGAGCATCTATAATAGTATAATAAAGGATCTATCCTGAAATAGTTCAATTTTGAGAAAACATCTTGAAGGAGGGGGCATTTTGCATCTTCCTTTTCTTTGCATCCTCCTTGCGTATACCACTGACTACTCCAATAAACCTAACTTTGCAAAATTAATTATAGAATCTTGTACCAAATTACCTCTTGAGTCAAGTACTTCCCTTCTTTTCCGTCTAGTCTGAACGTTATACAAATTCTAATGCCAAGTAGAATTATATTATATGCCTTGTGCTATTAACGAGCTAACATTAAAGATTTATCAATAACGATGTACGTGGCCGGAAATAGATAAAATCGGTGAGGGTCCATTTAGTGGCCAGCATTCACATCTTTTTTTACAGCAAATAGCTTTAGGTTGGTTCCCGACAAGGTAAATCACTTATTTATCAAGTAGTTGATAGATTTGAAAATTCTAGCATCAAATATTGATCTTTATGTTGAATAAACCAGAGAAGACAACGTGATCAGTACTCGTGCCTGAAAGAAAGTCAACCATAGAGGGGTGAGTTGACTGAGTGTGAAGAGGGACAGATGATTCCTATTGAAAACTAATATCTATTACATTTTCTGTCATTCGTACGGACAATTACTGCCTGCTCTGAATTCGCACTTTATTTTCTGGAAATCCCAAATAAAGAACAAGAGCCAAACCCTTATGATTCATTTTATTGTTACACGCATATTGTTGTAATCAGATGGCTCATGATCGCAGTCGTGCATCGATTGATACGTCATTTATTTTATTATTGTTGCATAGCATGTGAAACAGTTAAACAGCGAGAAAGTTGAAATGACGTTGCGAGTGTTTCTGAAAATTGAGTGAAGATAAGAAAGAAGGGTTTGTAAAATTAACAGAAGACGACGTCATTGCAGTTGGATGGGCGGATGGTGGTTTTCATCGAGTCTCTCTCAAGCCTTGATGCCATTAAAGAGATGCCGTGCATCCATGGCTGATGCATGTTAAATCTGTCGAGGTTCTAAGTCCTCCCGTTAGCATGACGTGGAAGTTTGGAGAAGGAGGTGTCAGCTCAGGTGTCTCTTTCCTCACCTGACCGAGGTTCAAACTCATGAAAGGAATTAGCCAGAAGCCCTCGTGTTGCTTCTAAGTGTGTCGTTAATAAGCAATCAAACAATCAAAAAGCTATTGTTGTTGGAAATTCTTGTTGGATGGAATACTAGTGCATAACGTTACAAATAAATTATATGAGGGAAAGCTTTGAAAACGTGTCCCTTTGCGTAAATCGTTGGCTGTGAATTTCGTAAGGGCCTGATGATTGAATCATCGCCAATTCCAGGAATTTCTTAAATGCTTGGAGCATGAGTGGGGAGATAAACGTGTAACAAATGAAATTGAAAAAAAAGGTAAACCCAAATAAATATAATTAATTTTTTTATATTTTGACAAGTCGGTTATCCTTAAAATTGGAAAATACGTAGCCCCACTTTGCGATTTGATACAAACATTTGAAAATAGATTTCAGGTTTTTCGAAAAAATAAACAAATACTTTTTATTATTATAATAATTATTATTGAGATTCCATTCATAGTCGATATAGATACTCTGCCAGCAAATTTTCAAATGGAATGCTTAGAGTTAAAATCTGATATCGAGCTTACAGAGAAATTGTATTCAATTTATTATTTGAACTTTTATAAATCTTTCCCGTCAAAAGAAAAATATCCCTAGCTGCACAATCATTCACTATACACGTCTTTATTTTTCAAAAGAAAGCACATTTGTTCCGAAGCAACTATTTTCAAGGATGAAGTACGCTTAGAGAAAATTAGAGCCAGATCACATTGAGAACTCCTTGAGAATTGCAACCACTTCAACTAAATTAAATACTGATGGATGTATCAATTTATAAAATTCAATGTCAAATAGCACTTTAATTTTAATTTCTAGTAATCTATTCTGATAAAATTTACAATGAAAAGTTATATATAAGGTATATCAAACAACGTCAATCTAATTCTAAGCTGCAGCCTTTATAATTCTAAAACCATAAATTATCAAATTCGAATTATTTAAATGTGTTAACTAAATATATATTTTTCATTCTATCTCTCTCTCTCTCTCTCTTGCCCATGAGCTATTGTAAGTGTTTTAGAGTTAGGGTTGGTTTTTTTGTGCGGCCCCAAACAACTCTACTTTTTCCTATGCAGCCCAGAAAAGCATAAAGGTTGGATACCCCTGATCTATAGCTTCCCGATTGATTGGTAGGTTTTATTAACGTCGCACTAGAAGCAACACGAGGGCTATTGGTGATGGACCTCATAATTTTAAACCTCGGTCAAGTAACGAGGACGACAGCTGAGTAGACATCCCTCTCTTCTAAACTTCCACACCATGCCAACAGGAGGACTTAGGGCCACGAGACATTTAACGTGAACCAGCCCCAGCTGCACGGTGGGTTTTCAGTGGCATCAAGGCTCGATCCCATGACTCGACGAAAACCGCTGGCCACGAGTCGCGACCATGACCACTAGGCTACCGCGGCCCTACAGCTGCTTGAAACCAGACAAATCCACATCAATAGCTGTTATTTACGATATTAAGTACATAAGAAACAATTAATACGCAGAATAAATTTTATCCAGAGTTATAGGTTTTTACTTAGTAATAATTAAATCATTACGATACCCCACGTATATGCACTATGTTTAACAGAATAATTAACTTCATATGATTATATTTAGAATTTTTAAAAGTTTATGAAATGAGCTATAAATACGCAAGGCAAGTTTATTTTACTATGCGAAATAACAAGATCGCATTGCATTCTCAAGGTAAAATGGATTGCAAAAAGCAGACACGTGCATGTGATGACAGGTGCATTGCACAGTTGTAGTGTCATCCGACAATATGTAAATAAAGCCAATCAGTTGCAGACGACAGAAAGTAACGAAAGAACTAAAAATGGACTGAATTCGATATGCAGCTAGACTAATAGATTTAAGGCTACGTTATCCATATTATTGAAAGCTCATGAGATTTGCAAATTACGTAATCATATAATTTCAAATGAATATGTATACTTAAAATTGCAATACTCGATTTTTTTTTTTTTTTTTTTAAAAAAAAAAAAAAAAATATTAGTCAAAAAAATGGTTGTTTATTCAAGTCAATATTTGTATTCCATAGGTACTTTTTTCTTTCGAATTTTGTCAAATATTGCAAAATATTTTGGCATTTTTTTGTTATTTCTATTCAGTTTGAGTAATGTTCTAGAAAGATTAAATGCATTGCGCGGTTTGTTTCTAAGTATTATTTATGGCTCGCAAATAAATAAATAAATAAAACTTGTGAAATACATAAAAAATAAGATAATTGATATTATATCTCATTGGATATTCACTTTTCCTACATATTTTTGATGTTCAAATATCAGTTTCGAAACTTCAGTATTCAAATATTTATTTTTTCAGGACTTGCATTAATAACTTATGCAAATCTAAGTTTATAAAAAGTCGAATTTTATTATAAATATTTTTTTAAAATAAAGAATTTTTTCTGAATTTCGTGGAGTTTTATCAATGAAAATGTTTACAACTTTTTCAAGACCAACGAAAATTAAACGTTTAATAAACGTGACCTCATACTTTGAACTAAATTCTTTTATGTAAACATTTAAAAATAAATGCTTCTAAAATATGAATATTTAAACATTAAATGCGTCGAACTAAAAACAAACATTTGATGGATTATAAAATAAATATTTTGCTTCGTATTGTTTTGAGTTTATTTTATTTGTGACACGAGTTTTTGAATAACTTTGGTACAGACATTTTATTTTATTTTAAAAGAAAATCGTTTGACGAGAAAATGTTGTAATAGGCAAACATATTTATTTTTCCTCTAACGATGCCATGCATATAAATCAGAACATTTAAGATAATTCAAGATTCTAAGCATCACCATTTTGTTATTGATTCAAAACTCGTGAAAGACTTAAGAATTCTAAATGCATTTTTTTTTCGTAGAAGACTGTGAGGCAACTGAGAATTACTTTTTAATGTCCTTCAACGCATTTTGGTTTTCCAAAGAGGTTACAGTTTAGGACAATTTAAAAAAAAAAAAAAAAAAAATTATAATGACAGTGTAAAAAATTTCCCACCATTAACTATTTTATTGCTCTACATTTTAGTCATCAACAGACCCTCATCAAATATGTTGCCAGATTTATTTTCCTTCTCACGTTTCATACCCAACTATGCTTTTTCAACGAACCAAAACGATCATATTCCGACCAAATCTCGCATCACTGCTTTCAAGATGAGTTTTTGTTTTGATTTGGTGTTCTTTTCTTTCTGCGCGTCCTTAGCTCTGACCGATTAAAGATATAATATATCATTCCTTCAACAGTTTCGTTTACTTCTATGTACTGAAAATATTTCTTAGAGAAACTGTCAATAAAATATTTATTGAAGGAAAACTGGAGTGAAAATGTTTGTGTTTAATGCTGAGTTATTTATTTTCGATTTTTATCAAGAGTTCATTCTAAAAAGTTATTTACAGTAAAACTATTACAAACAGCCTCATATTTTAAGTACTATCCGTGTTAGTGTCCTTTCGAATTCAAAACTGTAGCAAATGAGTACAAAGAAGTTAACCAAACTTGAAACATTTATAAATATTTTGAATCTTAATAAATACAAAGTAGAATATTTAGAGAACTGACGCTTGTTGATGTTTATACATTAAAAGCAAAATTTATTTTATATTTTGAAATTTACATGTATATATTATGTACTTCGGAAAAAAAATTCATATTTCAAAATTGAATACGTGCAGTTTAAATTATTAAAAATAAGGCATGTTAATGACATACAATGGCTCTCAAAATTGAGTATACACTTCTCCCTCGGTTTTTAAAGAACAAAACAATATTATTAAATTCTCACTTAAATTTAATATATAGGAACAATAAAATGCACATTATAAAAAGGATTAGTCTTAAAAATAAAAATGAAGAACCGATAATATTTTACTAACAAAATATTTCTGCTTCAGAGCTTCGAATTTCAAGATCGTAGTATTGAGATTATACCGTACAAAAAATTGCTCTTTTGCTAACATAATTTCTTAATGATTCAGTATCATAGTCTTGTTTTATTAAGATTCTGATATTTGATTATTATGAGGGGGAAAAAATATTAATTGCGAGAATAAGCTCCAGAAATGAAACACTAATGTTGAAATATGGTAAATTGTCATTCCAACATCTGAGCTGCGTGTGTGTGGGAGACGGGGGTAAATATCTGCTTGATACTGCAAATGAAGCTTAACATAAATATGGATAGGAAATATATCCATATCTACAAATTATATGGGAAAATTCCCAATGAACCTGGAAAAGAGAGAATAAGAGGCTTTCAGCTTGATGACGAACGGAAATATTATTTGGGATTAAAGGAAAACTGCTAAAATCTGCAACTATATGTCTCGTCTACTTGTACAGAGATTGGAAGATGTGTTTCCACGGAAACAATTCGAATAATAATTCTGTAAGAAAATTGAAATGGTCACATAGGTAGAAGAAAATCCTTTAATTTCGAGGCAAATAGAGAAAAAAAAAGAATTACATTTGCTGAAAATCGCATTTCAAAACCCTAAAATTTCTAGAATAATGTAATATTCAGAGATGAAAGTTAGTTTAATGGTTTTGGAAATGATGGCCTTTTTGGTAATGTGGCGGAATCCTAGTTCAGGTATTTTTGAAGGTATTCTAAGCCCCCCAAGCGCCCTTCTTTCTGTCAAACATAGAGGTTGTTTGATTCTTAAATGGGGTTGTATTTCAAAAAAAAGCGTGGGAAAATCAGTTTTTATTGACGGAGTCGTGAATAAACAAAGTACTTGGATGGAATGAAGAATAACTGAAAACTAAGTCTTTAAATTCTTCATCAGAGATTAGTTTAAGGACTGTATTTTATGTTTCAATAAGATAATGAATCAAAATATACAGATAAAATTATTAAGTTATGGTTGTTGTGCAATTGTGAAATGCAATTGCTTACATCACCTCAATATCTGGATCCCACTGTGATTAGAAAACTTGGGGTCTTAGTTAAAAAAAGCAGTTAAAGAGTATAATATTAGGAGCAAAGAACACTTACAAACCGCATTATAAGAAAATTGAACAAAAATATTTAATTGAATTACAAAAAAAACCCTTTCATATCAACGCACACAGTTTGCAAAGAGTTCTAAAAGCAAAAGGAATGCAAAGAAATATTTATTTATATTTTTTGGGAAAAAAACTTGAGTAATTATGCTAGGTGTACACTAAGACTTTGAAATCTGTTAATTTATAGTAAAATTTATGGTAATTTGAATATTATCGATTCTTCATATTTGTTTCTTTATCTAATACATTTTGTAATGTACATTATATTGTTCTTATAAATATCAAAATAGAACAATTATATAATAATATTGTTTTACGCCTTTTAAAAAAAAAGGGGGGGGGGGGGTGGTATATTCTCAAGCTTAGGAGCCATAGTAACTTAAGCGAAAAAATATTTTACTTTAAGTAAAAGAAACCAAAATTCTTTTTTCAGCGAGCATGAAAACTACAGAAAAGCCATTTAAAGTTTTGTAAACTTATTTTTTGAACTAATGTTTAACTACTGATTTTTGTTATAACTAAAACAATTTGCAAGTATAATCCAAAATATGAAATTCTTTTTTTGAAAATCACTTCGTGAATTAGCATTAAAAAGTAATAGAATTTTTAACTCTAACATTTCATTTGTCATTCTTTATAAATGAATTCAACTGCAGACGATATTTGAAAGAATTAAATAAAACGTTTTTTGAATTTTATACCTTAATCGATATAGAAAGCAGGTTTGTAATCTGGTTTAGATAAACTTAGAAAAAAAATTGTTCTGCTTAATGGAAATATAGGAAGTGAATGCATTAATTTTTAATGCTTTTAAAATGTCTTGTTCTTTATGTCTTGTATTTTGAAAAATTTCCATGATTGATAAAACGCAATTTTATTTTTACCAAAGCTTTTATTTTGGAGCAACACACAGTAATATCAGATCTATCAATTTAACTAAGGAGATATTCAAAGATTATTCAGTGAAAATTTTACCGGTTTCTTTTTAACATCCAAACTATCTTCCCACAAAACTAAAAGATCGTTGACTTTCGTTTCTTTTTCAGATTTTTATCACGCTAAAGTGGCCCGCATATATCCGTAAAACAAACACTGTGTTTCCAACAACGGAAATAAAAGGATTAAAAGAAAAAAAGAACAAAGTGTGTTTGAAACGTAATGACTTATTCAAAAGCAGCTGAGTACATAATATATTTGGTTACAGTTATTAATAAACCAGGAAGAGGTTTTCTCCTAATTATGCGAAATAAAGCGAATTTAGAGACATTGTTTATTAATAAAAATTAATATAGTGAATCTTAATTACATTTAAACTTTAGAAATAAACATCTAAAAACAACTTTATTCCGTACAGAAAATAGAATTCGTGACAAAATTAAAATCTTATCTAGATTTACGAGTCCACATTTAAGGGAATATTATTATAATGTAGCACATTTTTGCAGTGAATTTTTATGTACTATCCTATGTTGTGTACAATGTACTATCAAAGCATTATAAAGTTAATTGAATTACTTTTTAATATTGAGGACTCGTAGAATCGTTATTTTAACCAAAAATGAAAAAAAAAAAAAAAAGAAAAAGAAAATGTATAATTATAAAATGTTTTTAAATAATATATTTTATGTTCAGAGAGGGTGATGCATAACAAAAATTTTCATGTAACTAAAGAAAAATAAAAATTTAACATTCATTGACAAAGAAAATGAAATTTAACACAATACTTCAACTACTTAATTTCTTAAATATAAATAAATTTCTGTACATGCTTTATTTACTTCACAATAGGTTATAGCATGTTTATTTCACAGCAGAGACTCTAGTAAAATTTCTCGAAATATTTATTTCTAAAATAGAAAATAAATTTATTGATACAATTTAAAAAAAAAACTTTAAAAAAAACCCAGAAATTCTGAATAATATTAGTCAAACGCATCGGGAAAGTTAATTTAACATTGTATATTTTTCGGTTTATTTATATTATTAGACGTATTTTAAATTTTTTTTTAAAAAAGCCATTACATAATAAAAAATTAGATTACCAATGAAGAGAAATTCAAGGATTGATTACTTATTTTCAATGGTGCAATATCTTCTAATTGGATTACGTTAGACTTATACACAATAGATGACCTTTAAATTTACTTTCTCACTTTAATTATTGTAATGATCTCCTATTGCTCAAGAAACGTTTTATTGCAACGTTTTTTTTTTAGTTTTTTTTTATTATTATTTCAAGGATCTAAATAATAATTCTAGATCAAGAACATATTGTGGGTGTAATGCATTTCTTAATAGCAGATAAAGATAATTGAGACTTGTCTTATACTCGCAAACGATAATGATTTAGAGAACAATCAATTAATTTTTTTTTCGCTAATTTAGAATTTTTTTCAAAATAAACGACTTTCATCCTTAAAACATTATAGTGGAGGAAATACGTAATTAAACTTATTTGTTGTTGAATTTTGTTTTCTTTGATGTATAACATTCTAAAATTCATAAAATTTGAATGAAATTTTTGGAAATTTTTTTTAAATCTGACAGAATAATCCTAGCGATGTTATAGAATCAGCTTTGTAAGAATATTAAAAGGATAAATAATAAAATAAAAGCGATTACAAGTACTTCATTAACGTAAAATAAATTTTAACTTTTATCTGAAACTGTATTTAGATGAATAACTTATTTTGAAATAATTACATATCTACACGGCTTTTTAATAAAAGTTCCTTTTTTTACATCATACTATAGTATTGCAACAAAGGAACATTTCGTTAGACGTACAATTTTCTAACAATAATTAGCTTATATATACAGAAGAGCTCGTTAATGTTAGTTTCACTTGTAAATATTAAGAAGCATTTCAAATACCGTTTTCACAAATTATTTTCTGATCCTTTAGTACAACATCTATCAGTAATATGATTACATACATTTTATTAATGATTCTTGTTTAGAAAAATAAACGTTAGTAATTACCAACCTTAATTGTGAAAAAATAAAGTTTAAAATTGTAAAGCTTAAGGTATATTGTTTCATTATTAGTTTAAAAATAAATATTAACCAAACAGAATGTAAAAAATTATAGCATACATTAAACACGTTATTTTTTAAGGAGGAACGTATGCCGTATAAAAATTATTGTTTCACAAATGTTTAAATGGGCTATTTTCAATTTTTAAAACGTATAATTACTACATTACTTTTAAATTATTATTAATAAGAAACATACTAATAAATTATTTTAATGTAAATTTGATATAGTTCGGAAAATGAATAAAATTGTTACGCAATTTTTAAAATTAAATTACAAATAATTAAAGATCTAAAAGTATATCAGAATGCACATGAACTGCTATTGTTGCTTAAACTGAATCATATGAAAAGCGTAGTGATACGTAATATTTCAAATATTTGTGATGAGCGCTTAACTTCCACCAAAAGTCAACGACTTTTATTTATTTCAAAGTCTACCTATATACCTATTCTCTTATTATCTCTTAATTCTAGTTACGCAGTAGTAATCAAATGTATTCTTTCTTCAAATAATTTATTCAAGTGATAAACAAATAGACCAGATCAATGAAATTAACATACAGTCCATTGTATATGCGGTATTTGCTGATAGTTAGTTACATAAGAAAGGACCTGGCACACTTTTGGAAATCAAAATCGTTACCAAACGCAGTTCTTGAACCTCGATTGAGTAACATTCGACAAGTTCAAAAGAACTAGATACAAAAAATCAAATCAGATCAAGTTTAACAGACGATTTTTTAAATTTTCTTTTTTAGCATGAAAATTTATGATTTTCGAAAAATACGAGTATACCAACGGAAAGTAACCTTCATTCTAATTTTACTCGTAATGCAATTTCTGCTTTTATATTGTACGAATGAATTCTACATTCATGTTTGTAATGAAAAATAAAAAACGTTATAGTAAAAAAAAAAAATTTAAAATTTGAGAGCATGATCGAGAAACTTGTAAAGATAATTATTATTATCTTTACATCTTTACAAGATTATTAAGGTATGTTATTGGATTATTTAATGTATTACGTATTCTTGCAGTTTTATCAGTCACATATTTATTTCTATAAAGACTAATTTTTCAAACATTTATGTATGCAGTTACTTACTAAAAGGAACTCTATACAATAATTTTATTTCATTTGAGTTACATTAGAATTAAGCATTTTTAGTCCTATTCTTAAGAATATACAGTTTTTTCAGAATTGTTCTTTTGAATGTTCGCACAAACAGAGAATTAGTTACTTATTTTTCCAGATATCTTTTAGAATGAAATAGCCCTCTGCGTTATTTTGATAAAGAACACATTATGGAAAAATACAAATGTGTTAGTTATTTTTTTAAAATTAAAATCTATCTTTATTTATCCCATTATACAATTATCAATTTTACTTGAATATCACATAAACTGTTAAACATATGTAAGCATTTTTTATTTAAATTATTATTTTATCCTTCGTCTCCATACATTAGTGGAAAATCGAGCCTTCTATAAAAGTTTATATTCTTAAAATAATCTGTAAGAGTGAATTTAACAAATAACTTGAAGCAATTAACAATTTCTGACTTCATAATTTGATAATATAACTTTAATTATTAATAATTAAGTGTTTAATGAATTTTAAGTTTGAAAATTAATGTTAATTGTTGCATTTCCTCTTTCTTTCTGTAATAGAAAAGAGGTGTGTAAAGCCAATATGCAATATATATGAATATTTTAAAAAAGAGAAAAACAACTAATTTACGAGAATGTTCTTTCTTTCTTAAAGATGAAGAATTGTTAATCTATGAAATTCAATGTACTATAATAATTCAAAAAACAATATGGATATAATAAAAAAATAACATAACTCTGAAGCTAGCAGCAGAGGCAAATGTCAAAACAGAAATTATTTTGAAAATCAACCTGGTTGTAAAACCTTTCCAACGAACACATTACAATGTTGACTTTTATAACTAACGGTCTCAAAAGTAAGTAAAGAACAACAGTCAGGTAAATACTAAAACTATCAACAGGAAAACAAAACAGAAAAACGAAACAAAAAACTTACCCCTGATCAACTTCAATTCCATTTGGTGTGTATACCACTCTTCTGCAGCACATGTTTCCCATGGTGAACACGAGTTTAGAACTCCGCACATAACTCACAATTCATAAAACGATAAAAAAAGAGGGAAGGTTCTAAATAAGAGCCCACAACGCAGAGTACAAAACAAGATGTTTCAAAACGCAACGAACACTGTCAACATAGCTAAAACAAAAACACAGCACCGGCGACTACATCTCAAAAACTGATATCAAAGCAGTTGTTCATAGAGAACTATCCTACCAGCTGTGGCGGGAACCAAAAGACAACAAACAAAGTGAGACGCGTTTCCAACGGGAAATGGTGAACTTCTATTCTCACCTGCCGCTTGCAATTCGTTCTAACCTACCTGAGACGTAGAGGGGTGGGTAGGGGATAGCTATCAACATCGTGGGGGAATGCAATGGACGTTTTCCCCCCTTTCTTTACCTCTGGAGGACGTGTTTTGGAATAAGTTTGAGCTGTAATTCTTGGGTGAGCGGTTCTTCTTCAGATGATGGGGCAATTTAGGGGGATTTGTCGGATTTCCTGACTTCTTTTTCCATTTTTTTTTTTTTTTGTTTCTTTCTTTGTGATTGTCGTGGGTGTATTAACCGAAAGGTAAGGGTATTAGGTAAATCTTTTTGGGGAGAGTTTTGTTTTCGTGATGGTTTTTTTTTTATTGGAATTTTGTATGTTTATGTCAATGTCTTTTAGATTTCTTTTTTTGGCCAGAGTTTCTGAAATTGTTGGATAAAATAAAATATAAGTGGGTTATTGTAGAAATGAAGCTGGAATTTGCATTGTTGTTGTTTTATAGTTATTTATTTACTTTTCTGCTTATACAAGGCTTCACTATTTGATGAATCATGTTTTAAACAAAGTTCCGTCGCAACATAATCGCTTTTTAAGAATTCATTCAGTCATATTTTGAATATTTTAATGTCATTTTAAATATTTTAATCGCATTTTAAATATTTTATACATGGTTTTAAATACTACTAATAGTATTTAGAATAATGTATATTTATTAAAGACAAACAATGTCTTAAAATATTTGACTTGAAATAATACTTTCTTTAGCATGTATTAAAACAAGGATTTTAGGACGATTAAAGAATTTTTAAAATGGCATTTCAGACAAAACTATGTTGAAGGAAGTAAAAATAAATATCTTAAAAACGTGGGATGGAATTTCTATTTCACATATTTCCTACAAAAAAAAATCGCTATTCAGTAAAATGTTGTATCATTAATTTAAAATTCCTAATTCCTAAATGCCACTTAAATTAATATATTATTTTAAAACTGTTCATTTATTTACATCAAGCACGAGTCGTTTCTTCAAAATAAATAAATAATCCTGCTATTTTAAGTTAAAAGCATTATCATTTATTCATAAACTATTCATTCAGTTGTTCATTACCAGAATAAACGTTCTATAATTATGCAGTTAAAAAAATTTTTAGAGCTGATCACATAGTTACTCACAGCGAAAAAAAAAAAACGTTTAAAATGCTTTTGTCTTTTTTACAACCTATAAATTTTAGACACATATTACATAGCTCTCTGTATACTAATTCAGTATGTATCAAATTTGCAAAGAAACAAAAATACACATAATCGCATGCTTCAGCTATTACTAATTAGTTAAATAAAAACTTAATATGAATTATTTATTGTTTACGAAAAATAAAAGCATTTTTAATGGAATCCATATTTATTTCTTTTTTTAAATTTTAAGTTGCTCAATATTATTGGCATGTAATTGTTCTTAAGATTTTATTATACAACAAAACTGAAGTATTATATTAATTTCATTTTAAAATTTTCCAATTCGGCAGCGTGATCTCGATTTTGTTTTAAAATTTAGGTTGAAAAACCCTCGGTATCCAAAAATATTATTTCGAAAGATAATTACGTTAATTTAACTGTAAGAAGATAAAATACATTTAGCATAAATTTTTTTAATATGATTAAATATTATTTTTTAAATGAATTAGTATGCAACCTTGAAAGAGAAAAAGCGAAAGTGAAACTTTTCTATTATGTTTCAGATGTCGACAAATTTCAAGGTCAGATCTCAAGGTTGCTTAAGGCTCAGGCGTTTAAAATAAATTGGATGGCAATCACTTACAAAATTAACTTTATACCCTGGCCGAAAGCAAAGCAATTATACTGAAGAAGACAAAATGCAAAATAGGGGCGAATGTGTTCTCTCTGACAGTTGTTTCATTAATCAATTTTCCAATCTCCTCAATGTTTCTGTTCCGAGCAGAATTAGTGTATTTTCGATGTTAAAAATCTTTTTAGTATTTGTCTAATTATATACAGCTAACTGACAAAAGTTATTATCAATGAATACTCAAGTCAAGCCCGAGAAGGTTCTTTCAAGCAAAAATCAGAGTCTAGTGAAAAATAGGTTTCAGTGACAGAAACAATAACATTGCATTTAAAATAAGAGATTAATTTGTCTGGAAGTTTTGAATCTTGTAGATTAATCATGTTATTTCTTTTTCTTTCGAGTTATAAATATAAAACATTTGACTCTTTCAAATTTCTTATAATTATTTTTTAAGGATTTAAGACTGAAGGAATACTGAGATTAACTGACTTATTCTTTTTTGTGCACTAAAACTATAGACTGATTGGTGTATTGACGTCGAGCTGAAAGCAACACAATAACTATTAAAGACGTTCTTCGTAATTAAAAGCCGCGGTCACGTGACAAGTACGATACCACCTAATCTGGCATTCCACATCTACCTCCGCTAACATGAAAACTTAAGGTTATAACAAATTTAACGTGCACGATCTCTATTATAAGGGAACCTTTGGGAAAGCGAGTCTATTGCTGTACTAACATGACAATCGTTTTCTATCAATTTAACATAACAGCAATACAATGGGGTAATAGTAAAGGAGTTCGAAATTTTAATCTGCCAAATTTATGACATGTTTGGAAGAAGTTTATTTTATAAACTTCTACGTCGTATCATGTGAGGAGCTAAAGATATAGATAAAGATATATTTAACTTATAACAGCTTCAACATTTCCATGCGAGTCGTCGAGGGTGTATTCGAGTGTCGAATTCACAAACAACAGGTCATTGTAACCTTTCTTAAATGGGAGATATTTTTCTTATTTATTTTTCTTCCAAAAGCTATGGCAACAGCTCCAGACTAAAGCTACATCAAGGTACAGCGTTTTTTTATTTATTTTTCTTTTGTTAACATATATTTATGAGGATACATTAATTGGTCACGAGATACTCTTGAACTAAGGTGCTCTGCCTCAATAGAAGTGAAACAAGAATTCTTTTGTGCTCTACATGATGTCAATTCCTAGAGCTGAAAGAACGTAAGGAAAGGAATATCTTTGAAAACTTTATTATGTAAAAAAATCATAATATGAAACTCTTTACTAACGTACCTTCTACCACAACACTTTTAAACAACCCCAGTTAGGAAACTTTGGAATGAAATGCAAACTTCTATTCTTACTGAATGATAGCTTCATTCCCAAACATTTTATCTCATCCGACTAGAAATATTGTTTTTCCCAATGATGAATTGTTCTTTAAAACATAAATTATTTTATATAGGATTAAAGAAATTATTGTATATTAACAGTGGTTATTACATATATTTCATCTTTAGTTACTAGTCATAAAAAATGAGTGGTTTGATTTCAGAGGAATGCTTTTAAAAGTCCTTAGTAACCTCAGGCTAAAACCCGCAAGTGATAAAACTAATAAAAATTCATTAACAGAGCTTTTTTTTATCGCTTTGATATAATTTAATTTATTATAAAACTTTAGTTCTATCAGTTTCGGCAGGAAAGTATTTGCTGCAAATTCACAACATATCTGGGCAACTGTTTTAAATGGAAGCTTTCCAGTCCTGCGTCATCCTCTCTCTTGAATCGCAACAAACAATGAGAGGAGTAAAAAGACTAAAAAAACTGGACCGATAGGGAATTTTTTTCTTTTCAGTTGTTCAGAGTGCATGTAAGTGGACTGGCAGATAGGTAATTTAAATCTACTGCAAACATATCATGGTCAATAGACTTTCGTCGAAGTGGTGACCCGGAATTAATTTAACAATTCGTTTAACATACTCCCCAACGCAAAATTGTCTCAAATTTTCCCATTCACCAGCCACCACAAAATCCACATCCGTAAATTAAAAATAAATCCCTTCAAGAAAATCGGTTTTAGAGTGTATTATAGCCCGAAAATTGCACAGAGAGACATCGTAGAAAAACGTTGCCCTTTCATTGCTTCGAATAGTGCTTTGACAATTACATTTCGACTCTAACGAAGATTTTTATAAATAATTTTCTCTACGAAAAGGAAAAATCAACATTGATCTGAGTCTATAATCCGGCTTAGGTGGGAAAAAAGTAACAATCGTTGAGAAATTTACAGCTTATCGAAACTCGAAGATCGTTGATATCTTAGTGAAAATAATACCTCAGACAAGAATTGATTGTGTTTCGTTTGGAAAGAAAGCAAAAGAGTTCGTTGCCTCTAAAGTACTGATTTTATGTTAAGTGCAGTTAGATTTGAAATAAAGTCAATAGCTTTGAGAAATTTTTTCATTCATTTGCTCCGTTTCAATGATTTGGATTCCTCTGAGAAAGAAAACTATAAAATTAGTTTATAAAATGATTTCCCAATACATAAATAACGTGGTCCTTATCTATTTCAGGTGGTCTCTTAGGGTATCAGATTTCTTCGATTATTTTTCATCACTTGAAATAAAATTATACAAAATAATAATCTTAGCGCATTATTAGAGGATTAGCCTAAACAGCTTTATAAGTTGTAAGACTGTGTCAGTGATTGAAAACGTAGCTTTTTTTTTATAAATAATTGTTTATTGCATTGAATAAAACTTCTAAATCCCACTCGGTTTTGACAAAAATGAGCCATGTAACAGTTTTTCGAGAACTCGATGCCTTTTAAAGTGTCTTCATACAAGCCAAAATTTTACTTAGTCCTTCAATTGTAATGAAACATATAGTTGAGTTTTAAGTAAATATTTCGATATATACAAAGTGTGAATGCCTAAATTAAAATTAGCATGTCACTTTACGCTATTTTTAATCTAATGCAACCGCACCAGTATATCAAAAGTTTTACAAGACCATACAAAAACTTATGTATATAAATAAGAAACTTCAGTTGCATACATATAAAAATGTACATAGATTTTGAAAATTTAATAATGGAGCTTATATTAGCATCGTTTTTTATTCTAGTTCTAATCAATCAGAAAAAGGAGGGAGAAAGAACAATCAAAAGACTGTATTAGTCGGAACTATAATCCAGTGGTTTAATTTTATTTTGTATTTATCCCCTTACACAAACATCACTGTCCCCTTACACACACACACACACACACACACACACACACATATATATATATATATATATATATATATATAATGCACGAAAAAAGAAACTCTAATATTTGAAATTATGAATTTATTAATATAGTACGAGAAAGAGGCAATAACATTTTAATAGAGGTGAACGCAACGCAATAGCGTTATAAATACTTGCTCTAATTCATTTAAAATTGTAACAATAGCATATCTCACGGAAAAACAAATTTCACATCTAGATAGCATCAAAATATGTATATTTAAGCTTTGTTAAGGACTTCACTTGTGACTGAAACAATTGTTTAACTTTTAAAAATAGTTTCAAAGCCTTCCTATACTTACGTTTATCACCTTTTATTTGCTAAAATTGATTAGCTAAAATTTACAACATAAACTTTAGAACTTTTTTTTTTCATGTGGTGCATCAACAGCAAGGGCCAATGACACACGGATGGAAAAAAAACACTATCTAAATCGGCATCAAGATATCTTTTACTCTATAAGAAGGTATCTTCCACAATAAAAGCATCAAAGCCAAAACGTAATCACCCTCCTCTAGAAACGAAATGGTAATTATAACATTTATGGCACGAAACCTCAAGGGTAAAATTCCATGATCCGCCATTTTGCTTACAAGCAAAATTTTTTCCCTACGTAATTTTAGAACAAAGATCAGAAGCCAGCATTCGAATTAAGAATCAACAAGTAATATTTTTCAGAGATAAAAAGGAAGGCTTTTGGACTCATAAATTTGCAATCCTGTTCGAGATATAAGCGGCTGTAAAAAACTTCTACTGACACCTGAATACGAAGTCGGTGTGTTCTTAAGAAAAGATAAAAATCTCGGTGGAAAAAAAAAGAAGGAAGTGTGTGGTTTTGGAAACAGACGATAAAATTTTTTAGAAAGCATTTTCCATGCCTAGGAGTTATATTTGGGCTGTTAAAGATAATAAAAAGAATAAGATGTTTATCGAGTGTTTTGGAAATTCTTCTATAATTATTGCATTGTAATTGGATATGAAATAAAATGTTTGCTTCATTTCATTTCTTTTTCCATTTTCGATGTGGTAGGTATTGTGTTTTGGTATTAAACAGATATGAACGGTTGGGAACTGGAAAATAATCTTCCTTTGTTTCGTTTCTTTTATTCCAAATCTACGCATATCTTTGAGATCCTCAATAGATGGTAACATCTCTAAGTGAACTTCAAATCGTTCATTGTTAAATAAAACGTGAATTTCACAAGTCTTTTTTTGATAATTTAAAAGTTTTAATTAATATTCAAAGGAAAATAATTCAAATAAAACATTTTAAGAGGTTCTGTACAAAGTTTTGCAAAGAACAGATTTAGTCACCCAATGTGCGCTTTTTTTTTAAATATAATTATTATTACATCACTCAATTTAAAATAAGAATTAAAGTAAACGATGAAATATCGAGAAATGGAGAATTGTAAACTTTTCCGATATTAAAATTAAACGAATCGATCAACTATTAAATTGAATATATTTAAACTACATGTAATTAAAATTAAAGCAAATTATAAAAAAATTGAAAAGTGATCTGGTACGGTAAAATTGATCGAACTGAAACAATAGTTCCTTGGGTGGCTAATTAAAATCATCCTCATATGATTTTTTTAAAAAAAAAAATTTGAATAGTTTTATAGTACAATAAAGTCTTGTTAAGGGCACCAGGAAATGCAGGGGGAAACAAAAATTCCGATTTAAGACGCTTTCTTTTTTGAGAGATTTATGTTTTAAAACTATTTATAGAACTTAAGTTTTTATGTTCCTAATAATGACATTTTAATCATTTTATTGAATTATCAAAGTATTTTTCTATTCAAAATATTTTTTTCCCCTTTGGGTTGAATATGGAGATGCTTTTTCAGATACATTTGCCTTTAGGTACCATTTTTAAAAATAGTGTTCCGAAAATATATAAAATACTTTACTCCTCATACAGAAAACAATACATAAAATATAGTGAATATACTTTTTAATGATATTACTGTATATTTTTTTCAAACAATTACAGAACTTCTTAATTTTGGAAACTTAATTTCTTTCTTTTTTTTTCATTGTACTGTATTGCAGACTATTAATAAAGATGACTTGTTTTCAGGACATCACGATTATTTGCGCACATCTTTTTAAACATAAATCAAATACACAATTTTACACAAGCACCATTTTTCAACGTTCGTCTTTACCTCTTCGAACCAAACTCAATTCTATTTTTTTATGTCCGTTGCCAGTAAATTATCTAAAAAACAAAAATATGATCTGTTGTTGCCAAAAAAATATATCTTAATAAAGAATATTAAAAAAAGGTATCACTTTAAATTAAAATCGTTTGTTTTTAAAAGTTGAATAGATAATATTTTAAAAAAAAGTATCACATTAAGATTAAATCGTTTGCCTTTAAAAGTTAAATATGTCACATCATATAAGAATTATTTCTTGAAAATTAAATATTACTTACAGAAGTAATATTTTTTATTTCAATGTATGTATAATTACCCGATATAGAAGCATGAGAAATTTGGAACCATATTGTATAATAGTTTTCTTTAATATGGTACCTAAAAGCAAATATAACACAGAAATCTTGTCCATATTCAACTGAGAGGGGAAAAAACGTTTCTGTCAAAAAAAAATTTACTTTTGGAGTTCTATGGAATGAATAAAAGGCCATTACTATGTACACATAAAAATCTTAGCTCTAATAATAATATGAAAATATATAAATCACAAAAAATCAAAGATTCTAAGATATAGTATTCCACAATTCCTCGACTGTTCTGGTACCCTTTAGTCGGTTTCTTTTAATTCGGATATCCGGGTAACCCGGATCGGACTGCACAAGGAATTAAAAAAAAAATTGAGAAGCTATCTACTAAAAAAGTAAAATTTTCAAATTTATGTTTTATTTAATTGGAAAATTATATTGGTTTGAAAAATCGTGCTCTTTGCATTTACAGAAAATTGTTAAGAGTTCCGTGATCCCTTAAAATGACCTAAAACACACATCTATCGTTCATAAAGGAAATTCTTTATATTCTATAAATATAATTTTTCTTATTCTATTTGTTCATTATAAAGATGGTCTTATGTAAGTATGTTTCATTTCTTCACAATTGCAGGTTAACCCGGATTTTCGATATCCTGTGAACTGGGTACTGTCCCAATTGATCCAACATAACGACTTTTTACTGTAACATCTACTGTTTCTCTCATGTTAATCTTGTTCTAGCATAAATAATATTAAATGCATTCGGATATCTACATAATGAGTTTCTTTATTTCGAAAATCTTAACACACAATCCTTGCATTCAAATTTCTTTTAATCCTTACGTAAAAAAACTTTTAATGCATATTGGAAAAAAATACTTTAAATTAGAACTATTTTGCATGGGGAATCGGAAATAACACTACTTGGTCGTCAGCAATCCAAAAGTAAAGTTAATTACGTTCTTCATTATGTGTCAAATCATGACAAAAACTCTTTTACGAATGTAAGGTCTTCAATTACTTATTCTCAGCTTAACTTGAAGTGTCCACTCTTAAAATATGCCTCCTACCACAATTTTATTTACATTATTTAGTTTTTCTCGCAGTTACTTATTTCATTACAAATCTATAACAAAATTATTAGATGCTTCTTTTAAATCTAAAATACATAGATTTTTAATATATGTATATATATATATATATATATATATATGACAAATCCTGTCTTGTTCGAATATTTAAGTAATCCTTATATTAAAGAAGTTCAGTTCTGTCAATAAGGAAGAACCACAGAAAAGAAAAATTGTAACTTGCGTTTTTTATCCATTTTCATAAGCACAATAATAAATAAACAGTTTTTAACAAAAAGCTATAGCTTATTACATTCTACAAACTTCAAGAGAAAATTTGAACATTAGGATTATAATTTTGACCTAATACATTTTTCAAATGAGTTACGAAAACAGTTATAGCGAACTTTTCATTGAAACAAATATTAAATATTCCACAACCAAACGATTATGCTTTTAAAAACCAAATTGCTGGTCTAAATGTTAAAATTAAAACAAACGATAAGGTATTAAAGTAGATAATAATATTTTGTTCAGGATTTGAAATAAAAACAAACGATAAGATTAGGATCTTAAAAAATGTGATTACTAGGATAGAAAATTAATCATTAAAGATATATTACATATATATTATCTGAAACATATAGATTTGTATTAATAAGATTTAATTTCTTACTTGTTCCATATTTAATCGAATTAAGCATACATTTCCATTAAATATTGATTTAAAGCTTCGTCTTTGATTGAAAAAGAGAATTACGATAACAAAAAAATTTCTCAAAATAAATTTTCCTTTCTATTAAGTGGTAGTCTATATTTGAGTTTTTTATGCTTTTTTTTTTTGTATGAAAACACACAAAGATGGGGCTCGTATTTTTTTTGTATTCTATATGGTAACAAAATATTCTCTTGACGACATACATCAAAAGCTAAATACATATATTTGTATAAATATTTTTTAAAATCATCAATTCATCTTGAAATTAAAAAGTCATTCTTACAAAAAACAACGTAAGTCATTCTTAAGAATATTACCATTACTATATTTTTAATTTGTTATCTTCGTTTATTTTTCTATTTTTTTAAAAAAAAAACTTCTATTTTAATTATCTATAATTGCGAGTAGGTATCATAAAGTTTTTAATTATCAATAAGAAATAACCAAGATAACTGGATAAAATTTATTTAGCGTATTAAATGATCTTTATGTACATTATATACATCTATTAATGTTGCTTTGTTTGGTTTCAGAAAGCCAAAGTAAACAGGAGTATTGAGGTGACAGAGTTCGATCTGCTGAGTTCCACAACGACGGCTTTCCGAAGGACAAGAAACGCAGGAAGAATTGTATAACTCTGGATGGTGATTACGTAGAGAAGTCTTAATGGTAATAAAATAAAATTTAGCTTTATTTTTTGAATATTTTCGAAAAAATTAAAACCTTACGATATTCCTGGATAATACTTAGAACTTCAGGATACTGCGAGAGTTACTTCCATTTAAGGCTTCCTGAAACCTACCAAATCAACAATACTAGCTGTAGATCACAAAATTATGTACATAAGAAAAAATTAATATGCAAAATAATTTTTATTTAGATACCTCAGAGAGTAGAGACAGAGAGAGAGAGTAGAGACAGAGAGAGAAGAGAGAGAGTAGAGACAGAGAGAGAGAAGAAAGAGAGAGTAGAGACAGAGAGAGAGAAGAGAGAGTAGAGACACACACAGAGAGAGTTATTCTCTAGAATAATTAAAACTTTACGATATACCCTGGGATAATAACTGAAAATTTACAATACTGTGGTTTACTTCAAACTACGGCTTTCTGAAACAAAACAAATTAGCATTAATAACCAACATAACTCTCAAAACCTATGTAGAATAAATTTTATCCAGGTATGTCGGTTATTTTTTAGTAATAACTGGAAATTTACGATATTCCTTCGTTCTATATGGAAAATTGGGAATATTCCAGCTACAAATATATTCTACTTTACCAACTCTTGTCACATTGGGCTATTCTCGATTTTCTCTTCAGTAACTTTTGGGGACTTTTTGATAATTATATACAATTCATTTTACAAAAAAAAAAAAAAGTCTCTGAAGTGAAAATCGCAAACAGCTCAACGCCATACCCTTTCTATTTTTACTTTTTGTTATCTTCCGAATTAATTGTTCCCTTTTTTTCCCCCTAGCATTTCGCTTCAAATCTTCAGATCAACAACGTTTCTTCCTCTTCTTAATTCATTTCCTTTCGAAAGGATTGTCGTCGAATTACTGAATTGTTTTTCCCAGCATTCGAATACAATACGCACGTGCTCGGTCTGTTTTTCTGAGTTATCTCGAGAGAAATTAAATATCAGTCTCATTTTATTCTGTCGACTTCCTTGTACTTTTACTTAGGGTGAAAGACTATCCTCAATTGTTTTATTGAATTAAAAAAAATCCTTTTCATCATTGATTGGCCATCCTTTGGAAATGTGGGCAACGTTCAGTGGATAATTGTGTCATTCAGTGAAATAATTCCTTTTCTAAAAGAAACAATGGCTTTGATTCTTCTATGCTTTTTTTTGTTATAAAAAATGCCGTCAGACACACATATCCTTTCACTTTATCTCTCTATAAAATTATTTTCTTTTTTCCCTCCGTCTTTTTAATTTTTTAAATCGTTCCTTTAACTCTTAAGCTATTTTAAACTACGTGCATCATGAATTCCTTTGAAATCGAACCATATCGTTTCCTTCTTATGAACAGATTAATCGATATTCAGAAGTAAAGTACTTTTAGTAATTTCTATTGATATGAGAGTTATTTTTAGAAGGATAGTAATAGTAATTATTTTTTATTTATTTAATCTAATACGTGAGTTCAAAGACATGCATTGACTATTTTTGGATAATTTCAAGATTAGTTAGAAAAATATGTACACATTTAAATGATAAATAGACATTATATTTAAGAAAACCAATAAGTAAAAAAATTGAATTAAGGGGTTCCAGGGACTTTAAACTTCAAATTTTTCGATTTCTTGGGAAAAAAAAGCATTTTTGGTCATTTTATTCTGAACGTTTTGATACCAACTCAACCATACTCAAAACACTGCAAAACTTTTTCCTGAAATTGTACAGTGTTTTCATAAAATTCTACACCCACGTATTTTCGAATTCGATGTGTGTTTCAGTTTATTTTGCTTAATAAGCCACATTAAATTTTTTAAACACTGGGATGAATTAATGGGAGGCTTGGCAAGATGAACAACCATAATAAAAGCCTATATTTGTCAACCTCGAAATTTCACCCAAAAAATTTCGTCTCTAACATTTACAGTGCTGAACGTCAATTACTTACAATTATCTTAGAGAAATCTGGCATAAAAAATATTTTGAAATGTAAGCTTATGGATGACAGGAGATGGTGTACTTCGAATTCCAACATTAAAAAAAAGGAACGTGGAACCATTTTTGAGGCTCGCGGAGCAAAACAAATGATAAAAATAAAGAAAGATAGTTATCGGAACAAATAGAAAGGAAATTATATCATCCTGAAGTCTTTTAATACGCAAGTTTCAAAATCTAATTATATAACTAAATGTTTAAACTTTAAATGCAATTTTCTCAGTTTAGGTTATTTACATTTGTGCGCAGGGTATTTCAAAAAAACTATTATACTCGGTCATTTAAAATTTTGTAGATATAATAAGTTTAATATGCTCTTAAAACTGCACCTAAATATATATATATATATATATATATATATATATATTATTTAATATATATATATTTATTATTTAATATATATATATATTTATTATTTAAATAACACTGGTTAGAAAACGAGTTTTTTGAGCATAGGTTTTCTTTCAAACTTCACACTTTGCGTAACATATTTTTTATACCTTAAATTCTAAGAATAAAAGGGCAACCATTTGGTGACTTGACAAGAAAGTTGGAGTAAAATTTATTTCTTTAAGTAGTTAGTTTAAATCAACTAATTGTTATTAATTATGATTAAATCATCATATTGTTATCCAAAACAGTCGAGTATAGAAAATTTCAGTTCAATAGAGCGCTCTAAAATGTGAGAAAATATCTTTTAAAGATTTGACCCACACAAAGTTACAATGTGAGCTGAAGAAAACCCACTAAAAAGGAAAGAAAATATTTATTTATTTTGAAAAAAATTTAAAATTTTTAAATGTTTTGCTTGGAAAAAAGATTTTTTAAAGTTTTATTTTAATTTTTAAGTGGTCCACATTAAATAAGATATGTTTGACTTTATAAATCAACGAACGCGGAAAGTCATTAGAACCATTTGAGTACTAAATATCTTGCGTGCATGGTGGTGAAACCTACAAATTTTATTATATTCATGGATTCGTAATATAAAAAAATCAAAAATATATTTAAATTATTTTACATGTTTTACAAAATTCATTTCTTTATAAAACATGAGTAGAAATATCAAAGTAAATAATTTTAATTTCAAGGAATTATATCTAGTCGAAAATTGTGTACGTTTTCAGCAGTCGAGATAAATCTAACATGCCTGATACGCTTTAAGCTTTCAAAAATTTTAACGCTGAATATACTATTATATGTTCCATGCATTTGTGAAATGAAGTATTTTAGTAATAATGACTCATATAAGGAAACAATTATTAATCTGAAAGAGAATAACAGTAATAAATAATCGATATTAATCGATTAACAGATACTGAGAAAAGTATTTCCCTTTACTTCTGTGTTGAAACATGATTTATTTTAATCAGAATAGTTATTGTAATCAATTTTTATTTAGCTCAGAGAACTTGGGTTTAAAATTCCCCACACACTTGCATATATTGTCTATTTTCAGTCGCTTAAAAAGATTAGTTAAAGCAAAATCTATTTATATATAGATAATAAATGAAAAACAAATTATTTATAACAAACAGAATAAATTCAGTATTTAGGTTTTGTAGAAGCTTCGATGATGGACAAGTGTTTTCAGGTCTTTAAAAAATGAAGTATTTGAATAATAATAACTAATTGTCAGACAATTATTAATTAATTAAATTAATAATAATAACTTGAGTAATAACAATGACTACTTGAAATCTAAAATGATAATTTTTTAAAACATTATCTTGTAAATTAAACTTAAGAGGAGTTATTATTGATTAAAAGTATAATGATTCTGTTCTATCTTACATTAAATAAAACAATTTAATAAATTATTCAGTTCATAAAAGCACACAATATATTTTACAATTTAATGAAGTAAAAAAAACAATAAACAGTGAAAATTTGAGGGTAAGTATTCAAACTTATGCATTCAATTTTTTGAAAAAAAAATGAAAACACAAGTTTCCATGATTATAAAAAATGAAACATTTTTTAAAAATAAATTTGATTGATTGTTAGTTCTTAATTCCTTTTTTATATCATGAGATAAATTTGTATTTTCGGAGAAGAAATGTTTTTGCAGATGATATGAAACAGTCTTCTTATACATATTAAGATAACAAAGTTTATTTAATTGAAAATATAGTTTGGTAGGAATTATCGTTTGTTTTTTGAGCCATAATATTATATTTATATGCGTGTGTCTTTTATATTTAACTATATGAATTATCTATTATATATTCCTCGCATTAAATTACTTAGAAGACTTGGTTCTCTGGTTTTTATTAATTCTTCTGAAACTCTGGATATGTACATATACAGATTTTTTTTAATTTATTTGTGTTTAAAGCTATGTAAATTGTCTTTGTCCATTGTATTTATATTTGAAATTGTATTAACTGGCACCTATTGACTTACATATAATTCTTTAGAATCCATTCAAATTAAATTTTTGAAACTCTATATCAACTCAGAAACAGGTTTTTAAACGAATAAATGCCTTTCTTAATGTTCGAATTAGCAAAATGATATCCCATATATATATATATATATATATATATATATATATATGCTTGAGAACTTTAAAATTTAAATGTTCTATGAACATCCATCACGTCAATTCATTGTAATACCTTAAATTCTTTCACGTGTTTTTGTATTTTCAATAATCTTTGAAATTCATTAATCGGTCGTATCAAAATTGAAATAAACCTTTTGCGAATATATAGTTTCAAACTCATAATTTTAGGCTTCAAAATCTGTGTGTGGCTAATAAATTCGCAGCACTAATAAAAAACAGTATTAAGAATTATTCGAATACTTAAACTAAATTAAACTTGAAACTAATATGTCAAAATTTCTATTCAATTTTTAAATCGATTCATTAGGAGGTTATTATGTAGTTTTAGAAGAATATATATTTCTGAGTACGAAGCATTATTTTGAAATATAACTTTACAGGTCCTTCCTTATACTCAACATATGTCTTCGTAATTTTTCGTATTTTTGATGGCAAATATATATTTCTAGGAAAAGGAACTCAATTTCTGTATAATATAACATTAGAATCTATTTTATTTAATTTTTGAGTTTTTGATAGTTCACAAAATCCTGAAATCTAATGAGACATCTACAATTCTAGATAGTTTAGTGACTTCGGGGGGCTATAGGATCTAAATGCTAATTTTTGGTCATGATCGGAGTTGGAAGTAGTGTCACGAATTTATATAGAAAATTCTTTAAACGACATAAAATATCAATATTCAATCGAGTTAAATGGTGCTTGATTTCCTTCAGCAGTGATTTATCCGATGAAGTCTAATTAGATAATTTCATTATAAGCATATCGCGATAAAAGCAAACATTTATGACTTGAATTTAATAGTTTCCTTCATATACGAGGATGGTTCAAAAAGTATCTGTGTTTATTGACAGATGGCATCGGTAAGATGTTGGTGTTACTTTTGTGTGCTGCCATCTGTTAAACAGCGCCAAAACAAATCTGACACTGATACAGAGTTAATTTTGATTTGATAGCCATTGAATGGTGCTGTGACGAATAGCAGTGGCAGTTTGGCTTCCAGTTGTCATCGTCGAAGAGACCCGGATTTATCCTTATACCCCAGAAATCGAGCAAAAAAAAAAAAAAAAAAAAAAAGTTGTTTCCGGTGAATTTGTTCCAAAGAAAGGTTTATTTGGCTAAAAAAAAATGTGACAATGATTGTTGAGACAAGAACTTTCATTTCCATGGACTTCTTAGGAAAATGGAAAAAGATCAATGGACAATATAAGATGTGGCTATTAAATAACGAGACGGTGCTGCTACAGAAGAAGTACGCTGCTTTCGAATGCAGTGCCTCTCTCTTCAATAAACAAATTCGTATAGTTCGTTCGCAATAGAGTTTTTATTTTTTATTATTTCGCAGGAAAAATGATAAGTGAGCAACGAATTGTTGCAAAATTTCACATGAAAACCCGCTACTGAAGCTTATAATTCATTGAAATAAGTGTATGCCAATGAATGTTTATCGCGCGCATGTGTTTTTGAATGGTCTAAGCGTTTCCAAGATGGCCTAGAAGACTTTGAAGATGATTCACGCTCACGTCACCTTTCCACGTCTAAAACGGATAACAATATCGAAAAAATTGGTAATCTGGTTCGATTTGACCTTAGGTTAAGAATCTGTGTAATTACTGACACTGTAGGAATTGACAAAAAAAATCCGTACGGCAAATTTTTCCACCAAAACAATACGCCGGTTCATTTCACATTGTTAAGAGGTTTCTAGTGAAGTACAGCATCCTAGTGTTAGATCTTGCGCTTTATTCGCAGGATCTTGCGCCATGCGACTTCTATCTGTTTCCTAAAGAGAAATCTGCATTAAAAGGAACAAGATGTGTGTCTGCTAAAGCTGTGAAAGAGAAAATGGCACGCGTCTTGAAGAAGCTGACAGAATACATCCGGCACTTTTTGAAACAGCGGAAGTTTCGCATGGAGCATTGTAGGGATAGAGGAGGGGTGTATATTGAAGGTAATAACAAGTAAATAAGTATGGTATCAAAATAAAATATTTTACTGCATCAGTCTCGTTACTTAATAGCCACATATTGTAGCACAACTAGGTACGCCATTTCCATTTCTCATTCCTAATACATCATTTCTCTTTCCTAAAATAGGTATTTTTTGAATAACCCCCATACTTATCACAGTTTCCTGTAAGTGTACTGTATGAACTGGTTAGGAAATTAGCTGAAAAACTTGAAACTTTCACAAAATCAAGAAGACACCCAAAAACTTCAACATCTATATTCATTTATTTTCATCTTTGCGCATTTAAATTCAAACCAAATAGTAAGGATAGCGTTTGACCTTGCATAACTGATCATGGGTGTAATACACGCGAGATGGACTTTTATTTTTAACTTGTTAGCCGATGATGCATTCTATCTTTTCACATTTTCGACCAACTACTAATTTAACATTTCACTTTCGAATTTGTCACCGAAATTAGTTGTATAACTTCTGCTAGACGAGACAGGAGACAGAGAGAATTAGTATGGATATGTGATACCCATAATAAATTACTACCATTTATATTTTAGTTTGATAGATTAGCTAGTGCAATGTTATTGTAAATACGTATGAACTCATTAATCACAACAACTTATTCTCCGTCTAAACCAATTTCAATCTTAATTTTTGGCTAGAGTATTTTTAGTGCTGGCATGAACCATGGTAATTTATTTTTAACTATTAACGTGGGTAATTAACTAAAATTATTTGAACATGGAACTTTATTCTGAGTCACAATCAGTTTTAATCTGAATTTTCAGCAAATGTTATTTTAAAGCTGGTAGTAATAAATTTAAATAGTTGTCATAGAAATGACTATTTTATTGTTTCTTTTGTTTTTATCGAGTTTCCTACCCTAAATGATGCATTAGGAATAATTTAATGGTAAATGATTAATATTATTTTCTACTACTTATTCTAACAGGAATTTCGTCCTTTGTATGGGATAGAGTCACAGATGGATTTCATCAAAAATCTTCGAAACGAACAAAAACTATTGAAATCTTTTTTAATAAGTTCAAATGGATCTCAAAACTTTCATAAGACGTCATTTGGAAGATTGAAAAGTTATGTATTAACTTATTAGAACAGAAAATATAATAGCACCCCTTTCATCTATAATTTATTATCTTAAATTCCAATATAAATATTACTACAAAATTCCATTTTCAAATATATTTTGTTTTTGAAAAAGAAATTAATTTCACAGATTCAGAACAAAAGTCAGTTTTTGTAGAATTCTACTTCAATATTAGATGTTACTTTGAATTATTTTCAAAAATTTTGGCTCAAACTTAGTTAATTTAAGTTTCTCAGGGACTTACCCTCATCATCAGGGCCCTCAGGATATTCTAGCGATCCTTTTGTATTTTGGACCCTCCCTGTCAACCAATTCCCCAACCCCTTTTCTTCCATTTTTTTTTCTGCATCTAGATCACAGTTATACATGTTTTGCTGCAGTACAGCCAGATTTGGCTGTTTTACGCCGTAAACCTACTTTCACTCTCTCGTACTCACTTAAAGAGACCGTGGATTCAAAACGGTTGTTGCCAACATTTTCTGTAAAAGAAATACAAATTCTTCTCGGTATATGACTGGGTTTCATACCTAAGAAAAGGTCGTAAGTCAATTTTATATTATTCAACCATTTCACTCAAACGGGTTATAAAATTTGTTCACAAAATACATAGGCTCAATCTATGTACATTTAATTATTCTAAGTAAAGTGAAAAAATACATATGTTCTTTAACCATACGTATTAAAAACAAAGCTACAACCTGAAATTATGTAGCATGAAAACGGTGAACTTCGCAAGAATTCCTCTTCTTTTTGATGACTTTTTTTGACCGTTTATTAACGTAACACTTGGAAGTAACGCGAGAGCTACTAGTGTCGGGTAATGTAATTTTGACTCACGAATTCACTGGCATCCCGCTTTTCTAATTTCCACACAATTCCAGCGCGATAATTTTGAGTCTCGTCAGATTTAACGTGCAAGATCCCCATTACTCGACATTTCTTAAGCAGTTTTTTTCGAATCGACGGAAAAGCACCAGAAAAAATTTAATGGTTTTATGTACGTCATACTAGGAGCATCACGAGGGCTACTGGAGACGGACTTCGTAATCCTGAACCTCGGTCAAGTGACGAGGACGACATCCGAGTTGGTGCGCCCTTCTCTTTAATTCCACCAAACGCCAATGGGAGGACTTTGTGTGAGCCTCGACTTGTAATGTGCACCAGCCCCGGATACACGTTGAGTCTCTCGTGGCATCAAGGCTCGAACCCACGACTCGACGAAAACTGCCCATCTTGAGTCCACGACCATGCCCATTAGGCTACCGTGCCAACAACGCTGGCAACAAATCAGCGAATTTTTTAAATCTTTTCTTTCTTTTTTCTGTCTAGATTAGTTTAAAGGAATGTTTGGTGCAGTTAAGCCAGGTTTGACTCTTGCGTCATAAACTATGGCTGCCACTGTAACTCTTTAATTAAAAATTTTTTTTGTAAAAATACTAAGCATTTTGCAGACGATATTGAATGAAAAATAACAAGTTATTTGCCTGGTTCACATAAAATGAATGCAAGATAAAGCGGAAGAGTTTTTAATATGGAATATATGGAAGTTTCAAAATAACTCTGATTGATTGATTGATTTTACTAACGTCGCTCCAAGAAACAACACGAGGGCTATTGGAGATGGACCTCGTAATTTTTATCCTCTGTCAAGTGACGAGAACGACACCTGAGCTGGCACCTTCCTCTCCCGACTTCCACAACCCGCCAATGGAAAGATTTTGAACCTCAACAAATTTAACGAGCATCAGCCCCGTCTACACAATGGGTTTTAATGGCATCAGGGCTCGAACTCATAACTCAACAAAAATCGACAGCCGCGAGTCCGTGACCACTAGGCTACCGCGGCCACTCAAAATAGCTCAGAGTTACTGACGGCGATAGTATTTGATTGATCTCTGGCCTCTCCCTCTCCAAACTTCCACATCACACCATGGGAGAATTTGGACCATCGATGGATTTAATGTGCATTTGCCTTAAAAAACAGAGTGTTTTTAATGACATCAGGACTAGAACCTACGACTCGACCAAACAACGTTGGCCACGAGTTCGTTACCATGACCACTAAGCTACCATGGCCCCGACGGAAGTAGTACAGTGATACCTTTGTATATATTTCTCTCCATATATATATATATATATATATATATATATATATATATATATGTGTGTGTGTGTGTGTGTGTGTGTGTGTCTACATTTATCACAATTCAACCATAACAAAGCGGAAATAATATCCACATATATAATTTTAACTACTACTAGTCACAAAAGACCCATTTCTTAACTATACTAATCACAGTCCGTATCTGCACGTGCCGAGAAAATTAATCACCGAGAAACACCTTCACCAGTTACCCACTTCCTCAAAACTTCTTCCTCTTTTTCTATCCTTAACGAAACGAGTAAAAGTACAAATGAATTCCATTTTAAAGCCATAGAAGACAAGAGTTCACAAGTTCAACCGTTATGGAGAAGAAGACTGGCAGCCAATTACGTGGAGTCATCCTTTGTAATAAGCTTATCGGATGGTGCATCAATAGACGGTAAAGGTTGAATAACGTTCGTTTGATTGGTCGTTCCAAGATCGATGATTGAAAGAATCTCAACAGCTCAATTGTTTGCATTTCGACTTCGGACATCGTTAAATGAAGATGAACTAGTTTTTCTGGTAAATGGCTAAATAAGAGAGTAATTAAACTAAAAACAAATAATTCGTTAGAAAAAAGCGTTTTGAATATTTTTAATTAATTTTCGGGGAAGGACTTTTAAAATGTAGAATCGTAAAATTATCCGAATTTGATTAATATCTGTGTCACATAATGTGATTAATTAATTAAAATGATGATCTTTAATTTTTAACCCTTAATTATCAATTTTTTTCCTAGTTAATTTATAAAAAGGTGCTGAGTTATTTTGTAAATAAGGGATAGTTCCAAAAGTACTTAAGAATACTTTACAAAAAGATTTTTATCACCAGTCGAATATGATATTATTCAAGCAATTTTAGACTTTTAAAGGAATAGTGGTGACCACATTAGTCGAGAGACAATGGTTGAGAGATTAATCCATGCGTTATTTCCGTCGAGTCACAGGTTAGAGTCCTGATTTCACTCAAACGCCCACCGTTTAGGAGGGCTGCTACACAACATATTTTTAGGAATTCCAAATCCTCATGTATCCTCAGGGTTTTATCTTCTTTAAGTGAGCACGGATATCACTAGGAGTTCTCCAATATTTTTCTCCAATAAACACGAATGACACGCTCCCGGAATACCTTAATGATAGTTCTCTATTTTCGATCCTCCTTCTTGTCAAATAATTCTTCCTTGGCCGCCAAAGACCCGCCGTTTAGCCAGGGCTGATGCACGTTAAATCTGTTCGGGGTCCAAAGTCCTCCCGTTGGCATGGTGTGGATGTTAGGAGAGGGGGGTGCTAGCTCAGGTGTCGTCCTCGTCACTTGACCGTGGTTCAAAATTACGAGGTCCGTCGCCAATAGCCCTCGTGTTGCTTCTAGTGCGACATTAATAAAAACTAAACTAAACTAAAAATTATTCTTACCTTTTTTTTCTACATTTTCAAACGCCTGGATAACAGTTAAACCTTATTTGGCGCAGTTAAAATCTGGTTTTCGTGACATCAAACTTGATTACTCATTCACTCACCAATTCCTCACGTTGGAATGGAGGGAAAGTTAGGTTCTAGCTCAGGTGTCGTCTTCCTCACTTGGCGAGATCCAAAATTATGAGGTCCGTCGCCACTACCTCTCCAGTTGTTTCTTAGTACGGTGTTGATAAACAATCCATAAATAAGTGAAAACAGATAAGACTTCCGGAATATTTTAAAATACTCGAAATGCATATTGTTTAAAATGTATTGAAATTAAAATGATATTCGAATTTTACACCTTTCATCTTTTTAGCCTACTAGCTGTTTATAACATACAAGATGAAAACAATTTTAGCATTGGAAAAAGGAGGAAGAATAAGCAATTTTTATTATTCTTCCAAACCTAATAAATTTTTTATCACAAAATTAATATTGGTTTTTTAGTCTTCCAAGTAGAATAACTTATGCAAGCTTTTAAAAATGTTACACCAGATGGAAAAGCAAATAGAAAAGTCTCATTAATTAATTGTACACTTATAGCACAATTGGTAGATGATACGATTATATTTACAGATGCTTTATGTTACAAATCGGTCAGAATTTCGTGCCCGTGTAACGTGGATTCTACGAGTTTTTCCTTCTTAGAGCTACTTTACGGCATTATTTTATTTGAAAACCTCGCCTTGTGAATAAACATGGCTTACGTAAATCAGTATTGCTTTTTATGAATTAGAAGTATAGTGAATAAGACGGTGGGGTTAGAGAGATTGGACATTTTTAAATGCTGAGATGAGTTAGAAGTTACCGAGAATATAGCGTAAGTGACATTGATACCAGAAAGCTAAGTGATAGTCATATAACTGAAATTCTGACTAAGACCCAGATTATAAGTATTATTCCTGACTCGAAACTATAATTTTGCTGTTAATAATAATTAGTAGAATTTTCAATTATAATAATTTGCTTTGGACGCCAATTAGTTACAGATCCACATTCGTAATACAAACATTTATTTCCGATTATTATTAATCAGAACGAACATAGTTAAAAGATTTGCCTATCTTATTTACTGGCTGTCTAGTGAGTTTCGATTGATCAGATCTTAAGTTGCGAAACTTAAGGGCAACACACCCATAGCTGCCACCTTGGCAGCAATAGCAGCTTTGAATCAGCTAGGCATCGAGTTGAGTTGAGCTTGGATGACATACGGGTACATCATGCCAGAGTTCATAATCATAATTGTTGGCGAGTGGTGTTGTACCAGTCTCTCGGCAACCCATGACTAGATGTTTTCAACAGGCAACATATCTGGAGAACCCGCTAGTCAAGCCCTTTCTGTATCGAGGAATGTCCAAACAGCACGCGCAACATGTGATGGTGCATTTTCTTGTTGAAAAGCAATGTTTGAAGATATTGCACAGCCAGGGAGCTTAACATTTCGGAAATGCAGCTGCTGCAGTCCCAAGTACAGGCGAACAAGAGATGACCAGGGCAAATACACCATGGCTCCTATACCATCCCTCCAAATACTGAGCTCGTATGACGATGACGAGTGCAACCTGGAAACGTTCAGTCTACTTAGTGCCTCTGTAATAGAATACACTCATCAGGATGCCATATGCAGAAGAGGGATTCATCTAAAACTACGACGGGCCGGCATGCATGTGTTCATGATCGTCATTCATTACACCACTGTTGGCACAATCTCTGTTTCAGTGTCAAGGGATGCCCCAACAATGGTTCATTACTTTACAATGGTTGTAATTCATTACTTTACGCCGAAACGTCACAGTTTTAAACTCTCTGTATTAATTCCGGCGCTTTATTTTTTAAAGTTAGTTTCTGTACTTTATTCTTAAATTCTAAAATTTTTGTCCGCATAACATTATGTTCCCTGATTTTCAGTAAAAAATGTCTGTTACAAATCTCTTCATTTCTCCTATATTCTTGTTTTGAGTTCATAACTGGAAACAGTAATTGTTAATGGTTGGAGTCCCCTCCCCCACAAATTATGATTATGCATTGCATGACGAAAAATGCTTTTTAGGAGCACTCCTAACCGTGGTGTTCTATAACGTCTCCAAGACTGTGCCAATGTTTTAAACCACTCCGTGCAAGCGACATCATTCAAACTCGGACATCCCCAATGACTTTAACATTTACTTTGAATTTTTATTAAAAAACGGAGTTAGCAATGTTGCTTAGCCTTTAAAGCATAGACTATTGGTTCTCCGTTATCGTTCTGCTCTAAAAATCCAAATCATAGTATGGCTTTCAAAAAAACATGAACAAATGCCCTTTTAACAGAAGCCGGAAGATTCAACTCCTGTTGACATCAACTAGAAGCCGACGAAAAGCAACAATCTCACAATGTACAAAACGATACAGCCCCTCCCAACCAATTTACACGGCATGTCGAGTAGTATTAAGACAAAAAAAGAATGTGTGAGAAAAAGAAAAGAACATTTTCTGGTCCTTGACCTTGAAGAGTGACGATGTAATTGAGCTGTGACGAACTCCATTAAAAGATGCTTCTCTCTTTGACAAGTTGGGTAATGACAGTCGAAACGTTTTTCACTTTTTAATCTCTTTCTCTCCGAAACCTGTGAGTTAATGTAGCAAACACGGAAATCCTCCTTTCGATTAGTTTGTTGGGGGAAAAAAAAGTGAATTTTCGAATGGCCATTTGCCCCTCAGAATGGTTCACTTGATGGTGTTCTCCAGAAGAAAGTCGCATGCTGAGTGGGTAATTCTATGTAATTTTCTAAACACTAACCGAGGGTTGTAAAAGATAAGAATGTTGTTTCTTGATGTTGTTGTTAAAATCCCCACTGAAAGAAGCTGGCGATGCTCAAAAGCAGTGAAAGCAGAAACCATGACAGAAACTTGTTTCTAGATTTGGGAACAAAAACTTCTCGATTGCTACCCGAAAAACAAAAAGAGTGAGTTTGGGGGAAGAATAATAAACAACTCCCCCCTCCCCTTTCTCAGCATGCATAGTTTAAATATTCATCAATAATTTAGGCCTAATCCAAGGTTGTAGAGGTAAGAATATTAGGTTTCGTGCGAATATCATTGATTGAAGTTGGTCATTTCCAGAGTTAAAAGAAGCAAGAACCGTGACAGATGGTTGCTTCCGGTTTCAGTAGGAAGAAATTCCCACATATTATAAAAAAAATTTTCTACAATAAGCATTAGAATTATTTTTTCATGACACATTCTTATTTAAAAAAAATTCTTTTAATGCACAAATATTTAATGGATTTTTAATATTAATAAACGATTTTAATTGCAGTAATGTTGGGGGTTGTAAAAATTAGTTATTTTCTTAACGATAAGAAAAAATTTCATCGAAGCAAAAGTAAACTTCAGATTTCAGAAATAAAAATAAAAATATGTAAAAAAAAATAAGAAGTAGAAAAAGATTTTTAAACTTTAAAAATCCTTTTGATCCAAAATAATGGCAACAGCTTTAGTGAATACATTTAAAAATTAAAATATTCATTAATATTTTAAAACAAACAGAATGTGGTAGGTGTCGTATTTAATGAAAATTGGCAACGAATAATTGACAACGAGGGATATTGGCAACGAATCTCGTAATTTTGAGCCTCAGTCAAGTGAACGAGACATTTAAAAATTAAAATATTCATTAATATTTTAAAACTAACAGAATGTGGTACGTGTCGTATTTAATGAAAACTGGCAACGAATAATTGACAACGGGGGATATTGGCAACGAATCTCGTAATTTTGAACCTCAGTCAAGTGAACGAGACATTTAAAAATTAAAATATTCATTAATATTTTAAGACTAACAGAATGTGGTACGTGTCGTATTTAATGAAAATTGGCAACGAATAATTGGCAACTTGGGATATTGGCAAAGAATCTCGTAATTTTGAACCTCAGTCAAGTGAACGAGACTTGGGTAGGTCTTTTCTTCTCGAAACCTCCACGCCGATTTAGAGCTTCGACATACTGTATAACGTGTATCTGTCTTGCTACACGGCATGTATTTAGCAGCATAAGGACTCGAACCCATGATTCAACAGAAAAAACGCTGGTCGCCAGCTTGTAACCGTGACCATTAGACTACCATGATGACTAAAATGATGGCATAATGTTACTTCTAGTTTTGAGAGGAAGATAAAATACAGTACAATTTGGAATTATCTTTCACGAATAACAGCAAGAGCGAATTGGGGTGTAGCATTGAAAGGAAAATACTTTCATTTGTGTTACCATTTCAATGGGAATTGAAAGTTTATAGGATAAAATACTAAAAGTGGAAAAATTTGAAAGTTGACCATCTTCAGCAATAAGAATCGCAGACACAGAGGTAGAAGTAAATTTTTGACTTAGAGGAAGGAATTAAAAAAATTGCATTAATTTCAAATGTACATAGGGGTACTCAAAAGTTTCTATAATAATGTTACTCAGGGCGGAGCTTGCGTAGTACATATTTCTCTCGGTAGACGCGGGTCGCGAAATTCTTTGAAAATTCCGTACTGCTAGTAGCATTACCCCGGAAGGCTTTGTTTGTCCGTAATGAATTTTTCGCCGCAACTGTTTCGCTCCCTCGGTTTTTAAGATAGCAGGCTTAGGCGAACAACGTGCGACTGAGAACTTTTGCTTCCTTTTCGGGAAAAACGCATCAGAGACTATTGACTAAATTACAAAAATAATTCTTATGGAAAAACGAGAATACGAACGGTTTTAAAAAAGGATAATATGTCGGTTGATGACAAACCCCATTCTGGACGACCGTCAATGTAGAGAGAACTCGTGAACTTATGCTCGAGGACCGATGACAGACCACACTGAAAGTATGGAAAAGTTAACTGGATTGTGTAGGAGTTTGATTCAGAGAATATTAATTGAAAATGAGAAGGGTCGTAGCCAAATTTCGTGCCTCGGGTTGTGAATGATCAGCAAACAGAACCATTTTTGGCCAAACATGGCATGTCTCCTTTGCTTCAGCACATGATTCACCGAGCGTTGTGCGATTTTTTCATGTTTTCTCCCTCGATGTGGAAAAGGATACTAAACTGATTTCTTAGAAGCCAAGAAAAAACGAGGAAAACGCCATCACTGCAGATGAGTATCAAAAGCGTTTTCAACAATAGAATCGCCGATTGGATAAATGTAATTAATTAAAACGGAGAATACTTTAAAGGTGATTCAGTTGTTTAGTATGTTTTTTAAACCAATTTGATAAGGAACTTTTTCGTAAGCCCTCTATTCGACTTATAGCCTATGCGGTTTACGAACACCTACGCTTAGGAGCACAATAATAAGTTCGATGGTCTGGTGGGGTCTGGACCATCTGTGGTTTCTGTGGACAAGTCTGGTGGTTTTACACAATATGCGTATTGCAGAAGAAATAGGAAGTAAACAGAACAGACACATAAGCAATTTTCGTAAGTATGTATGCATACATTCAGAATTCAGGCCGTGATGGCCGAGTGATCACTGCCGGGAACTTGTGGCCGGTGTAGTTTTCGTCGAGTCAAGGTTCGAGTCTTGGTGCTACTTAGACCCATCATGTTTCGAGGCTGATGCTCGTTAAATCTGTAGAGGCTCAAGAAGTTAAGAGATTGGGGGGCCAGCCCATTTGTTATTCTAGTCACTTGATCAAGGTTCTAAATGATGAGGTACATCGCCAGTAGTTGATGTATTGCTTCAAAGAGATACGTTAATAAACAATAAAAAAAATCGCCCAAAAAATATGTGGAATTCACCTGTGAGTTACTATTTTTATGTTGCATAATTTCAGATTGTATCTTTGTTTTAATACGCCCACTTGAGGTACATATATTATGCATTTTTTAACATTACATACAATAGTTAAAGGAGAGTAGATTAAATTTTTGCATTTTGTGAACAATTTTTACGACTCGGTTTAACGAAATTGTTGAAAAATATAAATCCGGTTCAACTTAAGATCTTTTAATCGGAAAGGAACTCGGCCGTAAGTCGAGGAAACCGTATATCTTTTTACAGAAAATGTGAACGATAACCTTTTTGAATCCATGGTCTCTTTAAATAAAACTTAATGCATGATTTTTAAACTATGTATGATTTTTAAACATTTATTGATCTTTCAAGCCTAATAGGATGTAAGAAAATAATATAAGAAATAATGGAAGAAAATAAAATAGGAGGATGTAAGAAAATAATATAGTGTTTTGAGAAAATCTTCTCGAAAAAAAGTGGTCATATTCAATTTTAAGAAAAAAAAAGTAAAGCCAAGTACAATATTTTCCTTCCGGTTTCAGGAAGAAGAAGGAATCGCTACCTTTGAGGTTTTTCCTTCCCTGTGAACAACGAGAAGGATATTGGATTCGGCATGAGTTCTCTAAGAAAAAATATTTTCAATTTTAATTAGAAGTTTAGAACTAATCGAAGTTAGTGAAAGCAACGATTTTGATTTCTTAAAACTCTGCTTCGAGAATGGGGGAAAAAAAATGAGATTCTTTTCTATACAAAACAATTACGATAGCTTCTATGCATATGTGTCTTATAAAAGCTTAAAAGGCTATGTTTTATATACATTTATAATTTTCATTACTAAACGTAAGTAGGAGAGACAAAATTCTATATTTAATTAAAAAATTTTGGATTGTTGTTGCCTGTTTTCACCAGTAGCAGCAATATTTTTTTTAAAAAAAAGAAGACAAACTTGCTTTCATGTTTGGGATTGAATAGTGAATAATAAAATTTTAGATTCGATTCAATATATAAATACAATGATGGGTTTTGAGAGTCCTGTTAATGCCTGTGCCTTCAGCAATAGAAGCATTAATCTTTACAAACAAACTTGATTTAGCGTCTGGAACTGAAAAAATGCATAAAAAAGACAGCAGAATATTTTTTTATAAAACTACCATAATGGGTTTTGAGAATATTATTATAGATTGTTTTTAGCAATAGGAGCAAGAATTTTTAAAAGAACATTATTTGCGTTTCTGTGTGTTTGGGAATGAGGAGTGTAAATTACATAATTTTAAATTCTTTTTATGTAAAACTATGATGATAGGTTTTGAAAACTTACAGTAGTTAGTACAAAATGTTTATACATTTATAGTAATTTTATTAGCGTTCGCAGGTCTTAATAATAAAGTTATTTTCCCTAAATTTGTGTGCGTCTATAGTCTCTTCTCTCTTTTCGTCTGTGTGTGTTAACTGCTATGTATAATTGATAAATATATGCATTTTTCTAAAAATATTGTTGCTCCTCTGTATCAGAAGTGTTCATGTTTTTTCACTTCAGTTACTGTAATTTAGAGAGCGAAAAAAAATTCCTCACTGACAAATTTTGAGGATAAACAAAAAAAAAAAAATCAAGTTGTACTAATGGAACAAAATGCTAAAAAGCCAACAACATTTGGATATAAAAAAAGAACCAATAAATGCTTCTGTGTTTATCAGTGTGCTATGTTGATTTAACCGGTCATTTTTTTTTTTTTTTTCGTATGGTAGGCAGTTAGAGAGTGTATGTTGTACTCTCATTTAAAGCCAGTGAATCCTGTTTCTATTAAATACTAATACTTCTCGAATCAATAATTTGAAACAATTTCTGAAATAATTTTTATTATTATTAAAATATTCAAAATCTAATGCTTTTCGCATCCTACATCAAAATTTTATTTTTGCTTTAAAAATATTATGTGTAAACAAACTTTCGGTGAAAATGTTATTGGAACCGTAGAATAATATAATAAAAGGAAAGTAAACTGAATTCAATTCGGAGCAAGAACAAAAGGTTTTAGCGGTTAAAATTTGATTGCTGTTTTTGCAGTAATATTGTTGCAACTAAAAAAAAATATTTATTAATGTGTTTGGAAATTTTATTTCCACTCTTTTATTGACAAAATTTTTTTTTTTTCAAATAAGTTTTTTTTTCCAGATCAGATTTTTTTACTTAATTATTTTATTTACTAATTGGATTTTTTTCCCCGTTTGTTTCAACATCTTCGAATTTATTACTTTTTCGTAGCTATTTAAATTTTAACTTTCTTTTTGTAATTCAAAATGAATCACGTGAAACAATATTTAAATAATCTGTCACTAGGCAAATTATTTAATACATTAAAAACATGAAAAATACGGTGAGAAACTCAGTAAAAAAGCAAATTGAGAAATTTAAGATTTATCTAAACGAATACTAAAGACTCGTGCTGCCATCTAGGAATATAAATTAACAACAGAGTAGAAAGATATCGTACATGAATTTTCAAACTGTAAAACTAGAAAATTTGTTAGGGCTGCCATCTAGTTCATAATGAAAGAACTTCAAATGGATGATAGCAAGCATATAAATAAAAATTACGACTAATATATTTAAATACTAATATATAAAGTTTCAAAAAAATATCTTGATGAAAATATCAATGCAATATTATTTTTTGCCAAATGCTTCCCTTCCAAATATATATAAAAAAACAACTAGCACGTTTTGAGCACAATAACTCAGTGGAAAATCTATATATACATTTGCATGTAGCCTATTTTTTCAAATAATAATAAGTAAAGTAAAGTAAAAAATTAAATCAACAAAGTATTAACGGTTTCGATAAATTCTGAAACTCCTCTTTCCTTTAAAAAAAATTACTTTTTCACATCAGAATAATAAAGATATTTCTAAAAACAAACAATTTTGTAACATTATTAATAAATTTCGTTAATACATAGAAATTTTTTATAAAAATATGTTTTAAATATCTGCAAAATATGACTCTGAATAAGAACTTATATCAAATATTATTATATATATAAAAAAAAAGAGTTACTTTTTTGAAAAAACATAAATGATGCTAAAATATGCTTTGAATACAATTATCATTCTGAAAACTCAGAAGTTATTTGAATATTTCCTAATCAACACCGGAAGAAGTTTTAAAACTCGTGTAGAATATGTACACGAAAATAAATAGCAGTATATTTCATTAAAAAAAAAGTGAATTTAATATTGTAATTGTAAATTGGAGAGAAAATAGATTCATCAGAAAAAATAAACTCAAATTTTTTTTGTTACAGGAAAGAAAACATCAAAATTACTGGGCACCTCAATAAATTTAGAGGAATTTCACTACCGATTAAAAGTGAATTAAATTAAATGTGTATATATATATTACATAAGAAGTGAAAGAATAATTCTCCAGATTTTTATCAATGGTACAGAGTTTTTAGACAGATAATGCAGCATCCAAACGTCTGCTTATAATACATAGTTATTTTGTTACTAATATGAACTAAATTTATTTTTTGGTAATTTTTTTTTATTTATTTTATCCTTATAAATGTAATTTAAAATAGAAATTTCGAAACTATTTTTTAACAATCTCTTTTTCATTATATCAGAATGTTCCCTTTTTCTAAAACAGATATATAATATACTACATAGAAATTTTAAAAATTAATAATATGTAGTCTATTCGTCAAAATTATAATCATCTCGCAATTATGCAACATTGGGAACATTCACTAAAGTTTAACTTTACTCAAGAGGTGAATTATGGGTGATAACAGTGATATTACCGAAATATGTAATAAATTAATTATAATAAGCAACTTATGATCATTATTAATACACTAGATTCTTTTCTTTCATAATATCATGGAAATCCATTAAAATCGTAATTTAAGAATTCACTTTTTCTTGGATTCTTTAAGGGTAGTAAAGTTACACATCATACCTTATTTTCAAGGAATTGCAAACAAATTAGTGTATCAGTAATATATTTCACATAAGAATTACACACAACAGTTATTTAATATGTCATTGATAGAGACTATAAAAGTATTGAAAATGCATAATTTTTTCAGCACATTTTATGGAAAAAATATTACATTTCTTAATGAAAATTATTTACCTTTCAGAACAGCAGAGTTTAATGATAAAAAACTCAGCACTCACCTAAAAAGAAAAAAAGGAAATCTTTAGTTTAAAATAAATATTTTCATAATGTTTAATTTTATTTAAAACTGAATTTTCAATACTATGCAATACAAATACAATATATAAAATACATATACTAGGTTCATGTTCAACGCATAGAATTATAAGCAGGGATACAATTCTTGACAGAAAACTTTAAAATAAAATAATTTGATCAACCAAAGCTATTAAATCGCTAATCATTAAAAATTTGAATTTTAAATTTAACATTTTACTTATTTTCACCCCTTTATATGAAAAAAATATTACAAAAAGAGCCTTTTTTTTCATTTATTTTTTATTATTCATTTATAAAGTTCCTCTAAAAAAAGGACAATTGTAACTCAAAGGATTGAAGAAAATTAATATGATCTTTAAAAAAAATTCAAAAGCTATAAGATTTTGTTTTAACAAATGGTAAAAAAAATACTGCTATTGATATTTTTAATATTCAAATCTGAATAGAACACATAAAAAAGATGAAAAATAAATGGATGTGATTTATATAATAAATTCAAAAAATTAATGTTAAGCAAAATAATTATTTTCCTCTCAAAAAAACATTGTTTCAAAAAAAAGTATTTTTAAATAATTTTGGAAGTTCTGGTATTTAGAAACATTTCCATCTATTTGAAAATTCAGTCCATTATTATAATAGTCGATATATTTAAATTAATAAAGGCTTAGTTTATTGAAACGTTTATTCGGAAAGAAATTGTATAATTTTATTCCTATTTAACTCCTTTATTCCTATTAAGAGTAATTGAAAATTTCCTTTTTAAAAATTAGGAAATTTTGAAATAATTAAGGAAATATATTTCCATTTAATGAATTAGTTATATAATTAATTGAAATGTTAAACAACTATTAATTGTTAAGCAATTTTCAGATATTTCTTCATTCTCCGAAAAATAACTTTATTCTCAACCTAATTATTTATTTAGTATCTTAAATTATATTTTAACAACAACCAAAATATCATCGAAAATAGGATCAAATGAAATTTATAGCAAAACTGTGTGTGAGGCTGCACTTTTATCTCAAGTACCTCAACTATTTATTCTAGAATTGGCTTTATTCTTGATAAACTTAGAGGAGGAAATACAACAAAGAAAGTTCTCATAATTCCGTGAATGGGCATATTTTGTATTCTTTTTTTTTCCAACTTCTTTCAAAAATTTGCGCCAGACAATAAATTTCAAGGAAATCGACACATTTTTCGCATCGAGCTTTTTTAGTCAAACTCTAAGGATTAGTTTCTTTTCTAAAGCTATATATATATATATATATCAGCATAAAAAGAAAATACTGCAATGATAGACAGTTTTACTTTGACTGATTAGCGTAGTAGAGTGAATGAAATAATATTTAGAATTTTCAAATTTAGCACTGGTATAAAGCAACATACATTTAAATATAACGAAATTTCATGAAAATAAGTTTTTTTTAATTGTATAATATGTGTGATAGGATCCATCTCAATATCTACTATTTGTATTAAATAATTATGCAAAATTATGTATTTAGGCACACCAATGCCTAGAAATAAACCAACCGTATTAAAATAATGAAGCCTTTTACTAAAATATAAGAACGTAATGATAAATTTTGGCATTTAAAAGAAAATTAGGCTATTTTTGGATCATACTTTCAACAACTTAGCCAAAATAGGTTGAATTTTAAAATGTTAACTATACACAAATCCACGTCGGTTGTAATAAGCATTTTTAAAAAAGGAATTGAATACGCACAGATGCGTATTTAATTAATTCTTCATTTGGGATGGAAAGAAAACAAGTGATAATTGTACATATATTTTATAAATAATATATATACACGATAATCATGTTGTTTATCGCATGAGTAGAATGACCTAATTAAGATTTTGTTTACTTTAATTATTAATAACACTTGGCAAAATAAACGTAAAGAAATATAGTTTATATGTTACATGCATAATTTTATGTGTTTTAATTTACTTTTTTTTCGAATGAGGAATAACACTTGCGGATAATTTAATGGAATTTTCTCAAGCTTTCCTCATTAAAACATGAGACAATTTTTCGAAAAATTCAACTCACATTTTTGACGTTAGATTTTATTGTCCTTTCTAGAGTCATTAAGCTTCATTGAAAAGTCTTTAGTAGTTAAAAAGCTACAGCGGTTTTTGAATTCCTCAATTTCCGTTGTAATATCTCAGCTTCCGAAACTTAATATTGCAAGGGGAAATATGAGTTTTCTTTATCAAAAAGAATTGCAAAATATTTTGTTTTACAAAACTTCGATCCAAAGCTTATCATAATCGTTACGACAAAAAAATAATAAAAACTATAAATTTTTTTAAAAAGCTCCATACAAAATTTTATAAAGAACAGATTTAGCCACCTAAGGAGTGCTTATTTTTTATATAATTATTATTAAATTACTTCATTAAATATAAGCATTAAAGTGAACGATGAAATATCGAGAAATGGACAAAAGTAAACTTTTCCGATTTTAAAATGAAAGGAAACGATAAATTATTAGATTGAATATTATATCAGCTACATGTAGTTAAAACTAAAGCAAACGATATATTATTAAATTGAATATATTTTAGCTAAATGTAATTAAAATTATGCAAGATATAAATTATTAAACTGAATATGATATCAGCTAGTTGTTTTTGAAACAAAGCAAACGATAAATTATTAAATTGAATATATATTTAAGCTGTATGTAATTAAAATTGAAGCAAACGATAAAAAAATTGAAAAGTGATCTGGTATGCCAAAAGTGATCCACCAAAAACAAAAGCCCCTTAGGTGGCTTAATTTTTTTTTTTTTCCTTCAACGTATATTTTAAATTATTATTTCTTTCCGAAAAATTCCATCACATGTCCTATATTAAATAAATAAACGCACTGTTACCATTAAGAAATCTCAAAAATCTGAGTTATTTCTGGTCCCAAAACCTCAATAGAACGACTATCGGAATATACCAAATTGGGAGGGATGAAAACACGTACATACTTCGTATCTATAAGGATGAAAAAAATCTTTAAAAAAAATTCTTAAATAGTAACACGCCCAAGTACTTCACTCGTTTACCACAAACTTTTTTTTTTCCAATTTCCTTTTAGCTTAGAGTGCTAAATTCTTTTTTCACGACGCGGACAGAAAATAAGGCGTGATTGCTCAGTATTTATTGCCCAGTGACCGAGTAGAGTTGAGTTGGCCAGAGACTTCCTTCGCGGATCCGTAAAGTCCTTTTTCGCAATGTCTTGGGGGCTGTGTCATTAAGCATTTTACGTGTGAGGTGTTTCGTCTGTACTGGCTGAATCCGGGTTGCTACTGAAGACGATTAAGTGCTGTATTAGGTTGGAAATGCGTATCTTAAGTGAGTCATTTTGGTTGGAAGATGTTTTAAGAACACACACATATTCCTTTTTTCGTGCGGAAAATGACCACCAAATTATTCTAAAATGTTTATATCGGCGGGAATGGGACTCTATTTTTTTGTAAGTATTGAAAAAAATTAAGGTTTGGCAATGTTTGCATATTTAAGACTGTTTTCAACCATTACAGGATTGCACATGGTACGATTTTTAAACAATGGTTTTTGGGTATGGCTTGTATCACCAAATTATACATTTCTTGTATGTATACGGTCATGTTATTAGTGTCTTCAAAATAAGTTAATTTTATTTGAGACAAGTTTAATGTCAGGAAATTGGAATCATTATCTTAATCGCAATAAATAAAATAAAATAATAATAAAAATAAATAAGTAATAATAATAAAAATAAAAATGATAAGGCTGCTTAAATTGTACATGTTTGAAACATGGATAATTTCGATACCAATCTTCAATAATTCTTTTTCTGATTTCAAATATTATTTAAAAATAAAAATCAAAAAATACTAAAAAAAATTAGTAACACTCTTTTTGCCATTTGATTTATATATTCACCAGGAATCATTTAAATATCATGATATACACACTAATAAGACAATTAACTAGTGGCCGTGGTAGCGGACTCGAGGCCGGCGTTTTTATCGAGTTATGTCCGAGCCTTGATACCACTGAAGACCCGCAGTGCAGCTGGGGCTGATGCACGTTAAATGTGTTTTGGCCCTAAGTCCGCCTGTTGGTATGGTGAGGAAGTTAGGAGAGGGGGTGCCAGCCCAAGTGCCGTCCTCGTCACTTGACCGAGGTTCAGAATTGCGAAGTCCGTCGCCAATAACCCTCGTGTTGCTTCCAGTGCGACGTTAATTAAACCAACTAAGCGATTGCGTCTTACTATTATGGGTCGGCATTTTTAAATGAAGAAACTAAAAGGTATTAAATTGAATTAAAGGAATAATTAAACATATTAAAGTACAATGCAAAATAATGATGGACTTGATTCATGTGATGTAATGGTTACACGATAAATGCAGTTGCATATTTTCTGCCAATTAGTTCTTGATTTTGACTATAATCAGCTTTTGTTTCTACACAGAAAAATTTTCTTTAAAAAAATGTATATTTGTTAAAAATATTAATACACATAAGTAAATATTGTATTTAATTAAAAAGTTCTTACATTATAAAAGAAAAAACAGAATTTGTTGTTGTTGTTGTTTTGAAAATTTCTGAGAGAATCTAAACTCTTCTACATCATCGCTTGATGATTAAATTTGAAATAGTAAATGGAATCAACAAATGCGAGAATGATATCTCAGCTTTGAATTCAATGGAAAACACGTGATCGCATTCGTTATTTGACCGTTATGATTTGAGACCATTTACATCACTATTAAAATGGTTTGACTGTTAAACATACCACAGTAGGAACCAAATTATGCAGGGATAGCTTAAAGCCCCCCAAAACAAGCAGCCTATCAGTTGCCTCACATTCTAAATAATCAGAAGCTATTTTTAGTTATTTTTGGATTCCTGATCATACAGGATATAACAAAAGTTGCTAGACTATTTGAAATTCGAATAAATTTCTACAATTAAATGATTTTATGCATTTTTCAAATTATAAAAGCGTTATCCTAAGAAATTAAGTATGGATAAATTTACGACTGAGTAACATGCTGAAATAATCGAATTTAGAGACAGAAAACGGTATAGAGAAGGCATATCAATGGCGAAAGGCTTAGAGAAATGCTTGAGAATTTCACGCGTCCTGCCATCGAAAATACAGTGGCAGTATAGTGGTCGTAAGAGGGCAGTACTGCTCATATATACCTTGCCCGACAAATGAACTCTTTAAGACAAATTTTGGGAAGAAGGATTTATTTTTCGAAACTTCGAAACCAACAGGTTGCCACGTTCACATGGCTTAAGTGTTGCAGAATTTTTTATATGGTGGGGGATCATATTTGAAAAATTGACCAACATGCGAGGAAAAATTGCAGAAATAAACAAAGAATTATTACGATAAGTGATGGCTTACTTTACAGAAATGGTGAATCTTTATGAAGAGCAAAATTGTGGATAGTATCCATACACCTTCGGAGAAAATTTTTTGAAATACATTGATATTTGCTATCAAAATATTTTTGAATGCTGAAATATAAGCTAAAACTATGAAAAATACATTTAATAATCTGCTTTTAATTGAAAAAAAAATTCTGGAGTGGAAAACATGGTGAGAATAGTACATAAATTGATTATCAGAATAATGCTTATAACTCAAAAATAAACAAAAATATTTATCATTATTTTGTAAATTTTATCTTATTCATCATAACATTTTTGGGGCTGGTTCTACTTTCGTGAGAAAAAATCGTATTACTACAATTTTTTATTGTGTTTCGAGTCAAATAACAAAGAAAAATAAAAAAAAAAATGTTTTAACAATGCATGATTTACAACTTTGTTATTTAAAACAAATCAATTTTACAACAATAAAAGTAGTAGGGGTTCATAAAAACTATATCAAGAAGATACTTACAAAATTTAAATTAATTTTCTGATATCTACGTTGCTATATGCGATTATGTCGTAAAAACCCATTTTGAGAAAAAACAAAAACAAACTTTCAAATGCAATTAAACATTAGTTACCGAGTAAAATTCAAATCCCTGTAACTTATGTTTTAAATAAGGTATAACTATTAGAAAGAAAAAAGTTTAAATTTTAAACTGATGTTAAAATTAGAAAATCGAAAATTTAGACAAAAATGACGTTTTAAAGGTGTACGGATACTTTAAAGGATGTAACTTTCAAAACTAACAAAAATTTATTTCCAAGAAGTATGTTTCCTGTACATAAAGGAGCCAATATGAGTTATCAATAAATCAAAAAGTTATTTCATTTTAAAAATGGTCTAGTGAATTTTAGCCCACCCTTACATAAATTAATCTTGAGAAGTAAAAAAATAAAGAGATGGCTTAATTTTCTCATGCGTTTTACTTTAAATGTAAAATAAAATATAAAAAAATTATAAGCTTTAAAAATAAAATAACATTTAGGAATTTTTTCTAATTAAATTAAATTCATTACTGGTGAAAGCAGATATGAGTGTCAATGCAAGTACAATAAACTCTTTTCAATCCGCTCGATCCGGTTCCAGCCCGGGCCGGATTATAGAGTATCAATAAATTTTTAATGGGTATACCAAAGATAAATCACTGTAAATAAGAATTTAAGCGTCTGAAACGCGTATTTAACGTGTTTACGCCCACACTGAATCAACGTAGACAATATAAATAGCCGATAAAATATTTCGCTATTCTCTAGCAAAAAAAAAAAAAAAAAAGACCCTATAAATTCAAATATCAAATATTAATTGAATTGAATATTCTTGCATTGATAAGAAACACAGCACAAAATAAAAAGTAAAATGGCGTATTTATTGTTAAAATAAATTATGATAATTTTCTCTAGTTTTCACTCTTTATCAAGAGACGTATGCTTCCACTTTTTAGTTTTATTAGCATTTCAAAAACACTTGCTGGCCTTCGAGAGAATTTTAATGAGCAGTATACTATGTATATTGTTGTAATACACATAGTGTACTGCTGGAAACCCAACGATAACAAATATTTCTGAAATCAAACCTGACGATTTCGATAAATACTGGACGAAAATGCGAAAAGTGCTGTATCGCGACTTCGAGGTGAAAATAAACATATACAAGAATACTCACAAGAACAGGAAAAGAGGACTCCTCAACATGTACCGAAGAAAGAATGTACCGTTCCATCGAATGTCTTATTAAAGATACCTTACTGTGTAAACCAATAAACAAGGTGTGGGTATTAAATAACGAGACTGAAGCTGTAAAACATTTAATTTTGATGTCAAACACATATATATATATATATTTACTTATCATCACCTTCAATATACATCCCTCCTCTATCCCAACAATTCTCAGCTTCATTGGACTCAAATCTTGTTCCTTTTAACGCAGATTTCACCTAAGGAAACAGATAGAAGTCGCAAGGGGCAAGATCCGGCGAATAAGACGGATGATATAACACTTGAATGCTGTTCTTGGCTAAAAACCTCTTGACAGACAACGCGGAATGACTTGTCCTTCCACAATTGGAGTCGTTTTTCTTTTTTCTTTTTTCTTTCATGGAGTTCAGCAGGAACGTAAAGGTAGTGGCGATAATTAATAGTTTGATCTTCAGGAATTCAGTGGAAGTACACAATACCAGGAATATCGAGAGAAAAATCATCTTTGTTTTGAATTTTGATTTGATTTTTCGAGCTTTCTTGGCTCTTGGAGAAGATGGGCTCATTCAGTGCAGGGATTGGTGCTGCTTTTCATGATCATTAGTAAAAAAACCGATTCGTTACACATTATTATCCTTTCCAAAAAATTTGGGTCATTTTTAATGGCGTTAAAAGTGTCAATACAAACATTTTTGCACGTTTCTTGTTCAAACGTGAAAATTTCAGGCACTATTTTGGCACACACTTTTTGCATGTTAGAAATGCTATGCAAAATACGCCGTACGGATTCTATCTCAATTACTATAGTCTCAGCAATCGCACTAATGCTTAACGGACGGTCAGTTCAAACCTAAATACCAATTTTGTCGACATTGTCATCCGTTTTTGACGTAGATGGGCGACTCGGGCGTGAATTATGTTCAATGTTTTCTCTGTCACCTTGAAAACGTTTAAGCCATTCAAAAACACTTGCATGCGATAAACGTTCATTGCAATACACTTCTTTTAATAAACTATACGTTTCAGTAGCAGTTTTTTCAAGTTTCAGGTGAAATTTCAAAACAATTCGTTAATCACTTACCATTTTTCTAGGGAAACAAATAATATCTCTTATGCGAACGAAGGCTACTGCTATACTGATTAGTTTACAGAAACGAGATGCATTGCATTCGAAAGAGAAGGCTTCACGCTAAACAGCTGTCGGTCGCTGGCATTTGGTGCATGCGCACTTCTTCTGTAGAAACGTCAATCTCGTTATTTAATAGCCACACCTCGTACACATTCAAACTTTCTACTTTACATATTATATTAATGTATATCTTGCGTTGATTCGCGTGATATTTACGCTACGCTTCTGTTATTTTATTCGTTTGTGTTTATCGTGTGTGGCAACACGCGACATATCTACTTGATTTCATTCAGGGTTACCAAACTAATATAAATGTCTAGCGTCTCTACGAATAAAATGCCGGAGTTGAGTTATTTTAGATCGTAAAATGTAGGATAATTTAAATTTGCTCTAGGGAAAATGTCTTTTAGTTAAACAATTATTTTATATGTCATTATATAATGAGCATATTCTATATCTAGGCTAAATATCATCAATTTTTATAACATTAAAGAAATTATTTCATATTATAATTTAATGTAAATTATAATTTAATGATTATAATCAATCATACTGAAAACTATGAATAAATCAATAATTATACTTAAATTAACAATCATAATTAATTTAACCCCTTAACTGTGACATATATTTCAGAAAAATGGATCGAAAATGGATAGTTTTTTTGACTGTTTAATTTTGTTCTTTATATTATTATAAAAGTTAGAAAATGGTTTTTTATTACAAAAATAATATTTTAAATATACATATTAATTAAAAGTTAATTAATTAATCACAATTAATACCTAATTAATTAAAAATACCTAAACTGTACTCCACATCTGTATCTGAATCGGACATTGCGAAAAAAGAAAACTATTTGCAAAAAAAACTCACTGAAAAGCAACCAAAACTAATCAAGAAAGCGAAACTCTGCCTTTGTTTATGAATCCAAGTGTGTCTTAATTTATCTAACAGCACCCACATTTTCCCTCCCTCGACCGAAGTAATTGCAAGAATTGGATTCGGGCGACACTGACAAGGGGTTAAAATAGTTTAATAATTTTATGAAAAGGAATTATAGCTAATCAATTAATTTAATTAAAAAAATTTTGAAAGCGTTGCAAATATTCTAAAAACTATTCATACAATCCAAAAAATTGTTGTAATATAACGATATTTTTTTTAAAAAATAGATTTAAAATGCATGTAAAATTTTTCATAAAATTTCTCTCAATAAAAACAGCTTCAGTATTATACAACATCTGTTGAATCATCTATAAAGTTAATTAAAACAAAAATCCATAGACCTTTAAGTGTGAATAACTTTATCGTTTCTTTTTTATTCAATGTTCTCTTATACAATTTGATTATAAAAGGTACCTATCTTAAGGAGACGCAGGACTTAATGCTTAAGTCTTTAATATTTGGTCATTCTTCACGAAATTTAGTAACAATACTTTTTAAAAACCTATATGTGGTATTTTAAGACCACATCAATATAGTTTCGAAGAATATTTTAGAATTTTGTGTTATTATATGAGAATTCACTATATTTTTCATCAATATTTAAACTACTCCTTGCAAATCAAAATATTGGAAAAATTTAAAATTATATATATATTATATATATATATATATGTGTGTGTGTGTAATCATTTAACTTCAATTTATATTAGTTTCTCTTAATAATAGTTTAATTTAATTTAATTTCCCCATTCACTCATTTAAAAGAAAAGCGTTCATTCTTATTTCCTGATACCATTCCTTTTAACTTAATTTATGAAATCGCGCGTTCTTAAAAATTCGCTGATGATGCAGTTCTCACGGCTTCGGACATGTAGGGATGATCCCTACTAGACTTTCTGTCTGCACATAAAATCCCTTGAAATCCCTCCACTCATCACACGTAATCTGTTATGAAAATCCTTACTATAAAAATCAAAGCAAGAGAAAATTCTCTTATGCTCTTCTGACTTTTTGTTCCGTTTATCAAACGGTGGAGTTGTATCTCCAGCCGTATGAATATGGTCTCTCTCTCAGTTACTGTAAAATAAACAATAGTTAAAAATGAACTTGGCCGCGACTGGTTTTTAATTAATTAAATAGTAATTTTTAAAGAAAGGCATAACATGTATATAACATTTCTTAAACATACGCACTTTTATTGCAATCAATTGTATGAACATTTATCAAATAGCGAAGAATTATGAAATATGAACGAAAAATAAATAATAATGAAAATAAAGAATTGATAAATTAACAGGTTTGAATTAAATTGGTAAATTAACAAGCTGAAATAATAATAATAAAAAAAAGGAATAAAATTATAATTATATAGATTCAAACAAAATAAATACAAATGAATACAGTAGAAACGAAATTCGAAATGCTCCATAAAAATTATTTGAACTTTTAAATCGCATTATATATATGTTCTGTTGACATTTTTAAAGAAAATCAACTACCTGCTGCGAAGTTCAAACATCGAAATAAAGGGAAGTTCAATCACAATAGGTTACAACTGAATCAAATCCGGCTTCAATTGTTTTCTGAAGGAGCGAAATTTTCAGAAAGAGTTGCAAGCTTTGAATATGGATCCTGGTTGATTGATTGTTTTATGAATATCGCAATAAGAAACAACACCAGAGCTATAGGCGACAGATCACGTATTTTTGAGCCATGGTCAAGTGACGAAGACGACACCTGAATTAGCATCTCTCTCCCCAAACTTCTACACCGCACATTAAGAGGATTGGGAGCCTTGACAGATTCAAAGTGCATTGGCTTTTCTACACGACGGGACTTGAGAGGAATTAGGAAACCATAACTCGACTGAAGCCATTCGCCGGCTACTGGCTCGCGATCATGACCTCTCGGCTGCTTAAAGAATTCCTAACTCTGGTTCTATTTTGATGGAAGCGCTCATAGTTTGTAGGGATTCCTGATTTAGTTTCTTTTATTGACTGCTAGATTATTTAAGAGAAAGGAACGTGGAGATTAACTGAATCTATTGGAGGTCTACTCAGATTTTTTTGATATATGGGCAGGCTGACATTAAAAGTAACACGAGAACTATTGGCGATAAACTTCTTAATTCTGAGCCATGGTTAAGTGACGAGAGCTGGTTCCTTTCTCTTCAAACTTTCAAATCTATTCATTGCGAGGACTTTGAACTCTGATAGTTTTAGCTTGCATCATTGATGCAGTATAACGGGTCTCGAGAGTCATTCATCAGGCATAGTGATTGATTGATTGATTGCCATTAACGTCGCACTTAGAAGCAACATGAGGGTAGTTGGAGACGGACCTCGTAATTTTGAACCTAAATCAAATGAAAGGGGTGACATCTGAGTTGGAACTTCTCTCTCCAAGCTTCCACATCCCACCAAAGGATTGACTCAGGACCTCAACCAGATTTAACGTCCACTACACGGCGGGTCTTAAATGGCACTAGGACTTGAACCCTCGACACACCACGGTAGGAATGCCCTCCGAGAGCTTGAGCATATGACTAGGACGAACCCGGGTCTTTCAAAAATGCACTCTATTCGCATTAATTACTTTCTACATCATATTTTTGTGAGGCAGGATTTTCTAAATTGTTTCATATTTAAACTAAGAACCGTGAGAGTCTAGGAAGTTTAGAAGTGTAGATGGGGCTAAAGGTTTGTCTTTTCTTCTCCCCAATGTTACTGAAGTCTGTAGGATCACATATCCCATTAAATATGTGAATATTTTTGTAAATTACGGAGCAATTTCGTTATGTCGAACCCTATTAACTTGGATCTCCGATTGATTCGGATCGGTCTCCACGAAGAATGTTCTTTTTTTCAGTTAGCGAAGCGATTTGTAAAGTTCCATTTCAACATTTATTTGCTTCATCCACAGAATTTTGAGAAAGTATTTTCTTTAATGAAATCTTCGAACAGTTATGAATGTATAACAGTAAAGAAGGGGGCGAAAGGAGTTTTACAAGTATTCTATGCAAAGTCAACCAAACCTTATTTACACCTCCTATCACCAGTGACAAATAACTTACACTGTTTCGTTGACTAAATTGAAAATATTATAACACAGCTTTAAAAGCTCTTCTGTTGTTCACGGAGTAAATGCCTTTATTTTATACAAGTATGATTCATAATCGTTTCGTTCAACATAAAGATTTTCTCTGTATGTTTTGTTTTATTTTATTCTTTTCCCATTCTCCGGTTAACCGGGGGTTTTCCATATCCTAGACTGTCTCTGGTCTCAATTAATCTGACTTATTACATCGTAATTTTTTAAAAATATGTTCACTTCAATCAATAAGAGTATTTTATTCTTTTATAAAAGTAACACTTTGCAGCAAGAAAGGGGTGGGGGAGGTCAAGGGCTTTTCATTGCGCCTTTGGTTTCAAAGAAATTGGCCACCCCTGCTTTAAAGCGTATGTTCTATTTGTGTCTTGCTCAAACATATGTCAAATTTCAATAATCCTCGAACTTCAAAAAGAACGTGAGCTACTACCTTAAAAGACTAAATTCTCTCTACGCGAGAGTTAATATTATTTGAAATAATCATTGATCAATCATGCTGAGAGTAAGTAAAATCAGGATTAAAACTTAAATTTTTCATAAAAAAAGATAAACTTTCAGCATTTAAGGCTAATGATAGAGAACATGATATTAATTAAAAACACTCTTTTCAGATAGAAAGACACTACGATTTTAATATCACACACAACTTCATCCATAAAAATGACGAACACCATATTTCAACTGATTTTTGCTCCGTTTAATTTCTTCTTTTCATTGCCGATAATTAATTCTACTTCGTTTTTCAATATGATTCAACAGAAGAAAAAAATTGGGCGCTCAGCTGAGCAGTTTGTGACTCCATTTATTATTATATATGTGTATGGATTTGTTTAAATTAGTGTACGAACTTTTTTTGTGTGACCTGGTTCAGAGACTGCATTTGCAGCATTGGATCAAGGGCCCACGTATTTACTATTTCAAAAAAGGGTTTTCATTTGTTTCTAGAGTAGTTAGCTAATGCATTAATGTAACTATTTAATTTTTTTAAGGAGCTTTAAAATCTTTAAATGCATTTTCTGGATAACTGCAATTTTATTTATTATTATTTTTTTTCGATTACGAAAAATCTCATTTCTTAAAAAGTATTTCCTACATTCAAAGGATATTTTATCCCAATGTTCTGTACATATCTGGTGATGTTGTGAACCTCAAACATAGCATTTAAGTATATAACTATTTCTTTCGAGCTATTTTTATTTAAAAGAGTGATATATTTTTTTTATAAAATCGTGTTGTGTTTATAAGTTTCGGTATAACTCGGTAAGTTTAAAAGATAAGTACACTTTTTAAGAGATAACTTTTTAAGAGATAATTACACTATATGTATGTATATCAAACATATTGTTGAAACAAAAAGTGAAATGTATTGGTTAGAATTTGTTATATGAACTGTAGCGTAAATGTCAGTTTTTACTAAATTTTAAACAAATCTAGCCAAAATTTGAAAAATAAAAAAAAGTTGAATAAAATGACTTTTGAATTTACAATTTTATAGACATCTGTAATTAAATATTTAAATGTTTCACAATTTTTTTTTTTTTTTTTTACTTTTCTTTTCTTTTTCTTTTTTTTAAAATTTTTTTTTTTTTTTTTTACTTTTCTTTTCTTTTTCTTTTTTTTGAAAAAAAAGTGAATAATGGTAAAACAGGCAAAAATAAGAACATAATTTTTCGAATATTAAGGACTTGTTTGTAAGTGCATATATGTAACAACGTGATATTAATAATGGAGCATTTTTTAACTAAATTTTCCCCCACTTTTACACACGTTCCTTAATATTAAAAGCAAACGATATTAAGATTCCGCTTATAATAATCGCATTTTAATTGCTTCGTAATTATCATATTATTCTTGATAAGTATGAGTTGTTAAGGATATGAAATACGTAGGGGTTATCGTTAAGTTTCATTATTATTAAAAATAACCAAAATATCTGGAAAAATTTATTCTACATGTTAACTAATCTTTATATGCATTATGTTGTAAATTACAGCCATTATTAGCCACCAAAGGGGCTAATGTTTTAGTTGGATAAATTTTAGAGTATTAGATCACTTTTGGCGTACCAGATCATTTTTCAATTTATTATCGTTTGCATCAATTTTAATATAGGAAAAAATTTATTGTTGTCCATTTCTCGATATTTCATCGTTTACTTTAATTCTCATATTTAATTGAGTAATTAAATAATAATTATTAAAAAAAAATGCGCACCACTGGGGCTAAATATGTTCATCACAAAACTTTGCATAGAACTTCCGATTTTAGTTTTTAGTTCTTACTGATTCGTTCGATTATAGAAAGCCGTAAACTGAGGTTACCTGCTGTATAAGGAAGTTCAATCTCCCGAGTTCTACAAAGACAGCTTTCGGAAGATCAAGAAGCACTCGGAGAAACGCATAACTCTGAATTGCGACTTTGTTGAGAAATTTTAAGAATAATAAATAAAAGTTACATTTCTGTCTCGATTATACTTTAGTAACAATTAAAACTTTACGATACTGCGGGTTACTTCAATATCGAACTTCCTGAAACCAAATACATCAACGTTAGTAGCTGTAATTTACAATATCACGTACAGAAGGACTGATTAATAAGCAGAATAAATTTTATTCAAAAATCATTGCGTTTTCTGTAGAATTAATTAAACCTTATCAAAACTTCCTCTAGATACAAAACTCCTCTTTAAGGAAAGATTAGGATTTTGTACCAATTTTTATTTTTACAAGTCGCTCTTATTTTGTACCACTTATTATTAACCACTATCATAATAATATCTGTTACGCAACAATCACCTAATTTAAGCGCAGACTAGACAGTCAACGCGAACACAATGAATAATAAATAATTCGACATTTGAATCGATAATAGACATATGCTATTAATACTTTGTGGAAAAATTATTCCTTCCTGGACAGCATTTTTCGCTCTTCATTAAAAAGTTAGTCATCTACCACATACTTTCTTCTGAAATGCAGACATTTTTAAGCACGTTTCCTCAACTAATCGGAAAAACATCAAAGGCGATTTACACTGAAGATTTGGAACATCTCCCGGAGCAACTAACTTCTGCAGTCGATGTTCCGAGCGCTGATGAGGTCATTTAAATCGAATTGGAACAGTAGTCTGAGAGGTAAATGCTACAGCTTTGGTAATTTACGAATCCATCATGGCTACTTCCTAACCGGTCCCATCTGCGGTTGATTGATTGAGCTTGGATGCAAATAGGTAACCCTTGAAATGAACTGATGATTAATTCTCCAATCCAGGTGTCTGATTTTGACACTTCTAAATTTAAACTGGAAGAATGAAGAGGGGGATTATCTTAAAACATTGATCTTTTATTTATAGCTGTTGATTTACAGCTGGTTTCTTGTATGTGACACCATTATACTTTCCCTGTAATTACAAAGCCAGCGAGCAAAAAACAGGTAACACAAACAAAGCTCAATGCGAAAGTGCTCCTTTCTGATTAAGATTTTGTATGGTTCGAATTTTTAAATCCTTTATTCTTATTGCATTCTGACATACTTTAAAGGTTTACGATGGCCAGGAAAAAATACGCAAAGATTTCAGATACCATTGTACTTTATGAATGAATTTTAATGAGTTAATACTTTTTCATCTGAAATTCAAACACGAAGCCATTATATTCGTATTTTTATACTATACCATACAAAACTGCTATTTGTTTCATAGTTTAATTAAAGCAGTATCTTAATGACTTTGTCAATTCCTGGAATCAAAATACTTTTTCCTTCTGTTCAAATCCGACCTTTTAAATCAGTTATAAGCTAAATAGCAACAATTTTAAAAACCAAATGATTGTGAATTTTAAATACATGCATAGAGTTTGGAAACACATGAAAACATATGGTCACAAAACCCTTACACTGATGTGTTGTGGTTAAGAATAGTATCGAGCGGTTCTAGTGTCATGTTCATCAAACAAAATTGTTTCATATTCTGATATATATTGCTTGTGGAAAATAGACCTTCGATTTGAGAAAAAATAGACACCATTGATATATAAATTGATGAAACAGAAAATTTGAGGGTTTTTCCCGGAAAGTACTCTTTAACCTGGTATTTGAAGGCTTGGTACATTCTATGATCTGGCGCCAATTGTTTGCGTCGTAGTTTTTCGGATGATCTCGGGAATTTGTTAATTTTGACTACCAGGTCGAGACACTGCGCTGCTCTCATATTCGTTCACTGTTTATCGCAACTGTCCATTTTCATTTCAATACAGTTTTTTTTTTTTTTTTGCTTTCTAGTGGTTTTCATATTATGTTTGTACAATATTACAACTGTGTGTACAACCAGTGTGCTGTACGATAAAATGAGTAGTTATGTTAACTATTAAAATGTTCTTGAAGCCCAACAAACGTTCTTGAAGAGCTAATAAAACTAATAAGTGTAATTATGTGAAAGGCACAGTTTGTCAGAACTTGTTTTAACTTTCGTTACACTGCATTACTTTTTCTTTTGTGTTGTATTTTTATCGATACGAGAAAATTCAATTGAATTAATTCTCAATGTTTGAATTTAATTTTGTATTTGCTAGAATGACGAAATGTGTACAGTGGAGTAAATTGTTCACGAAACTCGGTTCAAGTTCTAATGAAACTAGTAAGAAGAAGCGTGGGACTCTCGATATAGAGCAAAAACAAGAGATAAGTAATCGTTTAGAAAAGATTGTCAAACTTATTTTAACTATTATTGTGTTGTTTTAATTTTTCTTTTGTACGGTATTTTTATCAATACAGTAACATTCAATTAAGTTATTATTCAATATTTGAATTTAATTTTGTAGGTGCTTGAATGACGAGATACTTTGCCGGTTATTTATATCGTCTACACAGGTTCAGAATATTCTTAAACATATTATATTTTAATCAATTGTTTTTATCTAAAATATTTCATCTTTGACTTCCCTGCCAAAACTATATATACGCTCACTAATCCAGCAAAATCGCTAATCCACCACGGCTATGGTTCCAAACATGACGGATTAAAGAGCAATTACTGTTTAAAATGCCAGCAGAACCCAAAGGATTTATCTTATATTCAAGCAATTTAAGTTTATTTTCTTCATTATAAGAATTAAATTTTAAAATATTTTTAAATTGATTTAATTTACTTTAAGCTTATACTGACTCAATACTTGTTTAAGATAACAGATTATTTTTTATATTTTATTTTGATGAATTGAAAAGAGAAGCAGTGATATAAAACCTCAGCTCAACGTGTATCTAACAACGAAATTATATGTAAAAAAAGCGTTTCAAAATTTTCCAACTTTCATTACTCACCACTGCTACACGGAACAAATCTTTTGAAGCTTGTATCTCATTTTTGCAATACATTCTCTAGGTCAGTGATCTTCAAACTGTTCTGTGGAACTCTGGGGTTCCAAGAGTCAAACCCTAAAGTTCCGCGGGTCAAAACAAAAATTCAACAAGAGAATTAAAAAGCACTCACATCAATTGATGAGTGCTTTCTTGAACCAGTTTTTTGAGTTCAGGATGAAATCAAAAAATTTTTTAAGCGAACTATGTCATAACTATGCTCCGAAATTGTTATGAAACATGCCTGCAATGTTTATCCTATTTAGCAGACATGTTTACCATTCTAAATGAAGTAAACATATCCCTTCAAGGATTGAATGTACAAGTCATAAGAATCCAAGGAAATATATTAATGCATTGATTTTAAAACTTAACACGTGATTATCATGCAAAGAGAATGGCGTGCAATGCTTTGCAAAACTAACAGTTTTTTTAGTGCAAAAGGAAATGAATTTTGACGACTGAGCTAAAAAATACACAAGGAAGCACCTTTTTTTAATTGATGAAAACGATAAGAGAATATTTCTCAGTACAGAAAACTAAATATGATTAGATAAAAAAAAAAAAATCAGTTCGAATGCCACAATAAACCAGAAGACTTTCCAATGAAAAAAAAAGGGAACAATTTATTGACATATAAACAAATTCAACGTTAAATTCTTAATTATAGCAAGGGCATTTCCTAAATTTTTGGTTGTATATTTATGCAGAATATCCAGAAGTTTATCACATTGCTATGAACATTTAATTCCATTTGCAACAACTTAGTTAAGCGAAAACTCTTTCGCAGAGTGTGTAACAACAAAAATAAACCATAGAAGCAAATTAAATGCAGAATATGAAATGCAACAATAGATAACATTAATAGAGCTAGACCACGACAGTTCGTGTAAAATTCACTTATCTTTTCATCAAGTACTAATAACTTACTGATGTAGCTTAAATATTATTTAAAGATATATTTTTCTGAGGGTGGGAGGAGGTACCTCAAAAAGCGCACTTATAATTCTAAGGATCCTGTGAGTCGACAAAGTTCGAAGGTCATACCTCTAGGTTATAGAATATTGATTTTTAATGTAAATTTTTAATTTGAATTCAAGCCAATGTAATGGGTTTTTTAAGTTCGAATAGTATTTTGAAACATTTTTATTTTAAGATTAGCGAATTCTCCCTTCATTTACCTATGTAATGGTGTTTCATTTTTCGAATAAAATACTTTAATTCTTTGAAAATATAAGTAAAGTTTTCTTTAAAATCAAGTTTTTCTTTAAAGATGGATTAAAAGACATTAATTTTTCTTAAAGAAAATACTGTATAGTTTATAAAAGCTTGAGGTGTTTAACTACTATATCTAGGTAACTACCGATAAATTAAGTGTCATAATTGTTTACTTATATAAGAGATCAAAAGTAGAAGTATTAAGAAGTAAGGAGAATCCTTAAACTTTTATAAATTATGTATCATTTTACATTTAAAAAAATATTTTTACACTTTTTAAACCATCTTTAAGTAAAAGCTTGATTTTTTTTTTTTTTACTTGTATACACATTAAATCATTTATAGTCTGAAAATTTAAGACTGAAAAGTTAATTGCACGTTGGACAAAATTTCAAGGGGAATGAATATTGACATAATTGGACATAAAATTTAAGTAAAAGTTTCTAAAGATGACAAGTTGTCTAATCTTTGACGGTTTAACATGGTATGAGTTAAGATTCCTCAAAAATTCAACGTCGTAAAATATTTTTAAAATCCAAATCAGGGTAATATCAAAGCAGTTTGCCTCATGGTTTCTCCTAAGAAGGATGTTAAGAAAAGAACATTTTAAATATAAGGAAAACGTCGAGAGAGAAAAAAATGTTGACTTCACAAAAAATCATTTTAAAAATCTGTAATTTGTACATATTTTTTTTTTGTTTCTTTCAATTCCTAATTACATATATTTAAATTAATACAGTGCATCAATCGATGCGTTAAAAATACTTAATTTTTTTTATTTGAGCTTTATTAATTGAGCTTTCAAAAGCTTTTAGAGAAGTTTTAGCTTAGAAAACTTTTTATACACAAAAATAAGTCTATGAAAAATCAATACATATTTTATTTACTTAAAGAGTGTAAAAAAATCTGAATTCTTTTTTTTAGGTAAAAAATTTATTACTCAATCATAATATCTTTTTATTTTACATAACAAATGAATTCGAACCAAGTGACAAAAAATGTTTTTCGTTTTTATGAGTAACAATAAAAATTTGTAAATTAGATCTCAGTCGAGCTTATGTATTCAAATAAACAAATAAAAATACGGATAAAAAAGAAAAGACCGCAAACGATTCCTTTTCTTTCTTTGTTTAACCGAATATCGTTAAACTTTAGACAAGCCAGTTAATTATCGTCTGCGTGAATTCAGTGCTTAAAATTCACAACAAAGTTCAAGTTCACGGAGATAACGGTGTTGTGAAAGTTAAACAACCGTTGTGAATGAATATCGATTGTATATGAGGTCGGTAAATATAATCCGTGCAATCATAGCGGCGATGCATTGTTTTCGCCATCCATTTCGGGCGTGAAAAGATTTCCACAGGCAGCAACTAGATTGCATCTCAACGTGACTCGAATTCCAAAAGACTTTCTAAAGAGAATTCTTTATTATTTTTCTGGCGACTAGCGTTCTCTTCTCGCTAATCATTGTGCCTAGATTTCTAGTTATTTTTGTGTGACTTTTTGAGGAAGTGAAACTTAACTCGTTAATAGCTAAAGATTTTGTCACCAAATTGCGACAGAACGTGAATTGCATTGATGAGGCATTTTGTACAGTTCTTTTTTCGGTAATCGTATCTTTTATCACTTCATCGTTACAGATTTGAGTTCACACTATTTAAGAAACAGGGGCGATGAACTTGATATTAATGAATCGAATTTCGTCTTTGGAAAATGTGATTTTAATGCAGATAGTTTAAACACTTTTGATGTCTTTCTGAATGCTCACGATCTATTTTTGTCGCTTTGAAGAATTTCATTCAAATTCTAAAAAAATATTAAAAAAATGGAAATGTTTATAAAATTGAATGAAGTTTTATTCACTATTTATGGCTTAACTTCTTTTTTTTTAATTAATGTATTGCTAAATTATCCTTATAACTCTAAAGGAGAGCTTTTATTTTATGGGCATGATTATCCTCATTAAAAAGATAAAATAACTTCGAGTCCTTTGTTTGAACCATCGTTCGATAATTCTTTTAATTAGTTAAAAGAATTCAATTATTTTAACATAACGCCTACATGATATTAATATAGTATTTTAATCATTTTTCTCAAGAAGCCTGAAAAAATTACATATAATTTAAAAAGACTCCATTAAGATCAGATGAAAATTATTCTAACGCAAATGGGTTCCATTTCGATTTTCATATTCTAAAGAGTATTAATACGAGAGTCGTTCAATAAGTTCTTAGAAAAGGATAAAAACAAATTATTTCAGGCAGATTTTGTTTTCAACATAAACTCCTTTTAGTTCTATGCACTTTTCCAAGTATTTCACCAACTTTTTAAGGCCATCTAAAAAGAAAGATTTAAAAAGATACTCAAAATAGACATCTGTTTGAGAGATGACCTCTTCGTTCGACATGAACCATTATCCACCGAGCCATTTTTTTAAGTTTGTAAATTAAAAAAAATAATAATAATAATAAATAAATCTTTGTGGGCCAAATCCGGTAAAAAAGGTGGATGCGGTAATAATTCGAACTTTAATTCAACGATTTTTGCCATCGAAACTCATTTCATTTCATCAAACCATCATTTCGTCCACAGTTATTTATCGACTCAGATACTCGTCAGGATTGCGACGAAAAAGCGCCAAAAAAGCCTCAGAGTAAACCATACCATTGGGCTCATTTTTCACTGAGAACAAACGCGGCACCCATCTTGACAAGATTTTTTTTCACGCCTAATTTTTCGCGCAAAATTGAAAACACTATGCCTTGTAATATTCCAGTGGCCTCAACTATTTCGCACACTGTGAATCGTTGATCACTCAAAAACAAAATGTGGATTTTGTCAATCATTACAGGAGTAGTCACTTCCACTGGCTGTCCCGAACGACATTCATCTTTCGTGGATGTACAGCCACTTTCAATTTCATTGACCCAATTGTAAACAGTTACAAACGCAGGAGCCGATGTGCCCTGAACTTCATCCAACTCAGCTTTGATCTCCTTCGGTGTAAAGCCTTGTAAGCGTTAAATCCCCGCGTTTTACGATTTGATCCCCGTTCGAAATAATTAAGATCCGTTTTTCTAAATAAATCCATATTTCTTGCTTCAATTGATAATAAAATATTTTGTGATGGAAATAACCGAGACTAAGACAGCTGTTTAGTAAGTCATGATGCTTAGTAAAAATAAACCATTTTCAAAGCTTAGTGCTCCATCTCTTGGATTTTCTAAGGCCTTACTGAACAACACTCAATAAAACACGTTATGAAATATATAGTGTGTAAAAATCTTTCACTAAGACTTTAAATGTACATAAAGAACAAAAAACTATTACAAATGACTTTTTGTTTAAAAAAAAATATTCATGCATGCGAATATATTTACAAATTTTTGTTTGTTTGTTTACTATAAGCTGTTAGCTATAATTAGCTAAAAAATACATTCAAAGGTACAATTTTTAAGCCACCAACTGTTATTTAGTGTTGGTTAATATAGGACTTTTCAATAGTTTTACAATTTTGTTAGATTTAATTTTCTCAAAATGAAAATTTTTGACGAATTTCAAAGATGTCTTTTGTAATTCAAATTTTATTTTAAAACCTAAATTTCTTACACACTGTGTTTACTTTACAGCACAATAAAAAAAAAATCAAATATTGGTTTTTGGTTATTTTGATAATTTATTTAAAATATTCATAATTGAAAAATCATTTATAGTGTTTTCCTTCTAAAAAAGAATTGCATCGCGAAGTGAAAAGCCCCCCCCCCCCCCCTTGATTCAAAAACTCATGAATCAAAGTTTTCATTTTATGTTTAAAAATAAGTAGAGAAATTTTTCGAAAATGTTACTTATTGATTTTAAATCATGAGAAGACATTTAAACATACATGTAAAAAGCAAAGAAAATTTCTAAGTTATGAAAACTTTTTGCTGTTTATAAAAAATGCTTTATAACTTTTAAAAAAAATTACAAAAATTCTATAGCATTTAATGTTTAATATAAGTTCATATCAAAGAGAATTGCTCTCTGGATTTCATGGAGACTCAACAAAAATTAAATATTTTAGCACTTCAAACACATTCTCTCTCTCTCTGCCCCCTTCCTTCTCAAGCATTATTTGTGCCCAAGGAAATATATGGCTTGAGTTATTAGCAACTTTTGGGGTTATAATCGGTTTTCAGAAAATATTTATATGCAATCAAGTAAGGTATCATTTCCGGCAACATTTTCAGAGAGTGAATTTCATTTGTTTTTCTTAAATTAACGTCACTCTATAAGAGGTGTTCTTAATCTTTTTCATTCCTTGGATTTTTGGCAAGTAAAGTGACATTTGTTCACTCCTTTTAAGATAAAACCTCCTCCCCAGAGATCCCTTTACCCCCTTTCCTCAAATATAAAATAAAAAATTAGTTTTATATAGAATAAGCAAAATTAATTGGAATAAATAAAATATTATTTATAAAAATAATCATGTGAAAGAAAATTAGTTAATTATAATGAAAAATAAAAGGTACAAATATAATCATTAATGTATGCATTTCTTTCAGAAGTTTTAAATAATCAATGATATATCAAAACTAACTATAGCTCAGAAGAGTTTTTAATACCTAGAAAATTATAAATAAATAAACAAAAATTATAAATGTTTTTTATTAAAATATGTAAGCTCAAAGATTATTGCTGTTTATTTTGCATAAGAACATTAAATTACTCTGGGATATTAAAGATGAAAGATACACTTAATACTATAGTAATGATACATTTAATACTACAGTAATAATACACATTCAATACTATTGCAAAATATTTATTGCGGACTAGAAATATGTGCTTGATATGAAAATAAACTAGAAAAAAGAAAGCAAATTTATGATTTAATAATTCGATATAAAAACCAACGTTTTTAAAAGCAACGTTTTTATATGGTGGCAAAGTTTATTAGAGAAAATTATTGAAATATTAGTTAATACTGTTAGTTATTTTATCTTTAAAATTTACTTAAAAAGAGACATTTGTGAGCGTATTAAAAAATCCATAATATAAAATCAAAACATGCATTTGAAAGTTTGTAAGTCATTCTATTAAAAAAAAAAATGGGAACCAGAATTCAGAAAAAATTATTGTGATAAGACATGGCGCCTAATATTGGAAACTTTCTTTCTTGCGAATGATTACTGACTAAAAGTCAGCAACCCTTACTATCTCGGAGATTGTAAAGGGGAGATAGTATCTCCCCTTTGTGAGTACAAAAGGTTTACGATAACCTCATGCTGCGTGGGGAGTGCCCGGTGCTCCCAGAGGGGGAAAGAAATTTTTCCCTGAATCCTAAAAGCGCCTCGAGGAAAGAATATTTTGACTTATTAAAATTATTGAAATATGAGTTAAAACTTGTCGCAAACGAATAAATATTGCATTGTTAGGCGAGTACGAACGATTCCCGAAATTTCAAAGCTCTAGCTTGATGGGAAGTTGGTTAAATTAACGATCGAAAATTTGATGACACACACACACACACACACACACACACACCAAGTGAAATTCAGAAAAACGTTGTAAAAATAAAATTTGGTCATCAAAATTAATGTGTAATTTTTCACCACACATAGTTTCGAAAGTCTTAAGGCCATTTCGATTTCGTCAGTTTAGTGTTAATCCTACGGAATTTCTACATTTGCTCTCAAATCTTCACTATTTGATCTATTTGAATACAATAAAGTTCATCTGAAAGAGCAAAAAATAAAAAAAGGCTTGCATGGAATCACTTTCCCCCTTCGATTTTTAAAAATATCCCCCCTCCCCTATTTTAATGAATCGTTTATGAGTTTCCCGGTCTTTAAAAAATATTTTAATATATTTTTAAAAATCGGAGGAAAAAGTAATTCCACAGAAGCATTCAGTATTTTTTGCTCTTTCTGATACACTTTATTGCATTCAAATAGATTAAATAGCAAATATTTGAGAACGGAAGTCGAAATTCCATAGGATTAACATTAATTCTACGAAATCAAATTACCCGGTAGACGGGAGCCTTAAAAACCCATTTTACACAATTCAAAGTTGTATATTTTTAGGAATTCGAAATTTCAATAGAAAAAAGTTTCTCTCAATAATGTATCTCAGTCTTAGATTAACGATGCATGAAAAAAGAAAATATCACAAGCCGAAACAAAAATTTTTTTACCGATTTCATCCGTAATTTACCTTAATTATCTACTCTATTACAACTAACTTTTACTTCCAAACGTCTATAAAAACCAAAACCATGGAAATACAGTCATCATTACAATCTAGAATATTGAAAAACATTGTAAAAAACTAAATTGAATCTCTTGTATATATCAACAACTAAAAAAAGTATAAATTGGTTTCTCCCTAGCACACGGCTTAAAAAAAATTGTCTAATTCGCATTTTCGGTGGCATTAAAGGCTCATCGGTAGTCCTGCGGCTTTTTTTTACTGCTCAACGTAAAACGTGATCGGCCACTATCATTACAAAGTAACGCACGTCCGGTTAGAAGGTCAAAAGTCACCGCTTCTTCAGTTCTACGTTGAGTAGGTGGACATCTTATGTAGGGGCATTGTCGCAGGAACCGGAACAAAAAATACGTATATTGTTATTACTTCCTTTTTTATTTATTTTGTTGATGAAGTAATTTTTAAATCTTGTCTCGCATTAGATAGTGGCTTCGCTTCACTTATTGCGAAATCGAGAGTTTATTTTTTTTGTTGAGAGCGGTCTGGTTGAAATCAAGGATGTGATTTTCTGTTTGGATAGATACTCGGTGATTTAAGGCACTTTTTTTTTTCTAAAAAGTTTTATAAGTGGTCTTGTTAAAACCTTATTTAACCTTAAGCTCGTTTATCAGATGTGGTTTCGATTCGTGGATTTAAATGTAAAAAATAGTAGATGGGGCTTTAAAAAAAAAGATAAAATTACCATTGGGTTGTTTGTTGTTGCGACTTATTTCACGTGGTCTAGTAGAAACTATTTCAAGACCACGAGACCGGAAAAAATGTCAACAAGTCGAAAAAGAGATGAGGTGAAATCAGTAAGTCTTCTCTCTCAAGCCTCATACGATTTAAGAAGACGGTCAGGAGAGGCCTGATGTTGATGGCGATTTCTGCGGGCGCCTTGGCTGTTTGCGGCCTTCAAGCCCGTATCATCTAATTGTGTCGCAAACAGATATATAAGTTTGGTTGATTTTTATTAACATCCCACTAAAAGCAACATGAGGGGTAGTGGCGACGGACCTTGTAATTTTGAACCTCGGTTTAGTGGCGAGGACGACACTTGAGCTGGCACCCTCCTCTCCTGACTTTCACACTGCTCCACAGGGTTTGGTTCTCGAAATATTTAACGTGCATCATCCCCAACTACATGGCAGGTCTTTATTGGCATCAAGACTGGAACCTACGACTCGATGAAAACTGCCGGCCCTGAGTCCGCGACCATGACCATTAGGCTACAGCGGTTACAGATATAATTACCTGCAAATATGTCTTTTTGTCCTTAAATAGAGATGCCAAGGAAACAAATTGGAAACGTACGAGTACTTCTCAAAATTTATAATACTACTCCGCTATTATCTGGATCTTGTGCCATAATTCAATTTGGAATATTAAACTTTAAGCGACAGGAAACAATCTACGAAGACCCAAGACTAATCAAGCGAAATTATTTATTATCAATTACTAGAAATTAATTGGCACTCTTCGGGACTCAATCTTATCAAACTAACCTAATTATATTTGTAGATAAGTTAACTTACCGAGGCCTCTCAGTTTAAATCGCCTGACAGTCCGTTAATAACGCCACAAGTCAAAAGTTGTCACTTACACCGGATAGTAACATTCGTTATCCTCTATATCTCTTCTAAATTTCCCTTTACTTTACATCATTATGTTCGAATCACTTAACTTTACTTCGACCTACATCACATTTTATTTTGGTTGGAAAAAAATTGTAATATTATGCAATTTAACTCGTTAAAAGTCTCAGAGGTTAGTGTAGAGAAAATCGCGAATAGCCCAACGTCACAAATTCAATATACAAAATAAAATTAATTTCGAATATGAAAATTTCATCAAGCCTGTTCCTGTAGATTAATCTATTAAAAGGAATCAGAATATTGCTAAAAATTGGATAAGCCTCACAACTAATTTTTAGAACTTGTCATAGGTAGATATATAGTAAACATACAACAATACTTAGCTCAAACACACTGTAAGAATGGGACAATTCATGTGTGAATGTTATGTTACATCTTATGTATGTACAGTAAAAAATTTAGTTATTTTCAAATAAAAATATCATCTGAATGTTGCTACGACAACTCCAGTAAACATCATAAATGTACACATTTTTTAAGGATTTATTGTTTTCTAATATATAGAATAGCATGAAGAGATGCATTTCTACAACGAAACTTATTATCAGTGATGTAAAAGTTTGAATCAGTATTCGGTTAAAAAGAACAGCAGCAAACACAAGAAGCAATTTTTCCCAGAGTAAGACATTTTTTTTAGCGATAAAGCATATAGCTAACGAAAGCATTCCTGTATGAATATTCGTGAGAGGAAGCTTGTCGTTTTAAAATTATTGATACAGTGTAAGCATAATTCAAAAAATGGATATATGGCTAATTTGGTAAAAAGTACTATACAGGTAATTTTGTGTTGATGCGAAACAATGTAAAACGTATGATTGTGCATACGTATATGAAATGGAGCATACTTATGTTTCGAAAGGTACCGATAAGCATTGTTTCAAAACGGGAAACATGAATAAAAAATTGTCTTCATTACGTTCAAAAACGACAAAAATGTTCCACGACTTAATTTATTCAATTACGTATGATTGAAATGACTTGAAATCTTAATAACACTCAAATATCAAAATGAAAAATGGCACTCTTTCGTGATAAATTAAAAGAAGAAAAAGAAAAAACAACAAAAATAACAAACAACAAAAATTGTACAAAAAAATGATTATATTTTTTTTATCTTTGTAAGTATAATCACCCTGCGTATAGAAGCCTTATTTTTTTTTTAAAAAAAATAATTTTTTCTTCATACTTTTGTAACTAATATTATTTTTTAAAAAATCTTCATTACCAAAAGTAATTTTATATAGTTATTCGCAAAAATCAGTAACTTCGTGGAACTACAAACATATTTAAGGAATTGTATGTAAATCCAGCAGGTTACAAAGTATTATAATTCGCACAATTATACGTATGCAGTTTTGTAAAAATTTTAAACGGATTGATTTGTATTAACATCACACTTCGAAGCAACACGAGGACTATTGTAGAAGGACCTCGTAATTTTGAGCCTTGCTTAAGTGACGAGAGTAACATCCAAGCTAGTACCTCCATCACGAAACTTCCCACCACCACCACACACACACGTTCAGGAGGACTTGGGACCTTGACCAGATTTATCGTACATTAGCCACTTTACACGGTGGGTCTTTAGGAACATCAGGATTCGAACCCTGGTGCTTCCCACGCTCGAAGGAAACAATGCCAACCATGAGTTCGCTACCAGGACCCCTAGGCTACTGAGGTCACTTTTAAGTTATAACAGACTTTATAAAATGGTTGTATAGATCTTTCGGTGACAAAGTTTACAATAAAGTCCTTTTGAATCAATTTCTACGTTTCCGAGTTATATGATATATTGGAATATTTCTAAATGTTTATAGCACAAATAACATATAAATGAACGAATACAAAAGCTTCGAATCACTGAGAGCTTCTATGTATTGGTCTCATATACATAATTCGACTAAACACAATGTTACAGGAAACACCACAGTATAAATGAAAGGAACAAAATCTAGGTTATATTACTCTAAAAATGTTAAGAAATGATCTATAAAACCTTAAATATCATAGATACAACATTTTAGAACGACCTAAAAGTAACAAAACTATGCAAAACAAGTTTAGAAATCAATAATAACAATTTGCAGTCAATTTCTTAATAATTTCATCATTGCATAAAATCGAAGAATTCTTGTCAAATTGAAACGGTCAACAAGAAAAATCTTTAACTGTACAGTCTTCAGATTAATATTATTTGACTACAATCCCAGATATCAGTTGATTCTGATTTTTGTGGTCTTCGCAATATACAATTCTTTAAAACTGATAAAATAACCTAAAAATTCACATTCAAATGTTTACGAAATATATTTTTTTTACTTTTTTTTAAAAAAAAAAATGACTTAAAATGGAAGGAAAATAGTACTAAAAGGACCCATACAAGTAATAATAAATGAGCTTTTTAAACATGGGATCTAATTAATGTTTAAATGAGAAATATCTATGATGCGCGTCAATTAAAAGAGACATGTTATTGAAATCTTGTTCAGTCGATGAAAAACAATCATAATCTAGAATAAAGAATTAATAGAGTACAAATCAAAATGGAAATACAGTATAAACATACTTAATAGACTGCAACTTCATTCGACCTTGTATTTAATCAACTTTGCAGTTACGATGTGCGGCTATTAAAAAAAGAGACTAACGCTGATACAGAAGAAATACGCATGCGCCAAACGCCAGCGAAAGACAGCTGTTTAGCGTGAAGCCTTCTCTTTCGAATGCAGAGCCTCTCGCTTCTGAAAACACAAATCTGTTTACTCATAGCCTTCGTTTGCACAAGAGTTATGTTTTTGGAACACCGGAAAACTGATAATTGAGCAACGAATTGAAGTGAAATTTCTCAAGAAACTTGGAAAAAATCGCTACTGAAAGAATTTATTGAAAGAAGTGTATGGCAATCATGGTTTATCGCGGGAACTTATTTTCGAGTGGTTTAAGTGCTTTCAAGGTGTCTGAGAAGACGTTGAAGATGATTCCTGCCTGGTTACTCTTCCACGTCCATACAAGAAATAGAAAAATACACCCCACTAAGAGATAACCCTCAACTACACAGACCCAGAGAAATTCTAATTTTATAATTTTATAATCTTATAAAATATTAAAAAAATTAATATTTATCCATCCCAATATTCACTGCTTAAACACCATCACTAGCACACTGCATTCACCCCTACCCACGCACATCTATATACTCAAATAGCTCACCTCACCATCGACCAATCACAGACCGCGCTCTTACTGAGACCAGACCGAGCAAGCAAGCAGGAACTCAATAGACTTCTGCTGTAATATTCTAAACAACTCATTGCACTACAACTAAATTTGATTATTCATCCATATTTTTATTTAGTGAAACCATATTATTTTATTTACAACAACTATTAAATTTAAAAACAAATTATTATAAAAACTTCAAAGCTATTGCAATTTATCTAATATTATCAGTAATAACTCATTAACTTCTGGGCAAGTGAAAAACCAAGGTTCAGTTCACCATTCATTTTAAGTCATTTCACAGAGGATAGAAGCCCGTGAGGGTTAAGTTCCCCGAAATAATAGTTGTCGCTACTCTTCCACGTCAAAAACAGATGTCAATATAAAAAAAAAATTCTGTTATCTGGTTCTTTCTGACCATCGGTTAAATATTCGTGCGATTGCTGAGAATGTAGGATTTGACAAAGAATCGGTGCAGCAAAATTTTCCCCCAAGACAATGCGCCGGCTTATTCCACATTGTTTGTCAAGAGGTTTCTTGACAAGTAGAACATCCTAATGTTAGACCATCCACCTTATTCGCCGGATCTTGAACCATGCGACTTTTATCTATTTCTTAAGACGAAATCTGTATTAAAAGTAAAAAGATTTGAGGGCTGGAAAAAAAAAGCGGCACGCGTCCCGAAGGAGCAGACAAAAGAAGACTCCCAGCGCTGTTTCAAACACTAAAAGATTCGCATGGAGCGTTGTAGGGATAGAGGAGGGGTGTATATCGAAGGTGATAATAAGTCAGTATGTATGATATCAAAATAAAATGTTTTACAGCATCAGTCTCGTTATCTAATAGCCAAATCTCGTATACATATGCAACCATACTCTTCCCATAAGTATGTACTATACCTACAAAAACCTTAATAAGCTTTTAATTTTAGGCTTAAAAATGTAATACAGAAGCATATGTTGCATGAAGGGAACTTACACGGTGCTTTTTGCGACTTGTTTCTATATGGATTCCATTCTTTTTCACCAAATGTTGTATTACGTTGATGAAAAGAATTATTTCATTCTAAAAATGTACTTCCCATAGATATCTATTTCATGTGAAAAAGGTCGATTAGAGGACGAGTATATTTTTCGCAAATGCAATGGATATCAACGAACAATATATTGTTGTACAGGATTATTAAAAGAATGGTGTTGTTTTCAGGAAACAGGATTATGTTTATACCCCTGCTACAATTTTTAGTGTGTGTGTTTAATTTATAAATTCATCAACCGGCTAAGAGTCTTATCTCTTGGCAGTCAGTTAAAAGAGTGTATAGTTATATGTTTCTCGTATATATTCACTATTGCAATAAATATATTAGACATCCATACTATTTTTGCTGGATACTGGAGAAGTTTATTGAAAATCTACGAGAAGTTTGTGATACATGGATAGTATATGCTGAATTAGGCAAAAGTATATCAATTCGCAAATTTATCATTATCATTTTATTACTCATATACAAGTGTTAGAAATGATATGCATTTTTTTTTGCCCTGAGATATCTATTACATTTACAAGAGTTCATTTAAAGTACATAGACTTTTTGATCTTTCTGTAGGACGAATAAATGTCTACGGTATGTAAATGTTGTACGGGTGAATCATCCTATGCCGCTGGGATTAACCATCGTGCGAAAATGAGGAACAGATATCATTCAGATACGTTTCTGAAACATTCTATTCTGAGAACTTTCCAGAAGGGTCGGTCGTGGTCAAGCACCGCTCTATTTGTGGGGGCCGAACAGCGACCACTGCTTTGACCCTCCACTTCTTCAAAAGCAGAAGAATCACTTTAGCGGAGTCATCGAACTTTTTCATCCCCTTTCTCTTGACCCTACCGGCAGACGATCAGGTTTTGGTCGAGCACCCCCGCCTCCAACCCTTTCCTGGAGGAGCAGAGAGCGTCATCGGGCAGAAAGAGATCCACTGGAGATTCCAGACCGTATGCGTGGGCCCTGTTTGTAGACACTTGTGGACGGACGTCGGGTTTGGGGGATCGAAATGGTGCAGGTTCTAGTTTTTATGAAGGTACATCAAGGTCACACGTGTCAACAAACTCTTATTTTGGTGTGGGAAAAAGAAAGTTTATTTCTTCGAAACGAACATTCGGTCAGTAGAAAGAGATGTGGAAATGTCAAGGACTTGTGTTTTTTTGTCGATTTCTTTGCTCTGATTTCTGTTTCGTTTATTCCAGTGGCCAACTTGTTTTCTTATAAAGGAATTAGAATCTTTAAAAAATCGAATTTCGAAAGTGTATCTAAGTACATTAAATTTTTTCTCTTTCATTTCTTTTCTTTTCTTCCTTTTTTTCTGGAGCAGGATATAGAGAATTAAAAAGAAAAAAATGGCCCAAAAAGGAGAAAATTTGAGCGCACTATCAAAAGTATTTTAAGGAATCAAATTTCTTATGAAAAAAAAACATTGCTCTTATTTGATATTTTTAATTGAAAAATCTCTATTATTTATCGAATCTTAATACATAAATTTTTTTTTTAATAAAAAAGACGTAAGACAAGCAAGCTTTTTTTTTTTTAAAAAAAAAAAAATTTGTTTTTTCTCATTCTTGACATTATTGATGCTTAGATGGTATTCGTTCGAGGAGGTATTGAAGGTAACATAATTGCCTGATGAGAAAGGGGTATATATGGGGAAATTTAGTTTCAGTTAAGTTTTATTAACGTCGCACTAGAAGCAATGCTAGACCTATTGACAAAGGATCTCATAATTTTGAACCTCGGGCAAGTGACGAGGACGACACCTGAGCTGGCATCCCCTCTCCTAACTTCCACACCACTCCAATGGGAGGACTTTGGTCCCGACAGATTTAACGTGCATCAGCCTACACAATGGGTCTGTAGCGGTCAAGGATCGAACCCGCTACCGAACGAAAACGCCGGCCACGAATCCGAAACCATGGCCACTACGCTCCCTCTTCTACTATATACGGGACGGATCTGGCAAATGAGTGGTGCGGTTCTTACGTTATAAAGTAATAAAATATAAGTAGGAAATACGAGGAACTAAAATTACTCAATGTCGAAAAGTAATTAATTTATTCTCTTCATCTTTATAAGTTTATTTTTGTCTTTTAGTTTCAAATAAACATTCTTGGAGAGAAATTCGAATGTAATGTCATTTTGGTGGAAAATGAAGTGCAATATTGTGAAATTTTAAAATTTCATCTATTAATATTGAATAACGTCTCTTTTAAATTTCACTCTCTGAAATGTGACTTTTAAAGACAGTGTAGCTCTGCCCCCATTTCTCTCTCTCTACACAAACGCACATAACGTGTGTGTGTGATTGTGTGTGTGTGTGTGAGAGAGAGAAAGATTGCGTGAGTGTATCTGCGTGTTTGAATAAAAATAGATTTTTCTTCTTATGATACATATTTTATATTTCTCTTTCTACACTTCAGTGCCTGATTAACATTAAAGTTAACTTTCTTATAAAGGCGAATTTAATGATAGTTTCTAAATATTAAAGGTATGGTTTTGATAACTGAGAACAAGAATAAATTAAAGTACACAAGAACTTATAAACATATTAAAATATTTATATACCTGAAAGATTTATAACAAGTTTCGAACTTACTCTTTAACTCCAAGCAAAGACTATTTTAATAGAAGAATATATATCCTATTTAGAATCTCAGAGTATATAAAATTTTTCGCGTTTTCGCTCTGTTTTCACACTGTGTACGATTGAATTTGAGTCTTTAACTGTTAAACTTGATAATTTTAACTAAATTTCAATTTTTATCCCTCTTGTTCAAAACTGTTCAGTTCTAGATTCAGTGAAAATGTTTGTTTATTGACGGAGCAGTTTGAAGCAATACAAGGCTATTGGCGACGGACCTCATAATTTTGAATCTCAATGAAGCGACGAGGGCGACACCTGAAGATGGCATTTCCCACTCCAAATTACCACGCCACGCTAACAAGAGAACTTGGAACCTCGACCAGCTTTAACGTGTTTCACTCCTGCTATTTAGCGGGTCTGTTGTGGCATTAACGCATCGACACACGGCTCGACGAATACATCGCTGTCGAGAGTCCGCGATCATAACCACTAACCTCTCTCTCTCTCTCTACCGCGACCATATTCTAGATTCCGAAATAGATCCAATGCGAAATGAAGTGAAAGAATGAAACGTACTTTTGTGAAAAACACTTTAAAAGCAAGTAGTATTGTTATTAAAACGACAACAACCTTCCTTTTTGAAATCTATCGCTTGTCCCGAATTTACGTCTTGTCATTAAAGTGATTTGTGATAATTGGTTGATTATACTAGAATACCAGTCGGGTTTGCTGACATATCAAGTTCTTTCATCTGGTTTTTAAGGTATCCGTACACCTTCGAAGAAAATTTTTTGAAATACATTGATATTTGTTATAAAAATACTTTTTTATGCTAAAATATAACCTAAAACTATGAAAAACACACTTAATAATTTGCTTTTAAATCAAAAAAAATTTTTGGAGTGAAAAACATAGTGAAAATAGTACATAAATTGATTATTAGAATAACGCTCATAACTCAAAAGTAAACAAAAATATCATTATTCTGTAACTTTTATCTTATTCATCATAACATTTTTTGGGGCTGGTACTACTTTCATGATGAAAATCTCATTACAATAATTTTTATTGTGTTTCGAGTCAAATAACAATGAAAAATCATAAAAAAGTTACAACAATACATGATTTACACCTTTGTTACTAAAAATATATCAATTTTATAATCATGAAAGTGGTAGGGGTCCTTAAATATTGTATAAGGAAGACACTTGCAAAATTTCAATTAATTTGGTTCATAACTTTTTCTGATATCTACGTTGCCATATGTAAATATGTCAAGAAAACTCATTTTGAGAAAAATCAAAAACAAACTTTCAATTGCAATTTTTAATAATAAACATAATAAAATATATTTAAAATGCCCCTGATTTATATATAACACCTTCTTTGCTTTCTAATACATTAATTTTTTTTTTCCTAAGAGCTCTGAGTATTTTTCGACGCTGCTTTACATTTGGTGTTGAATGACGTGCAGCATCAAAAATTCGACAACTGTCAAGGTGTTTGTAAGATTTTAAGGTAAAATAACCAGGCGTTACATTTAATTTCCTTAAAATTTCAACACAACCCTTGTACCCATCATTAAACTGTATAACAGCATCCAATGCACCAGATTTTAAAATTTTAAGGCACACGAAAACCTCTTTCGGTACCCTCTGCCAAATTATGCCATTAAAACATTCATTGGCATTCTGTGTCTTACCATGAAGGCACTTTGACAGAAGTTCTTTAGAACACAGTTCTAAATATGTAGGTTTAATTAAATTTAATACATCATTGGATAAGCCATTATATTTTTCTTTGGGCTTTTTGCCGCATGACAGTGCTCGCTGATAATAACACCAGCTATCTTTCCCGATAGGGCACTGTCCATGCATGGGTTTCTTGCCACTCGATGCACAGTGGTACAAGGCCGCAATGACGTTCTGTTGAAGTTTGAGTAGATTGCCAACATTACTTCGAACAGCAATTCCATAGTAATTTTGCAATCTGTCAATAAACGAATCGGTAAGTTTACCTTTACCAGATAAACTTTTATTTTTGGATTTCAGTTTGCGCAATCTCGCACCTACTCTTTTCTGAACATGCCCAATGCATTCCAGTTTAGTTACGCTATCTTTCCCATATATGTCTTTCACGCTGATGAAGCCTTTAGAATCCCCGTCTCCATAATAGTGTGAATACTTCAAACCTCGTTTCACAATTGATCGTTTGAAGATCCTGTTTGCGCCAACAGCTTCCATCTTTAATGAGGAACCTTTAAAATTGCTTCGACACACATGATCTGCTTCAAGCGTCTCGGATACAATACCTTTAGGCATTTTCGAAAGCTTTCTGCAGGTCGGACAATATGATGACATTATTTCAATGTCCACTACTTTGCCAGTGTCGATTGACAAAGCAGCAACACACCCATTCATAGAAGTGTAACCTCTACGCTGCCATGTTCCATCGACAGAAACACCGCATTCAGCTAATTTATTTTTAGATGAATGAATATTCAAAACTTCCTTAGCTGCCTTTTGCATCGACAGTTCACTTACTTCTGAAATCACAGACATAAGTTTATTCTCATGATTGGTGTATGCAGTTTTACTGAGCCTGGGTAAATTTAATGTTGCACATAATTTATATGCAGCAGAAAAACCTTTCCCAATTTGTCTCATGGCATAAACAAATCTTGCATTTATCTCAGGATAGTTTAATGTTTTCTTCGAGCTGGAAAATCCTGTGCAAAAGTCACAATGCTTACATTTTATTGCAAAACTTGAGCACAATCCATACCTCGAGTCTTCATGTAACAGCAAACCATCGTGGAAGCATTTGGGGCAACAAAGTTGTAAAATTGAGCATAGAAGGAGTTCTATGTCAATAATTCTGTTGCCGGTTAGCGGTTTATTTTCATATTCAGCAATTTCTTCATCTGGAATGGCAGAAAGGTTCAATTTTGAAGCACTGGCATTAGCAGTTACAGTACTATTTTTGCTATCATTTTTGGTAAAACCATTACCACGAAATTGTCTTTTTCTTTTAACACTAATTCTCCTTTTTGAATTTCCCATTTTAAACGAAAAAAATTGAGCTTTTCAACAATAAAAACAATCTTAATCAGAAACTTATAAGAATGAGAACAGAAACCAAAACAGATGTAAACAAACAATAACGATTCTCTTTTCTTGCCAGATTCAAGATAAAAATGTATTTAAAAACCTGTTGCCAAATGTATTTTCAAACATTCTGAAAATTCAGATTCATGTTTTAAAATTTATTTATTTTGTACCATTGTACATATAAAAGATATTTCGAAAAATAAAAATGTAAACAAACATTTCTTCCAACTTCCTGTCTGCAGAAATGCACTTCCGGTTTCAAAAATCAGCTAACGAGTAAAATTCAAATCCCTGTAACTTAAGTTCTAAATAAGGTATAAGCAAAATTCAAACACTATTAGAAAGAAAAAAGTTTAAAATTTAAACTGATGTTAAAATTAGAAAATCGAAAATTTTGACAAAAATGACGTTTTAAAGGTGTACGGATACCTTAAGAATCCGGATGGTCATTTATGTTTCTTTGAAAAATGTTCAAGTAGCCATGGTAGCCTAGTGGTCATTGTCACGGAGACGTGGAGTCGTGGATTCGAGCTCTGATGCCCCTAAAGACTTTCAGTGTAGAGGGGCTGATCCACGTTAATTCTGGTGAGGTCCCTGGTCCTGTCGTTCACGTAGTGTAAAAGCTTGGAGAAAGAGGTGTCAGGTCAGGTGTCATTCTCTTCACTTAACCGAGGTTCAAGATTACGAGGTCTGTCTCCAATAACCCTTGTAATAATGGTATCCGTGTTCAGTTCCATATTCCGAGACCAAATCTGAGTTTTTATACAAATTCTGGTTTCATTACTCGCTTCTTAACTGGTCATGGTCCGTTACATATTTAAATCGTTTTAATTTGAAAAATACAAATTCATGTCTCTGTGGCTCTGTTGGAGATGCTGACCATTATGTTTCCTCTTTCCCTTTTACCAGGGACTCTCATTTAAAATGTACTATTGTTAAAGCAAAACTTATTTGGCTGAAATCCAAATGTGAAAATCTTTACTTGCATTTCAAGCTGAAATCATGTACTCTTACGACTCAAAAAATTACCCAACAAATTTCTTAATATTTCAAATTTTCATATGGTGTAGTTACAATTATATACCTTATATATATATATATTCATAATTTTGTCTAACACTTTATTTTTGTTCACAAGTTTGTGGATGCTTTTGTATTGTACCATTTAGCATGTTATGCATCTTATTTCTGCAAGAAAATTCCTACTCTTTGTTCTTTTTAAATTCGCTTCATGTCCATTTTCTGCTCTGAAAATACATTGTAAACTTTATTTATTTTTGGGTTCACAACTATGCAATATTTCATGTTCTTTTGTCAATTAATGCTGAGTGCTGGGGTGATTGTCCCCCGGGGGAGGGGGGTTGTAGTTCGAAACCCCTTGGGTATTCTGCCAACAGAACCTTGTGTTGCTTCTAAGTGCGACGTTAATAATCAGTTATATAATAACCAAACGAAATTTTCAAGCTATTATTTTAAAGTATACAAAAGGATTTACAAATAGAAGGAAACAATTTAACTATGTATGATTTTTTTATGCTTGTAATCAACAAAAAAATTCGGTCAAGATGCAATATATGCTCATCTCAATTTCTTCCATAAATTAATATGTGGGACAATTAGGCATGCACGCATGAAATTCGGCATAAAAACCGCATCATCAAAAAAAAAGTAAGAAATTACATAAGGCTCTAGTCCACGCAAATAATGTATCTGCTCCAAACATTTTGCCAATCAATCTTAATTATTGCAACACTGTATTTATACCAGCATTAAATTCTGTAAATATTTACCATAATTATATGAAACTTCCCCGTTAATCATACATGTTTTTAATATACATCTTAATGATTTATGTTTACTACTTTACGGTTAAATCTCACATCCATCATAAATTACTAACTTTAAAATAATGAGTATCATTTATATTACATTTGTATTATTTATTATTCATAGTAATGAGAATATTTTCTTACCATTAAAACACGAAAAGCTTTTCACGTTTTTATGTCAGTATTTTTATTTTACATTGAATTCGGATGTTACTTCACGTACTACATTTCTTTCATTTTTGCGTAAATGGGACGAAGTTTGCTAGAGTGCTTAGCCCGGTTAGGCTTTGACCTTCTATCGGAATGGACTTTGTGAGTTCGTTGGTTTCTACGTTTGTTCAGAAGGTGGAAAAATAGTGGTATTTAGGTTTTACTGCATAAAAATTGCAAAGGCTTGAGAAAATGTAAAAAGAGGAATTTTGGGAAGCACTATAGTTAAAGATGGGTCTTCTGATCTGGAAATAGCATTTAGAGCTGGGGGAAGGGAATTAATGTTGAGTCGTGCAGTTAGAGAACCACCTCACTTGCTTGCTAAGCTTATGGTTATTGCTGGTTTTATGAGTTGTGTTGGAAGTTCACCACAGTTGGGGGAAAGGCTGAATTTTGATTGGATTACTGGAAAGTGGAATGGGTGTTAACCAAGTAAGATAATTTTCTTGGTGTTCTGTGTATTTTGAGTTGGAGTACATGTTTTTCAATTTTATCGACGAATTCATTATCTGATATATTATTGAAGACATAACATAATTGTTTGGAAAATTTTGTAATGAATTATTTTACAGAGGGGTAATTTAAAGCAGTTCGCAGTTCAACATTTTGCATATGCCCACTTGCACCGATAATTTGTCTGAAGATAGAATTTTGAGCTTTTTCAATAATATTTATATTTGTTTTCGCTGCGAAGACCCAGACAAGGGAAGCATATGTAATGATAGGTCTGAGAATCAGAGTACGAGTATAGATAAGCATTTGGTTTGTTCGATTTCATTTGAATTTCTGAGAAATTAGGGGGTAGAATTTATAGGCTACCGCTCGGAAATTTTCCTTGACCTGTATTAGGTGTTGTCAGAAAATAAGTGTCTCTTCGAGGATCGCCTCGAGGTATTTGGTTTGTTTGGACCATGAAATTTTATTTTCAAGGAGATAAATATTTGGATCGATGTTTTTCCTTTTATTGATGTTTTTATTGATGTATTTATTCCACAGTTTTTACTACATTTAAAGCTATTTTCCAGTCGATAAACCAGTTTTGGAGGGTTGAGAGGTGTCTGTTGAGATCTTATGCTACCGCTTTCGGGTTTTTGTGGCTTTCTTTTCGTAAAACATCAACAGAATTCTGACTTAGCTTATTTTATAAACACATACTAAGTTGCTTGAAATACTCTTTAAACATAGTGAATTAATCGTTGTATTGAAGATATTTAATTCCCGGATCTCAGCATCAATTACAATTACCCACGAGTAAGCCATCAATTATATATTTCAAACATTTTATGAAATTCTAGGTAATTTTCGGTGCATATATGTATGCTGATGAGTACATTTCACTAGCATTAAGCGAAATTTCAACTCTAAATATCATTCAACAGTCTTCAATGAAACCCGTATAAACACGGAAACACGGTAAAATGAAATTTTAGCTTACTCTTTGAGGACAGAAAACAAAATAGCGCCAACTCCAATTAAAAGGGTTGCATTATTGCATGTATAGTAAAGTTACATTATCACAAAGACAGCCGGTTCGGAGCATCTATCGTACTTTTTGGCGTCATTTTTCTTTCCATAACCTAGGCGTGGACTAAGGAACTAATCAGGAAACAGTATTCAAGTTATATCGATCGTAAGTAAGGTAAATTTCAAAATAAGCTAATCATTAGTATTAATGAACTCCTTTGTTTATACTTTTTTTTGGCTCACATATTGCGAAAATATACTCTTTCGCCTTTTGAATCGCTATGCAATGTGAGTCGAAACCGTCCAGCTTGAAACATTTTGAAATCTGTAGATTGATTGTTTTCCTCTTTTGAAATGAAACATGGAAAAGCCTGCGAAAAAAAACTTAAGTAATATCTATCGATTTTGTTTAATGAGAGGAGAATCAAGAAATTTATTTATTTATTATTATTATTATGAAATTTTCCTTTCCGGATTGAATGGCTGATTGAATTTTTGCAGCTTATTTAATTATATCAAATAATATTTACGATGGTATTCGAGCAGTCATTAAAAGTATCATATATCCGCTATTTTGAATTGTAAACTTAATCTAGATGATTAATTAATTTTTCAAATCCATGCAATTACATATATTTGAATACACTTAAATGGCTTTGAAAGAGAAAGGAAAGAAGGAGAATAAAGAAAAAAAAAGTTGGGGTAGGATGGGGGAGCTTCTATCGGTTTACTTTTCCCTTTTTCGATTATAATATTTTCTATTATCCTGATTTAAAGGTTTTTCACACACACACACACACACACACACACACACACACACAAAGAAAAA
>BMAW01118564.1:349168-414000 GCA_019974015.1 Nephila pilipes
TATATATATATATATATATATATATATATATATATATATATATATATTTGTGTGTGTAATATGGAATAATTAAATTAATAAAAATTTTTACATCGAAGGAATTTGTAATTGCTTACAGTTGATGCTGTCAGTTACAAAGGAAATATCGTTAACTGCAACCATTTCCCGTCATTTGTCGTCATGTGTGTTTTGTGAGTAGCTTCCAGAAGTGTTCGCATTTCGACATCTGTGCTCGGCTAACCGAGCAGTACCAAAATTAGTTGAAGTGTAATTATGCATATTCCAGTTGTTTTTCTTTTCTTGCGAAACTAATGATTAATAATTGTAATCCGAGGTGCCTAATACGCTTATCAACCATTTGCGAGAAGAAGAGTCCAAATATGGGAGGGAGAAAAGGAAGAAATCGACGAGTAATCAATGGCGTGAAATTATGTTCCTGTGAAATGTCTTCTGTTGAAATATTCCATTATAATGTTTTCAATTAAAAATAAATAATTTTTTTCTACGATATTGAAATAAAAATTATAATATAACGATTTTTTAAGAAATACATTAGATCAAATAATGTAAATATCGGGATAAATATATATATATTTATATGACTCATATAAATATATCTGTTATAAATATATAAATATGTGGGTGCTTTCTATGACTCATAATTGATGCAAACAGCGACGGTTCCAGAAGAAAAATCGACATTAGGTACACAGCATTGACAAGGCAGGTGCACAATAGTTTTTTCCTTTAAAAGTTCATGACTTAAAATGTGTTTGTTTATTTCGTTTCTTATTATCCTTACTTAGTTCCTGTTATCCTAGTCTTTAATTAAACTACGTATTAATTCAAGAATGAAATTGAAATTCAGAACTAAAAACGTACAGTACAATAGATAGTTCCGTCATGCGCTTAGACACAAGAAATAATTTTGCAGAAAAACAACAAAATAAATACTTTTAAATTTGGTTGAGATTTGTTGTTCAAGTATGTTATTTTATCTGTACGTAAAAAATACGGCGTGACCGAGGGGGGGGGGTATCACGTGCCCCTATGGCCAAAACCAGGATCCGCCTCTGGATGCATGCGTGCATGACTCGAAAATCCCCGAATCTAAGAGAGGTCAAACGATACAATTTATTTCTCATATACGGAAATCATATTAAAGTACAAGTTGATTTTAATGGGAAAAAAAATTATGAAGAGAAAATAAAGCAAATAAGAATTACATTTTGCTGAGCGATAGGTTAAAACAACTTAAAATAAATTTATTGAAAAGTAATCCAGTAGCATGACCTTCGTATTAAAAAGTAACGTTCCTTTATTTCACTGGATGAAAAACAAAATCGCATCTTAGTTTGTAGTGTAAAAGAATTAGATCTGCAAAACCTGTTTGATACGGATCAGATGAATTTTCCAGGAAATGGGGAAAGGAAACAATTCTTAATGAAAATTACATGCATGGAATGAATTTTAATTGTAATAAAAAGTTAAAAAAAAAGAAGCATACAAATGTTGCAAACTGTACATGTTCTGTATCTGTAGCTTTTTTTAAATCTGAAATTACATTCGCCGGCAGCTTATTGCAATTACGGAACAGAAGGTGTTCTTTCCAACGGCGAAATTCATCAAACTCATAAACCGTGATTTTAAAACAAATTGCTTCAAATGAGGCATAAAAACTGTATAATATGCTTATTGTTGATTTTAACATATTTATTTTTATGTTGTTTAAATAATTATAAGAATAAAAATTTTGAGTTCCTATATCATTTAGAAATCTTTATTTATTTTTAATATTAGTTAATTTGAAATTATTAAATGATATTCTTATGTGTAATTATTTATGCACGATGCAGATTAGATTTGTTGAAGATGAATAATACAGCGTTGCTATTAGATTTATTTTTTATAGAATAGAAACAATACTAATTGCTTTTTTGGAATATGCTTATTATAGTATGTTTTAAAAGTCGAATGAAGAAGTAAGTCAGGTTTAAGCTACGTTTTAAATTTATTTTACAGAAAAACATCGTAGTATTTTTAAAGCAATCGATTGGAATTATATTTGTTTATTTAGTCCATTTTGTAGCAATTATTGCCGAATGATTTTCTTTTTGGTAAATAATTATCGATATAAAAACCATTACTATCATATTTATTTGTACTTCCTATTCTTATTACAGTTGGATTCGGTTGAAATAATTAATTGGCAGGAAAAACATTTTTCATTATTTGAGGTAAAATTTGACTTTTATTTATTTAAGAGAGATATAGCAAAAATTTTATTTCTTCTACTTTACATAAATACTTGTATAACAACAATCAACCTAACGAAATAAAGAAGGAAATTTAAGCAATAAGGAAATTAATTCCCGAGCCAATAATTTCTATGTCTCGATTCGATGTAAACTATTTATTCTAGTCTTACTTACTGATTGTATTTGTAAACATCATTATACTTAAAACTAGAAGACGCAGTTTACTCCCTTTGTTACCATATTTTCATAAGAAATTTCGGGAAACGAACGTGGAATTGATAGAACAAAACTAAATTCTGCTGATTAAACAGAAAAAAAAGAGCGAGTTTCACGTCTTATTCTTTTATAATAACGATTTACAGGCAAACGATAATTTGTATTTAAGTTAACAAAATTGTTTCTAAAGATCAAGTTATAAATTATATTTCATCAGAATGATATTTAAAGATCTTTAGTCAAGAAATTAAATGAAAATACTTTTATGCAAATATTGTAAAATAATACTTCTATTTTCTTTGTACCGTTGCATAATATTAATAGATAAAAAAAAACTAAATATTTAAACAATCTTTTAATAACAAATTATTATTTAGGGAAATTGGATAAAAAAATATGTAACATTCAAGCAATCTAAAAATTTAAAACCAAAAATCACAAAATCTATTAAAATTTATAAGACAAAGTTATAGGAAAGAAAAGCAAAAATTTAGAATATTGGGGAAATAACGTTTTATATATATATATATATATATATTCAGAATGAAAATTTTATGAAGATTTTTCGCAGTTCCTCTTGATTTGCATAATAAGGAGAAAGTGAAATGTATGTAATTAAAAAAGTTCTTGTACATTCTCTTCAGAATCACCGTAACAAGCTGAAGTCTTTTGAGTGTGGAAAAATTTAACACATTTGTGTTACTGTTATTCATCATTGATCAGCAAAATCTGTCAAGGTCATTAAAAAAAAAGGAATGAAAATACCCAAGGAAAATCAGTTGAAACGAACAAATTGAAATCTTATGCAGTGAAAAAAAAAATTCATTATCTTTTTAATTAGGACTTTCCGTAATTAACTTGCAAATGAGATTTTATTTTTGCCAAAGTTTTATTTTAATCAAAGATAAGTAATTCATTACAATTCATTCATTGAATTAAAATTCAATTTAAAATTATAGAGTCAATTCTACTCTGTCAACAATTTTAATATGTCATCATTCTCTTTCATAATAAAGACATTTTATTAATGTTATTCATTAAAAATTAAGTCTTATTTTTTCAGCCTCGTGGAAAGTAAATGTTCCTTTGAAAATTGATTTTCCTTTTTAAAAAAATACATTTATTCGTCTATTCCTTTTATAGCACAGATTAGATTTAGCTTTTACACGCTGAAAAATCACGTTACAAGAAATAAATTTTAATGCAAATTAAAGAATTACATTAACATTGATGTTTTTAATTTAAAAAAAAAATGACAACTATACATAAAAATATATCAGCTATCATAAAATGGCACGCATATAAAGGTTATAATGCTGTTTAAGTGTATTTATTACGGAGAAAATTCTTGTAAAGTTATGTATCGCTTTAATTGTAAATAAATAAAATTTGAGGCTCCCGTCTACCGGGCAATTTGATTTCATGAACGTAATGTTAATCCTATGCATATATATATGCATATTTTTATTAAATTATTTTTATCCCTTTGTGACGTTGGGCTATTCGCGATTTTCTTTTCTTTAACCTTGGGGACTTTAATTGTGATTGATTGCTGCGAATAACAATTTCTTCCCAACCAAAATGAAACGTGATTATTCTAATTAGTGGCAGGTGGAAATAAAGAGAAGTGAGCTAGATATGATAGTGTATAAGCAAAGAGAAATTTAGAGGATAGAGGACGAGTGGGACTAGCGCTATGTATATGCTTTACAAGCGATGGATGAAATCAAGAATTGTTACGAGCGATAGCAGTCGCAGAGGATTTGAGAAATCAAGACAACCTCAACAGGAGAGGTTTTGGTAAGAGAGTATTAGTTCGTTATAGTCGAATAGGTGAATTAATCCAAGGGGTCACCAAAGACAGCAAATATTCCTTCGATATTATATTACAGAAATTGATAAATAAATAGTTGTGTGAGACTTGACTGGTGTATCTTTGCCTATGTTATTGAACTTTAGAGTTAGTTGTATTTGACTGAGTTATGACACAAGAGTCGGGTAGAAATGATTCGCCACACCTTAAATCATGAACTCATTTAAAGAAAAGGAAATTTATGGCAAAATCTCTATTTGTTTCTGATGAAGGAAAAAAATTCCTCTTAAATGTTCTAAAAAATGCGATAACTTAACATCTGATTATTAGATTTGTTTTCGAAACTTTGAACTGTTAACATTTATGAATTAATAAAGCAATATGGATTAATAAAGATATTCAGTCTTTGAGATTATTTAAGTATTTAAATTACAAATATGTTTTTTTATCTTATCTGCTGACATTAGAAAATAGTTCAAACTTAATAATGAATTACAGTATAGGTTACAATCACAAGCACTGTAACTAATTGGGGAACGGCACCTGTCCAAATTTTCTTCCAAAACGTGGGTTTTGTCGAAACGTAACAAAAAAAGAAAAAAAAAAAAAAAAAAAGAAAATATGATGGGATGGTTGAAAGAGCTTGAAACTATATGCTTTAGAAAAATTTTAAGTATAAATCTTGTTCATGATTTACAAGTTGAAGCTCCTCCTTTTCCAAAAAAATTCAGTTTCGTGTAACTGAGACATCAAAATTCTTCAAATTTTGCATTTTTTTTAAATTTTCATATTAATAAATAGAGAGCACTTTTCTGTACTCCTAGATGTATCATTTCATTAAATAAATAGTACGCTCAAAAACTGAATTTTAAAATTACAAAAACGTATCACTCCCCAGTTGGCAAAAGTATCACTGGCCGTGGAAGCTGAACAGATAATGAAATTCTGCTATTGCAGAGATATTATTGCTTGGTTATTCGTCGAAACATTAAACGCCCCATATCTGATATCATTAAATCTTTATGGTCAATTTATTTTCATAAACCATCAACGGATACTAACCCAGAGCATGGTTATGCCCATCTAGCTTAGATACTTGGTGTGGGTATAATAAAGTTTTATTGTTGGGAAAGACTCAAACATTCACTTCCTGAATCTGTGCTTCTCGCTACACAGCCTATAATTAAATTCAAATTATTTCTAAGTAATTCTTATTTCTAGCAATTCAGATTATACTTCTATGTAATCTAGAATATAAATTTCATAACAATTAATTAACAAAATGATGTAGAACTGCCCAATTATTTATAATATAGTTCTGAATTAAAAATATTATATAGTTAATTGTAGCGAAAAATAACTGAGTTTTTCTCAAAACGTGTTTTTTAGGACTCTTGTACACTTTTCTCAGTCTACTTTATCCATAAAGCTAATATTTCCACATTATGAAATGAGTCGATTTTCTTCATGGGGAGCTTATTTTTTTCTAATAAATTTTTATAAATTTTAAATATAATACAAAATATTTGTATAAAAATTAAGATAAATTTGAATCATAATATTTAAAATTTTTTTTAAATGTTGATAAATTTTATTTTTGAAATTTTCATTACATTCAGTATATACAATGATATGTGTTTCACCACACTGCAAATTTTTAAAGTTGTGAATGCAGTAGATTTTATACAAGATGTACCTAAAGGTAAGTATATAACTTATTAATGTAAATAGAGCTATTAATTATTAATTACTCATACATAATTACATATGTTTGTAATTGTGTTTTTCTTTACATAAGCTGATAGATAAATGTATGGATATACGAATGTTAAAATTTGACTTCAATTGCTTTTAGTTTTAAAAAGTTACGATCTTCTAAGTATAGCTTATAATCATGTCATTTTTCCTTCCCGAACGTGTCTCAATTTCCTTCCGCTCATTAAAACATATTTTCATCAGAGTCAGCCTTCTCTATAAAGGGGCCTGGATGCAAGAAACCACTTGGGACCCTAAGTTTTTGTAAAGTAAATATAAATTACAAACATAAACATATGTTACTAATGTATGTTTATTTAATACGTTACATTGTTTTTGCTAATACATTAATTACTTCAGAAAAATTACAATTTTTTTTTTGCGATTTTGAATATAAAAAGTGCATTTAAGCTTTCTGTCCACATGCTTGACTAAAAAATTCAGTTTAGTGGTGGGGATATTAGAGAGTTCCCCGAATCAAATAACAAAAACTAACTGTCCGCATCATAAAGAATTGATTTGAGAGAAGATTGTCGAAATTTATACATTTACTCTAATAATATTTGCGATAAAATAAACTTTACGTCTTATTGACAAGGATAGGAATATTCTCAAGTTTTCATGTGCAAGAGTACATTATTTGAGTTCTTGATCATGTTGGGCCCCCTCAATCGCGAGGCCCGGTGCATAGCATCCGCCACACTCCCTACATGGCCGGCCCATATTTTCATGCTGGAAACAAAATGCCACTTCTGAACTCAACACTTCTTAAGATGAAGTAGGGAGTGAGTAGAGGGTGTATATATGTGAATATTTTGGCATGAAAATCACTAAAATAATTCGAATTATTTTAATATATATATATATATATATATATATATATATATATATATATATATATATATATATATGAAATGTTTCAGGTTATCTCATGATGAAGAGTACCACATACCACTTATGAGTAAAGGGGATGGGTCGCGATAGCTTTCACATGTACCATGCAAAACAGATCCATAGAACTAAAAAGATTAAGAACCCTGGTCCTAAATGCACTATTTCTTCTTGATTAAAAAATAAAACTTCGAATCGAATGCATTCAATTCATGAAACAAAGCATGGAACTTTTAAGACAAACCCAACTTTTGCTCTTCCGGTATGAGAGACAGTCCCCACTATTTGTGTTTGTTCTTCGTCACTGGTCAAATGAATCCTTCAAGGGCGAAGAGAGTAAAAAAAAAAGAAAAAAAGAACGAAATGGAAGAAATTCAAGGAAATCGCAAGGAGAGAGCAAAATGCAGCCTTGTTTGTTGAAAGAAGTCACTATGTGTCTCATTTGGCAAATTTCTTAGTATGTTTAAGCATGGGCAGTGAAGCGGTGGTAAAGTAGCTTCAAAATAGGAGTGAGGTGCAGTAGCTCCTCGTATGAAGGTAGGAGGAAGACTTGTTTTGGAATTTACGGTCTGTCACGTTCCATTTTTGTGAGCTGGGCAGTTTGTATGTGTATGCGCTTCGGGGATCAACGTGTTTAGGTATGAGTAGTCAAGTTGAAAAATCCAGACACGTGATCATCTAAGAGAAATTAGTTTATGTAGAATCGAGAAAAGTTTCTGTTTGCAGTCGAAAGGAAAATAAGAGATAGTTTTGATGATTATATTTTAAGAATTTATTTATTAAGTATAAACATCAAGAAAAATATCTCGTACTTTGATGAGACAATATGAGTTTTAGTATATTTTGGATGTTTAAGTATGTGGCGGCTTCCTACGTCATTTTTTGATGTCATTTTGATTGTGGAGCTGTAAGGAGATTTGAAGAAAAGGAGCAAACGATATTTTCTCCTCTCACTTAAGTTTCAAATTTGTAAATGTTAAGTTTGAAATAAATAAATAGTTCCTTGCCTCTCAAAAAAAAAAAAAAAAAAAAGTAAACATTACGAAAAAATCGTTTGCTTAAATGATTATGGAAGAGATTTGCTCCTGTGCAATTGGCAACAAAAACATTATTATTATGATGTGTTGTTCTATAAATTATTTCAATCGGTCTACTGTTGTAATGATTGAAGATGTTTCTGTTGGCATTGAAATAAGTATTATTTAAAATCTCCAATATTTGAAGTTTCTTTTACGTGGAGTATAGTCCGTTTTCGGTGTAGCTAATTAATTTAATGGAACAGTTTTGTGCATTTTGTGCAGCTAAAGTGAAATATTTAATGTAACAGCTCTCCAGAACGACAGAAAAGTTCCTTGCATTCCGCACACCTTCTGAAAGGAAATTATGGGGAATAATTTCCCATAAGTATACAAAATTAAATTCAATGAAACCTCTTTAAGTCGGATTAATTAACCCGAAAATCCGTGTTAACCGAAAAAGTGGGGGGGAGGGAATAAAATGATACATACTTCCAGAAAATCATCTTTATATTGAGCAAATCGAGTTAAAAACAAGTTTACAGGAAACAAAGATATTTATTATGTGAACAATGCTCTTTAGTTACGTTATTGTATTTTTCTTTTCTGTAATGTAGCACTGTATGTCATTTATTCCTACGTTTGATAATAGGTATTACTAGGTTTTTGCTGACTTTTCATAAATTATTCTAAAAATCCCTCTATCAAACATTATTTTCCCCCGTGCATTCAATAAAGACTTGAAATTCTCGTTACTGGGTCGCTGATTTATATCAAGACGGTAGGATCTTAACGAACACTGGAAGTGCAAAGAGTGTTACCGGCATAAAACGAACGCTTAAATATGATGGAAAAATTTAACGACCTAAGAGATATGAAATAGATGATAAGAACTTTTCGCAATGAAAGATAGCTAATAACCTTGATGTAAGTCTACAGATTAATACCCGGCGGAAAGTATTATAAAAACCCTTGTGGAAACCCTGATGTTAAGATCTTGAAATTTAATCAGCAAAATTGAGGCAAGATGCATAGAGAGCATCATCACAGAAGTACAAAATGGTGGATCCTACAGCAATTCAAGATCATCGTTTCTGAACTTCTCGTCTATTCACCGATCGGGGATTATGGACTTTCTGCAAGTCTTCGATATCGGAAAGAAAGGACGAAATATCGGGAATCTGCTCATTGTTTTTCCTTCTCGTCTTCAATCGGCTTTTGTTTTTTTGGTGAAAATTTCTTATCATTAGTATTCCTGAAATATATTTTTTATTTCGTGGATTTGATGAAATTTTGTTTAATTTTCAATCGATGATACTTGTGGAGACAACTTGAAAGACTATTTTAAAATTTGAAATTAACATGCTTATCAAGTTTGATGTTTTTAAATGATTTTAAAAAAAATAAATTCAAAATTGTAATGTCAATAAGTAATATGATTTAAATTTGTGGTTTAAGTAAAATTTGGTATCTTTATTGAAATAACATTAATAATATTTGATTTTAATATTATTGAAAATGTAGTTGAAATAATTCGTGTTGCGCTGAAAGAACGCAAATCCTCAACGATTAAGTTGCTAGATAGATTAATTTTTAAAAATGAAAATACGCGATTAAATCGTAACAGAGATTTGAATTTCGAAGGATTTAATTTTAAAATTGGAGACAATGAATTCTTAGAGATAATAAAAGAAACAGCAGAGAAGTTTACTTTAAATGAATTAATTAAAATTTGTGATGCTCGAAGCATCGCAGGTGAAGGGACGAAATCTGAAATAGAGAAAAATATTATAACTCGTCTGTGCGATTTTGAAATACTTAAAAACTCCTTAACGACTGATGATAGATCAGAAGAAGAAACAAATGAATTGAGGAAATGCGATAAATCAGTGCAATACGAAAATAAAAACTGTGATGATATTGTTTTTAAAATAAATAGCAGTGTAAATACCAAATATGAGCAAAAAATAATTGTGAGTTTTAACGACATCAAGAGCATAATAACTCCTTTTAAGGGTGAAATACATGAAAAGGTTTTAAATTGGATTGAATATGAAGCCCAAGTTGAGTTACTCTCGTTGTCTGAAGTTCGTAAATTTATTTATGTAAAACGATGTCTTAGAGGAAATGCTTTATTAGTGAATAGGAGTAAGCCCAGCATTAAATCGTAGAAACAACTAAAAGAATTGTTAATTGAAGAGTTTAAAATATCTTTCAATTCTGCTGAGTTTCATGAAAAGTTACAAAAACGTAAAATGAAAAGTAGCGAATCCCCTTTGGAATATTTTTACTCAATGAAAGAAATTTCTCGGCAAAGTGACATTGGCTAACAAGCTTTAATAACTTAAGTTATTAAAGGAATAAACGATTCAACATAAAACAATGTTATTTGAGTGCACTTCTATAATAGTATTTAAAACTCAGTTGAGAGTGTATGAAACATTTAAAAGAGAAATGAAGCAGTCAGAATCTTTTAATCATGTACCTACTACTAATACCGAGGTAGGAAAACAGTCTTAAATTCATTGTTACAACTGCCAACAACTGGGCCACAAGGCTTACGAATGTATGGTTAAAATTAATAAACTAAAATCTAAATATATTAATTACACGAAGGCCTCAAAAGCTCTCAAGACACATGCGGTACAAAATTTACCCTCCAACTCCTGTAAGTGTCGCGCTCAGTTAGGAATCCTGAATGCTTTTCATTGGGGATATTTGTGTGTGAATAAACCAGTCGTACAAAATAAAGGAAGCAGTATAAAAGATAACTCGAATTCATTCAATAATATATTGCTGAACATCGATAGGGGTTCTTCTAATAATATTATTCCTTCTGCAATTGTTTAGAAACCAAATGCTTCGGTTGAGGAGTATAAGGTAGTAAATGTTAAACAAACTAAAGGAATACTAAAACTAAACATAACATGCTCTTTAGACCTTAAAGTTGGTAATCTGGTTAGAACGGTACGGTTTTTCATACTTGACACCGATTTACTTTACGCTCTCTTTGGGTTAAAGAGTTGTATGCAGTTTCAGTTGGTAAATGAATGTGTGAAACAAGTTGTTGTGCAGAAGAGAAGAAACTTAATCAACTTCTCCAGTTCTAAAGGCAACGATTTGCCTTTGCGTATCAATTTTGAAAATAATGTTAAGGAGGGTATTTCTGAAGTTGAAATAAAAAATGATAAATTTAGAACAGAAGTTAAAAAAGAAAATTTTACTGAGGCAAAAATGAAAGAAAAGATAAATAAAGATAAAATAATTGTTGCAAAAAGTAGGACGAAGAAAAAGAGTAAAAATAAAAATAATGTCCTGAAATTTTCAAATATATCCGAGACGGATTCTGATAATGGGTGCACACATTGTCAGATTGAAGTCGAAGGTAAATAGGAAACAAAAGACAGTGAAGAAAATTTTCAATTAAATCAAATTTTGGAAAGTTACTGCGATGTGTTTGCTAATGATCAATATGATGTTGGAACTATAAGAAATGAACCACAAAGAGTGAGGCTAACATCAGAGTTACCAATATCTTTACGCGCATATAAAACGTCACCGAAGCAACAGGAAGAAATAGATGGTCAAATTAATGAATTATTAAAGGCTAAGATCATTAAAGAAAGTTCATCTCCGTATTCTGCACCGATAACGCTTGTTTATAAAAAGGATGAAAATAAAAAAAGCAGATTATGTATTGATTTTAGGAAACTTAACCAAATTACTAAATCGGATGCTGAATCCCTACCTTAAATTAAAACACTTATAGATAAATTAGCTCAGAGTAATTATTTTTCAAAATTAGACATGGCTTCGGGTTATTGGCACATACCAATACATCCAGACGATTCTGAGAAGCTCGCATTTGTTACTAATAGATGATTTTATGAATGGCTAAAATTACCATTCATAAAATCCTAAAGTTAATTACCATTCGGTTGGCGCAATGCGCCTAATATTTTTCAAAGAACTATACGTCGAATCCTCACTAAACATAAAATTAAGTTTGTAGCTAATTATTTTGATGACATCATAATATTTTCCGAAAATTATACAGATCATTTAGAGCATATTAAACAAATTTTTAACATTTGCAAGCAAGAAAATATAAAGTTAAAATCATCTAAGTGTATCTTTTTGCAAACTAAAATTCAATTTTTAGGATACGAAATTTCTAATGGCATTGTCAATCCGGATAACAGCAATATTGAGGTAATTAAAAATTTAAAACCGTCGACTGATGTTAAATCTTTACAAAGGTTTTTAGGTTCTATTAACGTACGAGGGCTGTTTTCTTTTCAACCTCCGATTGACTATAATAAAAAGACGGGTGAATATAAAAAAAATAATTTTACTACCGAAAGTAATGCACAACAAAGGTTACTTCTCTACATAATCACCTTGACTATTCAGGCATTTGTCATATCTGTGAACGAGCTTTGCAATACTCTCTTCATGAATTGTTGCCGCCAATGAATTGAGGTGAGTTGTGACCGTTTTCTTCGAGCTCCTGGTCAGTTTGGAAGCGCTGCTTCCCAAGCCACTCCTTCAAATCAGGAAAAAAATGAAAGTCACTTGGCGCTAGGTCGGGGCCATATGATGGATGTTTGAAAATGTCCCATTTAAATTACTCAATAAGCTATTTGGTTGGGGAAGCAGTTTGGCCAACTTTAAGCTTTCGACACCATTCACGAACAACACCATCAGTCATAAAGCTGTCTCCATACACTCGACTCATTCTTCGATGAATTTCCGCTGCACTATTCCCTTCTGCCTACAAGAAATGAATAACACTTCGCAATTCACTATTGGCGGGAGAATCAATAGAGGCAGCCATGTTTACGTGACTGCAGTTCAACAAGAAAGGACGTGTTGGACTCGGCAATGACAAAGCGTGTATAGGGGGAGATGCGCAGTAACCTACTGCGCACACCAGCTAGCTGCGGCATTCCTGGTCTTCATAGTGTGCGAGTGTTTCCTGAATTGAAGAAATGGTTTAGGGGGCAGGGCTTCCAAACTGACCAGGAGCTCAAAGAAAACGATCACAACTCACCTCAATTCATTGGCGGCAACAATTCATGAAGAGGGTCTATGCAAAGCTCGCACACAGCTCTATTGCAAAGCTCGTTCACAGATATGACAAATGTCTCAATCGTCAAGGTGATTATGTAGAGAAGTAACCTTTGTTGTACATTATTTTTGGTAGTAAAATTACTTTTTTTATATTCACCCGTCTTTTTATTACAGCCAATCGGAGGTTGAAAAAAAAACCAGCCCTCGTATATCTCAGATTTATAGATAAATATGCCATGATTAGGTATCCTTTGAACCAATTACTAAAGAAAGATGTAACTTGGAAGTTGGCTAATGAATGCCAAGAAGCTTTTGAACTTTTGAAACAAATTTTGATTTCTAAACCCATATTGAAAATTTTGAAGCCAAAAAGTGAATGTCCCCTTTTTGTAGATGCAAGTTTAACAGGTGTGGGAGCGGTTTTGAAACAACCATATAGCAATGGTGATTTACGCCCAGTAACATTCCACTCACGCTCATTAAAGGGTTATGAAAAAAATTATGGTATTACGGAGCTGGAGTGTCTTGCTATTGTAGATTCTTTAAATAAATTTCATCATTATTTTTTTGAAAAAAATTTACCATACATACGGACCATGCGGCTTTGGTCTGGCTCAAAAGCGAAAAAATTTAAAAGGAAGATTGTTCCGCTGGTCCTTACTAATAAGTATGTATGAATACAATATTAAATATACAAAAGGTTCCACAAACTTCGAAGCAGATATGCTCTCTAAAAGATATAATGTAGAAAAACACAAAAAGTGAAGGTGGTGTAACAAAAGTAGATAATCACGTGTCTCATCTTTTGCAGTTGGAGGAAATAAAAGAGGATCAGAAAAGAGATAATTTATCAGGAAGCTTTATCGAAATTAATAATGTTTTGTGTATCCGTAGGAAAAATTTTACTAAAATAGCAGTCCCTTATTTTTTAAGATGCAAATTACTTAAAAGTGCTCATGAAAAATTTGATCATCCAGGAATTCAAAAAACAATTAATTTAATCACTCCAGTTTACTATTGGCAAAACATAACGGAGGGCATTACTAATTTTATCAAACATTACCACACATGTCAGGTTAATAAAAAATCTCGACAAAAAAGATTTGGTCTCTTACAAGCCATGTTTCCTGTTGATCAGCCATTCTACTTAATTGCGATAGATAGTGTAGGTGGTCTTAACTATTACAATTCAACTAAGAAATATTTAACCTTACTTACTGATCATCATACTAGATATATCTGGACATTTGCATCAAAATCAAATACTACAAAAACGTACACTAGTTTTCTAACGCAAATTTTTCAGATTCAAATACCTAAAAGTATTCTAAGTGATAAAAATGTTGCTTTCACGTCTCATTTTAAAAAATATCTTTAACATAATAAAATTTAACAGTTATTAGCTACAGCCCATAGACCAGTGACTAATGGTAAGGTTGAGAGTTTGGGTCAGGCAATAGTCACGCGTTTAAGATGTAAAGTTAATGATTCTTCTAAAAAGGTCCCATGGCCCAAATTGTTAAAAGAAGTAACTCAAGAATATAACTTAAGACCTCACTCAGTAACCAAATTCCCACCAGCATACTTAATGTTTGGCACACTACCCTTTCAAAATCCTTTAGGGGAACATATTTATCCTCCAGTTCAAGAAGCTAAAAATATAGCAGTTGAGAGAACAAAACTATATCATGTAATAAATAAAATACGTAATGATGCTAGATTTGTTGATGTAGAGTTTAGTCCTAATGATTTGGTTATTTATGAAGAATTCAAATATCCAAATACTAGAAACTTTGTCCACCATTTATGGACGATATAAAATTCTTAGAAAAATTTATGACGTCAATTACGAAATAAATAAAGTAAATGCTCATACTAAAAAGAATACAGAAAAAGTGCATGTTTCGAAATTACTTTCTAATTTCTCTTTTACTAATTTTGTTTTCAAAAAATGATTATAGTATATTGTTACTGTATTGCATATAGTGTTGATTAATTTGTGTTAATATTAAAGAAATAGTAACATTTCCAGACTGAGATGGATTATGTTCTGAAATGTAGCTAATTTCACAACCACGGTTGTATAAACTCAAGACGCCTTATTTCTTTGTACATAGCTGATAAACGGAAGTTAAAAAAATGATGAAAAACTAGTTTTGTAAAATTGCTGTATTATTTTATATATGTTAAATGCCCTTGAAGAATTGTATGATTTTATATGGTACATACTCTTGGAAAATTGTTGTATGGTTTTAGATACTGTAAACTCTTGCAAAACTATTGTAATATGCAATAAGCTAGATAGCCTTGTAAAAGTGATGTAGTATATTACATTCTTTGTATTGTAAACTTTTATATTAATCTAGATACTAGAGAAAGTTCTGATTGTTATTTTGTGAACAGAAGAGCTGGCGAAGGGGTGATATTTTATTTTGAACTGGTTCAGTTGATTTTTTTTTAAAAGGGGGGGGATGTAATATAAAAAAGAGATTTATATTCGTAACCTTTAACGTAAGGCCTACATGATGCATGACATTGCAATATTTCGTCATCTTTTTCCCTCCAGACACTAAACCGTACCGCCTCTGTCTAGAAGCACAGAACCAGTTAGAGTCCTGGAAAACCCCATAAATCACGGCATTTGGGGAATTTGTCTATTCGCTACCTCTTCTGACTTTCCCAAATTAAATACCGTCGTCTCCCTAAGTCGGGGATCATTTGACTGTTACCAAACATTGTAATACGTTATCCCAGTGTTCTTCCTATGTAGGAAACCCCGTGCATTCAATAAAGACTTGAAATTCCATCGTTCTCGTTACTGAGTCGCTGATTTATGATATATATAAAGAAAATAAAAGTTATACTGGAAATTAGTAGATTGCTTCTGAAATTTCTTAATATAAAATTCCTTGGGTAGAACCGATCCGAATTATCCGGAGATTCGAATTAAAGGGGTTCTACTAAAAAAATGGTTGTGTTTTTCTCAATAAAATCTACAAAAACAGTATCGTCAGTTTTTTGTGACTTCGAAGAGACCATTTCGGTCAATGTGTAATGGCTTGTAATTATTTTCTATATATAATTCTCGTGTAAGTTTTAAGGAAATGCTATTCTTAATGAAATGATGAACTGAAATTAAAATTATGCAAAATGTTAATTATTTTTTGCCTATCGATTGATTGACTGCTTTAGTTTTATGTAATAATAGATACAAGTACATTTATCGAAATTACAATAAAATTACTATTTTCAACGAAATGTGATGCCATTTTTTTCGTGGTCCACAAACTATTTCTTTTCGTGTTAGCATAATTAAAGGGGGAGAGGGAAGGTATTAATTAGCTGTTATTACCTTGAAATAACATCATTTTCATATTTCAATAATTATAATTAATCTTTTTCTATTGTAGCGAGAAAATTTTTTAATGTTAAATTTTTCCATCAAAATCCATAGGTTTGCTTTTGTCAAAATAATATAATTTGCATCAATTTTCCTATATGGTATTGTGTGTGAGCTATATTTAAAACTAACCAATATAAAAAAAACAACTTTTAGTGAAATATTTGGTAGAGGATTGTAGTAAAAATTCCTATCACTTGTATGTATGAGAGTAATTTTTTTTTTTTTTTTTTTTTTTTTTTTTACAATCAATTTTTTGTATAAGATTTCGCAAAAATGTTATTCTTAAACTCATTTTTATTTAAATATTTTCAAGTAAATAAATAAGAATAAAAAGAGCGAAATGGGATAAAAAATATCAAACTTCATAAATAAATCTAATTGGCTGCAACATTATTGTCATTTTAAAAGGGCTTTTAAGGAAATTTCTGCATTAAAGCTAACAAACAAAGTTGCCAATAAAACCATAAATACATTCTAATGTATTTTAAAAATTATTTTTTTTTATTGAACTTCCTTGTAACTAACAAGGTTTCCCTAATAACTAAACTACAGCAGGATCTGTTCCCCTATCTCATTTACCGCAAATACATGAACGTGTATATGTTTATTAAATTCCTACTATCAGCTCACACTATCTCTTTATATCTTGTTCAAATTTTAAATCGTTAATAAAATACTTTTTTATTCATCCACTCAAGTTCAAATACATTTTTTTTAAACTTGTAGTGGATGACACTTGATGTTAATACAGTTTTTCAAATATTAATTAAATTTAATTGGTGAAAATACAGTTTGGTCCAACCACTTATCGCGATTTCAAAAATTGCCAAACTTGGTGATTTTTTTTGGCTGAACGTTAAGTCCGTGAAGCGGATCAGGGTAGCCACATTTGGCAAAATACCGCCAAATAGTTTAATAAAAAGTAAGTAAAAACAATTTCTTTGTTGACCTAAGTAGGAATTGACTTAATTTTTTTTTGTTTGTTTTATATTACTTGTTTGTTCGTGTTTTTTGTGTCGCCTAAATAAATAGACAAAAGGCAACTCGTCCGTCACTTTGAGAAGCTTCTAATCGTTTCCATTATCATTCCCAAAACAGCTGTATTCTGTTCAGTGACCATAAAGGGAGTTGTTAAAAAAAAAAATGGTTTCCATTAGAATTGTGTAATCATATGCGATGACTAATTTGGGTGTGATAAAGTATTTCAAGGCTCAAAATTATCTGTTTTGCATAATTGAGTGAGCTTGATTTTATTGAATATTATTAGTGCTTACATGTAGATTTACGTAAACAAGAAAAACTAAGTTACAGACATACTTATATCTAACAAAAACTCAACGGAATTTAATTACAAAATTACTGGATCGTTCTTTCCGTATGCAAGACACCATAAATCAATTAAATCGATACTGTACGAAAACAGACGAAGGACTTAATCCGAATGGTACTAACAAGTAAGGCATAACAAGGATAAAAATAAAAGCAGGAAAATTTATTTGAGCAACATTTTCCATTGGCCCCATTAATGTGTTTGATATATTCAAATCATAAACACAAGAGAGTTCAAAATAATTTTTATTTGGAACATGTTTGATGTTTTAATTAGAAATTAGTCACCAGATTGAAATACAAGGTATGTTTATTAAATAACGAGACTGACGCTGTAAAACACCTTACTTTGATCGCATACATATTTATTTATCACCTTAAATACATATCCATCAATCCCTACAAAGCCCTATGCGAATCCTTCATGGATCCAAACAGTGCTGGAAGTCTGTCAGCTCCTTCAGGACACGCGCTGTTTCTCTTTCACAACTTCAGAGGACTCAAATCTTGTTGCTTTTAATGCAGATTTCACCTCAGGAAACAGGAAGAAGTCGCATGGCTCAAGATCCAGCGAATAAGGCGGATGGTTTAATACTGGGATGCTGTACTTGGCTAGAAGCCTTTTGACAGACAATGTAGACTGAGCCAGTGCATTGTCTTGATAAAAAAAACTTGAAATAATAATTCTTTGTCAATTTTTACAGTCTCAGCAATCGTACGAATTCTTAACTGACTGTCACATCGAACCTGATTACCGATTTTTTCGATATTGTCATCCGTTTTTGACGTGGGGGTGACCCGGGCGTGAATCGTCTTCGACGTCTTCTCGGTCATCTTGAAAACGCTTAAACCACCCAAAAACAGGTGCACGAATAAACAATCATTTTCATGCATTTATTATTTCAATAAATTATAAGTTTCAGTAGCGGTTTTTCCAAGTTTCATGTGAAGTTTCACAAGAATTCGTTACTCAATTATCATTTTTCCGGTGAATTAAGAAATAACTCTAATGCGAATGAAGGCTGTATGTTTTCGAATTTGAGTTTACAGAAACGAGGGGCACTTATTGGAAAGAGAAGGCTTCACGCTGAACAGCTTTCAGTCGTTGGCATTTGGTGCATACGTACTTCGTATACAATAAGGTCAGTCTCACTATTTAATAGCCGCATCTCGTATATATTAATGCAATAAGAAATATTTAATCTAATTATTTTTTCCATGTTTGTTGTATTTATTTTCGGGAAAGAACACTAAATCTCCTTACTTTTATACGGCGTCATTAAAATGGACATTAATTTCGATACATCCTTGTAAAAGTAGCAGCAGCAAAGAAAGTTCTAATAAGGCCTTATAAAGGATATATCTCGTATTTCATTTCAACTAACACTTTGGGTTTTCATATGAAGTAAATTTATTTGAGATTTTTTTTTGTAAATGAATCGTGAAATTTATGTAAATCAAATAGAATACTGAATATTACTATTTAAATTAAATAATATATAGAAATATAGGACTGATGCGATGTAATTATAACAAGCGAAAAATTTAATATATACGTTCGTGGTGAGGAAGAGAGAGAGAGAGAGAGAGATTGGAATTGAAGTTAATGAAGACAGAATTACGCTTAATGGTAATAAGGAGAAAGAGATTAGTTGTATTCGATTGATTTGGTTAGGTTTTATTAACGTCGTATTAGAAGCAACACGAGAACTATTAGTTATAGTCGAAGTTTGTGAACGTATTGATTTGAGAATTTTTAATTTGCATTTTTTATTTACTTTTCTGTTGAATCAAATAATTTTACAGATCTGAAATTTTTTTTCACAAAGTTGCTTATAGTATAACATCAAATTGTTAAAAATTTAACTACCGAAAAAAGCACACAAATTTACTTTTAAGCATAATTAACGACTTCTCTTACATTCAAACCTTCAGATTTTCCTCTTTTTAAATTTCTGAAGTCATTTATGAGTGGAAAAAACATTTCGATCTCCGATGAGATTCAAAGTCCCGTCAAGCAATGGGCCAAGAATAATTTTTTGACTAAAGTGTTAGAAACTTTGGCTCAAAAAGTGCATTCACAAGGAAAACGACTACAATTGATGACGAAATAACATTTGCTGTATTTATATGACTTGTTATTTTTTTTTCAAAAAAATATATTGCCTTTTCAATTTTTAAAAAAACTAAAAACTCTTAATTTAACTTTTTGATTAATTGATTGATATGTAACGCCGCATTTAGAAGCAACACAAGTGCTGCTGGCAACGTGCCTTGCAATTTTGTTCCTCGGTCAAGTGATAAGAATAACATATGAGAGTTGGCACCTTCCTGTCCAAACTTCCATTCAACGCCATGGAGGGACTTTTTGAGATTGAACATGCTTCAGCCCTGCTAAACGGTAGGTTTAGGTAAAAAACGGTACCACAACTCGACGAAACAAAGCCAGTCTCACGTTTGGCAACCGCGACCGTCTGCATTTCTGAACAACCCCTCTTATTTACAAGAAAGCGTAGTCACCGCATAAACTAGATGGTTTCTCTCAGTATAACAGAAGGTCACGTGCACGAGCCATGGAGATTAACGAATTATTATTATTGTTATTATTATCCAGATATTAAGTCTTGTGGTGTTTCAAAATTCATGAACTGTCATAGTGTAGAATCCTGGGGATCGGAACGCACTCTGGATGTTTCTTAAACCGTTCCATTACTAACTGTTAATGCGAAATTGATATTAACATATTCAATGCAGGGCTGGGGTTTCCTGTTGCTTCTTATCTTTCGTATTTCCAAACAAGTATATAATCTTATTGTACGCCACCTAGACAAAATTGATATCAATGTTGATTTCTCAAAGGGAACTGAGTTATAGTATTAATGGATTAATTTAATGAGCATATTTATTTAATTTATAAAAAAGAATCTTCTGTTTATGATATCCTGTTTCCCCCACCCCCTTCTATTATATCATCTAAAAATTAGATTGCATTTTAAATTTCGCAAAATTCTGTTTGCAAGTTTTTATGTTTTCAGAATCGAACACTTCACGCAAATTGTTTTTAAATATTTTGAGTAGAATACACTTAATCGTCAAATGTTTGAGGCACTATTAAAACTAGATGATGGAATTTTTAAGCTCGTGTACGAAATTTTACGAAACAAAATGTAAGTTGATTTTTAGATGATAAAGTAAATACGCAAAAAAAAAGTTCCCTTGACAGAAATATTATTTTTATAAGTTAATTAATTATGTTAATTAAGTATGTCAATTAGTAATTAATTAATTAACGCCTTAGTTTAGTTCTATTTATTCCATCAGCATTGGTATTAATTTTGTCAATAATTTTGTTCAATGCATATGAGTTTGATTAAAATAGCATCTGTATTTGACAACAGATGGCGTTGCTGAGGCAGGTTAGTGTGCTGCCATCTATCAAACAGCTATAAGATAAATTTGACATTAAGTCATAGGTTTATTTAGGTGTGGCAGCCAATTTGCTGCCAAATCAAAATTTGACTGGTGCTAGCGGAATGTCTGGTGGTTTGACTTTGTGTCGCATTTTCACCATCAATGTAAACTTGGATTCTCATAATTATTTACTGGAAACCAAGCAATAATTAAGTAATACCTTTCTCTTTCTATTCCTAATATATCATTTCTAAAACAGGTACTTTTTGAATCACTCTCGTATTGAGAGTAATCCATTTTTTCTGACGGCTATATAATCTTAAATCTTGTAAGCTAAATAGGCTTATCAAGGTTATTTCAAGAACGAAGCAATAATAGTCAACTGAAAATATCAACAAACGAAATAATCACCTTCATTCGATAGAAAATATTTATGAAAAAAATTCTTAAAGGTAATTTGTCTCATCAAGTAATGCCTCTGCTTCGTCTTTTTCCTTATTTCCACTTAAATACAATTTCGAAATACATGTCTGAGGTTAAACAGGCGTAACTAACTGATGCCATATCCTTAAAAAATTGATAAAATGTGATATAATTCTAAAGTAAGTTTTTCGTTCGTTTCGCTTTTATTTCTTTGCGCAGACGATTTGCTATTTAGATGGATGCCACTTTTCCACTTACGATACATTTTTAGATGTAATTGGGCAATAACTTTAGCGAAACAGGGTGAGTAAGTGAAAAAGTGTGCCGAAAAAACTATCATCTGGTTGCTCTGATAGTCGCCAAATTGCATGTTTTGGATGAGAATGAATCTGGTTTTTCTAATTCGTAGATTTTGTTTATGAGCGGTGAAGTGTGTGGTTGTGATATGAAATTCAAGAAAGTTTTTTGAAATTTTGTCACGAACGATACTTTGATATGCTAGGATTACAATTTAGAGCAATTGTAAAAATTTTCGAATTTCCATTTTCTTTTTGAGATTTCTTAAGTGTTTCAATTATTTATTCAATTACTTTTTAAAACCCTTCAACAATATTTCAAATAATTCCCATACAAAAATGTAAGTATCAACATAGAGGACTAGTAATATAGAAATTAATGGATTGGAAAGGTGTATATATATATATATATAAGCAACAAAATCTCTCTAAATCTCAACATTTCAAATGTGTTATCAAATGTAATACTGATTATTAAGTTTAATTTACTCATGAAAAGAAAAAAAAATTCAAGTATTTAATTTATCAATCAAAGATTCTAATTAAATCTTCAGACAAGAAATAAAAAAAAATTCAGGCTGCTTGATTACTGTTTTGAAAAGAATGATAATAAAAGAGTAGTAGATAAATTTTGTAAAAAAACTACCAAAATTATATTTTTGTTTGTTTGCTTGTTAAATGTTTGAGTATACCAAAAATAGGCTTTCGGCTTATATTTGTCTTATATATACTTAAAGGTTCTTGCAACACAACCAATACAACTCTTTTTTTTATACCATAGTAATATTATTTATGAAATGATCGCTTAGCACCAAATTATCTACACCAGTATTTCACCAATATAAAAAGTTTGAGACCCCAACATATTTATCATGTATCAGTTTCCTTGGAATAGAACTTTTTGCTTAAAACTCGAAATCTGAATTTTGTTTGTTTATAATTAACATCACACTAGAAGCAACACAATTGCTTTTGGCGACGGACTTAGTAATTTTGAACATCGGTCAAGTGACGAGGACGACCCCTAAGTTGACACCCTCCTCTCCTATCTTCCACACCACGTCACGCCATCGGAAAGAATTTGGGCCCCAACAGATTTAACGAGCATCAGCCCTGGCTACACGGTGGGTCTAAAGTGGAGCCAGACTCGAACCTGAGACTCGACGAAAACCGCCGGTCACGAGTCCGCTGCCTTATCCTCTAGGCTACCGCGGCTAAAGTTTTAATCTTATTATCATTAACAAATTATTTTTTATAAGCCACCTCGACCAAATTTAAAAAGAGAAATTTTTTATAAATAAATATTTTACTTTTTCTCTTCTAAAATCGAATATCACTGAAACCACTTTGTAACTATGAAGCTATTGTTTCATATTGGAATAATAATTATTTAAAGCAACGGTAGCATATAGTCAATACAACTTTATGGACTCGTGAATAATAGTTTCGACCGCTAATACCGTGGTGTGAGGCAGACTGATAACATTATATACTTCGTGGTGAGTAGGGTGCCATTTCAGATGCTGATCTCGTCATTTGACCATAGTTTCAAATAACGAGGCGTATAGATTATTTCAAACGGATCTTTGAATTAGAGATAAATAAATATCCGGAAAACTTAATCAAAATAACAATAATTATAATTTATAATAATAATTTCAAAAAGAGAGGCCAGAATTGTTAAGTATACATATGTGTTGTAGATTCAAATCTTATAATTTTTTTATATAAGACCTTCCTGGTTACAATAAAGCTTGTCGAAAGATAAATCCATTACAGTTTCATTATCATCTCGATATTGAGTTCCAAATATGAAAAATTAGATGCTAACTTAAATGACGACTTCGTCATTTGATGGTAATTAAGAATTATAAAGAATAGTGCCTGCGTAAAATAAAACTTTGAGTCGAAAACAAGTAGGTAATTGGAAAATGCCCAGTGAATAATACGAACTGTAATGATTAAAAATATACAAAAACTGTTTTGTTTTCAAAGTGGTTAAATAATACAACAATATGTATTCAGAGTATTCATTTCAATGTATTGTACTTAAGAAAAGCTCATAAAAATGGCACAGTTTGTGAAACTTATTTACTGACATAATTAAACAGTTCTATTGTGTGTTATAGATGGTTAAAATAATAATGTTATTGCATGTGCTGTATTGCTTTTTTTTCTCTTTTATTATGAATAATATTTTATTACAATGAAACTTAAATGGATTATTTACAATCAATTTATCTAATCAGTATTTTGTACTATTATGATTCTTCAGCTTTTGTGTTTCAAAAATATTTAAGAAATAAAACTTTTCCGAAGAACTAATACGGTTTCATCAAATTGGTTATCGGCACACAAAGTTAGAGTATTATCTATTTTTATCAAATTTTCGATGGAAGAGAGACAATAGAATTTTGCCACAATCGACAATTAGAGCTCCTCTGAGGGGCCCCCTTGACATACGAACTCGGAATCATTCGTCAATGTAATTATTTATCAAAAAGACTTTGAAAGAAGAACAAATATTTTGCGTGAGCTTCAATATTTCCGGTTTCATGCCCCTGAAAAGGCTCTTTAGAACATATATCCTGAAACGAGTTTTTTTTCTCTTCTCTTAGAATTATTCTATAGGGATTAGTAAATCCCCATTATTAGTTAAATCCGTTTATTTTAGCATGGTAAAAATTAAAAATCATATTAGATTGATGTATAATTGTGTAACATCTTTTTCTAAACTTTTAATGATTTTAGCATTGAGCAATTACATGTATTTAAAAAAAATAAGTATATTTCTGTATAAAATAGATACTAAAACACTGACAGAAATTTTACAGCAAACTAATTAAAATCATTCAGTGTGTTGATGTACGAATATTTTTTGTGTAAAGTATAGTAAAATGATTATTATCTTAAAATAATAATTAAATTCTATGCATTATGTAAAGAACCAATGTCGAAACAATTATTTTTTCTTCAACCAACTTACTACACAGATTTTATGCCAACATTTCTTAAATTGAATTTACATTTAGCTTAATTTATGTAAACATCTTAAAAGAAAGTATTGCAATTTTATTTAACTCAAAATTAATATATATCTGCTTAGTTTTTACGTTTTATTCTTATTTTGAATTTTCAGGAATTCGCACATGCGCACAAGTAGCGAAAATAGCAAACATATAATAATCTTGTGGTAGGTCAATTGATTTTCAATCAAAATCAAAAATATACATCGGGACTCATTTGGAATTACTACTTTATGATAGAATAAAGAAATTTAGGTTTAAAATAAAAAATAAATCAATTATTAAATGATTATGTACTTTAAATACATCGAAAGTTCAGTCATTGAACTTAATAAATGTAAATATTCGAGATGATATAAATAGTTTGGAAAAAAAAACTGTTTATATAACATTAACGATGATTTACCTCTTCAAATTTTTTTAAAAAAATAAGATAAAGAAAGAATCTCAGAAAAATCGTTTGCAAAATCTCCGGCTTCCGTTTATTTTAATATATAACATTTTAATAAGATTCTTTGTTCCGTCAGCATAGCGAACATTGACTGGCAGGCAGGAATGCGTTTGAGTTTCACATCAGTTATCTCGCTGCATTACGAAGACACGCCACGTTTTTTAATAGAATAAAACTCATGTAGCGTATCTACAACTCAACCCAACTAGCGCCGAAAAACTGGAAGCGATCGTATGTTCGTAAAATTAAAACGGAATTCACTGCGTGATAAACATAACGAATTCATATTGCCGGAGGTTTTTTATTTTTTTATTTTTTTTATTTTTTTTCTTTATCTTCGATGATTTATTTCTGCAATTTTCGTGACCGTTTAACATTTCGTCCTTGCTCGATATTGGTTTGGTTGAATGTTATGGTTTAAAGGAATGTAAAAAAATTATGGATTCAGTTCTTTGTTTTACAAAAGGGGAAAAAACCTTTGAGATTTATTATAAATAAGATTATATCTTTTTAGATTTGTTTCGGAATTATTCGCAGATAGCTAATGAAAATTCATTTAAATATGAAAAAATTGATTGAAGACAGGGAAATACAGGGGGTGGACAAAAATATGGAAACACCTTGTAAAATGCATGTTTGAAAAGAAAGATTGATTTTAATGAAATATGTAGGTGGCGCTGGCGTTTTTGACTAATAACGCCACCTATACAACTTCGTAAATGTGCTAAACAGTTCAGTTGTTGTCGGAGTACTGTTATGTGAGGTTGTCATTGCATTATGTCAGAGTTAACAGACTTCGAACGTGGGCAAATTGTTGGAGCACGTATGGTAGGTGCTTCCGTAAGCAAGGTAGCTGAGGTGTTTAGTGTTTCAAGAGGTACTGTATCGAAGATTTATTCCGCATATTTGAAAAGCGGAAAAACATCATCTGCTAAATCACAGCGCTGACGAAAGTGTGTGCTGAGTGATCGTGACAGACGATCATTAAGGGCAATTGTGACGAAAAATAAGAAGACCACAGCTGCAAAAGTTACTGCTGAAATGAATGTTGTGTTACAGAACCCTGTGAGTACCAAAACAATTAGAAGGGAGCTTCATAAACAGGGAATTTCTGGCCGTGCTGCAATTGAGAAACCACTCATCAGTGATGCTAATGCCCGTAACAGGAAAAGGTGGTGTTTAAGTCATAAAGCCTGGACTATAGGGCAGTGGAAGCGTGTAATATGGTCTGACGAGTCTTCTTTCACATTGTTTCCTATTTCTGGCCGAGTTTACGTCTGGAGAACGCCATCTCAAGCCTATAATACAGACTGCTTGTTGCCAAGAGTGAAACATGGCGGGGGTTCTGTTATGGTTTGGGCAGCCATATCGTGGTTCTCTGCTGGCCCCATGATAACTGTGTCAGGGCACATGACTGCCAAGACTTATGTGAATATTTTGGCAGATCAAGTTCATCCCATGGTACAAACTTTGTTCCCCGATGGTGATGGTGTCTTCCAAGACGACAAAGCCCCTGTTCACACAGCTCACATTGTCCAGGACTGGTTTTCTGAGCACGAGGAGGATTTGTCCCATCTCCCCTGGCCACCACAGTCACCAGACCTGAATATTATCGAACCTTTGTGGTCTACATTGGAACGGAAAGTGCGTTCTCGTTATCCACCGCCAACATCGTTATCTGAACTTGCCACCGTTTTGCAGGAAGAATGGTATAATATTCCCTTGGCACACATACAGGAACTGTATTTATCCATTCCGAGAAGACTGCAAGCTGTTTTGGATGCCAACGGGTTTCCTACACCATATTAAGCAAAGAAACATGTTTTTTAAAAGGTGTTTCCATATTTTTGTCCAACCCCTGTAAATATTTATAACTTAGCAATAAAGATTAGAATTTTCTCATTTTTGTCCTTGGTTACAATATACAGTTACCAAAATTGTTAAGAAATACCAATGAATTTGATTGAAAGCTGGAAATAGGTTATTTTAAAATTTATTATTCTTTAATATATAATTTCACACACATTTCTGTTGATTTGTATTTAAACATGTTTAATTATTTTTGAAAAGCGATTTTTAAAGGAACTGAAAATTTTCAATAACAGTTTGTAATAACTTGTTGCCATAAATATAATGACTTATCTTTTTCAAAGTGAGATATCTAAGTTAATATTTAAAACATATTCATTGAATTCAGGGAAATAGATAATTTTAATGTAGCAATAAAGATTTAGAATTTTTCTAATTTTTGTACCAAGTTTAAATATATCGTTACTGAAATTTTTAAGAAATAGGAACGAATTTGATTGAAATCTAAGAAATAGGTCATTTTAAAATGTATTAATTTTTTTTGTATATAATTTTAACATTTTAGTTTATTTGTACCTAAACATGATGTTTAATTTTTTAAAGCGATTTTTCAAAGCAACTTAATCTTTTTAGTAACAGTTTGTAATAACTAGTTGCCTTAAATAATGATTTATCATTTTCAAAGTGAGGTATCTAAATCAATATTTAAAAGTTATTTTTAAAACTTAATGGGGTATATCAATTATTTTACCTTTTTATGGGTCATTTCAAAATTTAGAATAAAAAAAATTATTAAAACTTCATTTTGAATTTCAAAACAATTATCGAAAAGATATATTCTGAATGACAAATTCAAGATATTCTTTTAGTAAACCAAATAAAATGTTTAGAGTGGTTTTGTGGTATTCTTATTACGATACATAAAGATCCAAACAAAAGCAATTTTTTTTTTGGAAAAAATAATTGCTTTCCTTAAAATGATTGCAAAATAATTTTCTACACGAAATATGTCTCAAAATTTTATTTTAATTTTTAGCATAAGCAAAATATAAACTAAAATTATTGTAGGAAAATCTAAAAATATTCTAATCACCGTCTTTATGAATCAATATATATAAGTATACATGAGCATTAGACCACTGAAAGCATCCATAAAAAGAATAAACATCTAAAATTTTAATAACAATTTCTACAAAATTTTAAATAATAAAAATATTGCTACTATGATTCGTTTTCTTTAAAAAAAGATTACAGCTTCTAATGTTTCTTTCATTGTTAATTTTTAGCTGTAATTTTTTTTCTTTTGGTGTTAATTTTTAGCTGTAATTTTTTTTCTTTCTGTGTTAATTTTTAGATTATTGTCATACGAATATGCCAAACGCTAGCGATCGACAGCTGTTTAGCGTGAAGCCTTCCCTTTCGAAACTAGCGCCTCTCGTTTCAGTTCACAAATCCGTTTACCAATGACTTTCGTTCGCATTAGAAGGTTATTTTTTGTTTTGTTTCGCGGGAAAAACGAAACCTGAGCAATGAATTGTTGTGAAATTTTGCATGCAACTTGGAAAAACCACAGCTGAAACTTATATTTTAATGAAAGAAGTGTATTGCAATGAACGTTTATCGCTTGCTCGTGTTTTTGAGGGGTTTAAGCGTTTTCAAGTTGGCCGAGACGTTGAAGATTATTTAAACCGAGTCGTCTTTCCACGTCAAAAATCGATGACAATATCAAAAAAATTGGTAGTCTGGTTCGATTTGACCATCGGTTAAGTGTTCGTACGATTGCCGAGACTGTAGGAATTGACAAATAATCAGTACGGCAAATTTTTCTTTTAAGACAAAGCACCGGCTTATTCCACATTGTCTGTCAAGAGGTTGGTTTCTAGCCAAGTATAGTGTCTCAGTGTAGGATCATCCGCCCTATTCTCCGGATCTTGAGCCATGCGAGTTGCATCTCTTTCCTAAGATGAAATCTACAGTAAAAAGAGCAAGATTTGAGTCATTGAAGCAATGAAAAAGAAACGAAGTCCTGAAGGAGCCGACAGAAGACTTCCAACACTGCTTCAAACGTTACAAGATTCGTATGAAGCGGTTCAGGAATTCGTATGAAGCGAATCAGGATGGGTATATATTGAAGGTAATAATAAGTAAATATATTTGAAATCAAATAAAATGCTTTTCAGCGTCATTCTCGTTATTTAATAGCCACACCTCGAATAATATATATTGCTTAAAAATTTAGTAAAAACCTTTTTTCACATTCATATATATATATACGAGTACATAAATATATGAATTTCCCCTTCCTCCCGAATCCTCTTTCTGGATAAACATTTTTCATTAGTATGCATGTTTTTAGTAACAGATCCAGAAAAAAACTGGAAGTGTGAATAAATAAGAAAGTATATAAATTATTAAAATATATCCTCTCTCTTATAAGATATTAATATAATATCTAAGCGCGTACACAAATTTATTTAATTTTAAAAGTTCCAATGAGTTGTTTAGTTTCTTTGTATACAGGTGTAAGAAAATTAAATGTTTTTAATTGCATGTTAAATATTTATAAAATGTTATACATATTTTAAGCAAATACTTTAATGATCCAGATTTAAAAATAAATCCAACGAAGGTCGTGAAACTCAAAATTTCGTTTTCATTAGAAATCTGTTTACGAAAATAAAACGAAGTGGAGGGGGAAAGTGAAATGTTCATTCTCAAATGTAGTTGCTATAGTTACAGTCGGCAGTGGGGAAAAAATTTGTGAACTTGAAGCGCCTATTCTAAAGTAACAGATTATAGAAAAATAGTCAATAAGTTCAAGACTCCACTTGAAGATATGTAAGAAAAAGGCAATGTAGTTTATTATATAGCTCTTAACCATAGAATATCCTATATCACTCTCTCGATTCCCTCTTCACTCAGTTAATCTTAATTTATATTCTAATAATAAAGGCTTAGCTCACTAATTCACTCGTTCCGATTCACACACTTCTTGCTTATGACAAATTCAACACATTACGCAAATTAGGAGTTATTTCAATCCAAAAGGTTAATTGCGATATTCAATCCGATCTACAATTTCCTATCAGGTTGTTATCCTATACCTCCCTTCTGTTTCCTTTCAAGTCGATTTTGCTTAAATATCACTATCCTTTATTCGATTCACTACACTTCTGATCTTCATCTAATTTATCTAATCGCGTTTCATTTGGTTTTGAAAGGAATTATCATTTTGCTCAATGAAAATTACCAAAGAGTAACGATGGTTAGTGAACGAAAAATCGCGAATAGCCCAACTTCACAATACAAAATAGTCCTAGGTGTTGTCCCGAGGAAGAATCCAAGGCTTGTTTTTCCACTATTTACGCAAAATCTGCCGAACATTTTTCTTGTCGATTTCTAAAGTTTCAGCAACTGGTGAATATCCATCCAATGTTTTTAAATCAAAACACTGATTATTCACGCTGTTTTTATTCGTCCTTGTCTTGGTAGGTTGTCCTGGACATGGATCACCTTCAGTCTCTTCTCGTCTCTCTCTTTGAGCCGCTGAAACCACTCAAAAACTTTAGTGCGTGATCACCATATGCTTCTTTTAACAAAAAGAATGAATTTCTGGGGCTGATTTTTCGAATTTTCGAAAGAATTTCTTACTAAAACATGGACATGCAGGTGCAGGATTCAATGCAGATTCAGGAAGGACATGACCATACTAAAGGGTTGGCAGTCAATGTAGGGGTAGTAATAGGAGATGTCACTTGACTTAACCGTATGCGATCTCGACAAGCTCACCGCTTTTCTGTAGATCGACCAGTTCGATTATTTTTAGGTAATATACATTAAAAATATGCATTAAAATGCACATCTGGTAAATACATTAAAAATATGACTGAAAGAGTGTAATGAATCAGGTTAACTAATGAAACGATTAGCTTGGGGATATGCAGTTACTAGTGTGAGAGAGAGAGAAGCAAATAAATACAAAAGTACACACACACATACATATATATATATATATAAATAAACATGTGCGTGTTTCAATTGTTATTATGCATTAATTGAACAAATATTTGTATCACAGATTAATTTGTAACATACGTTAAAATATTCAATTTGAAGCACACGAGGTAAAAATGAATACTATGGATGAATAATACGAAAAACAACATTTAATTTAGTATATGTTTCTCAATAAATGCATTCTAAGTTTTAGAAAAACAAATTCTTTGTAAGACAATTTTTCAGTTCTGTAAAACTATTTAACAATAATAAGGAACTGATACGTGATGAAGGATGTGTGAAACATAATAAGGGAATTAATATCAAATATGTATTTATCATATTAATTGAACACGAATATTTATTATACAATTTGCTTGAAATTAAATGCTTTTAAAAGTTAATGGTTTTCATCCTGAAGCTCTTCAACAAATATATTTCAACTCTTTTTTTTTCTTTGAAAAAAAGAAGAGGAAGGGGGGGGGTTGTCGGGATTATGTGAATCACATAACTGTTCTCTATGAAACTAGGAGAATTGCTCGGAACATAAGAGTACTCAATTTCTGATGAATCGAAAAGACAGAATATTTTTCAAAATTTTTCTGTTCATATACATATATTAAACATTATTTTTCGACATAGTCACTTTCCTTCACAATGCGTTTTGGGTGTAGAGAAATGGGCTTTCTTTTACCTATATCATTAAAAAAATTCCCCCGGCGTCTATTTGTCATATTGTTTGATGATATTCTGGATCTCACCGGTGGTTGAAGATATTTTTTTCCGCTCACAAACGAATTTTGGAAGGTGAAAAGATGAAATTCTGAAAGTGCCTGATCTGGGCTGGGAGAGGGTTGATTGATGATGTGTAAATCCAATGAGATCAAGCGTTACTTCGTAAAGTTGACTGTGGAGGAACTTGCATAGTCATGCAACAAAACGCACTCACATCTTTGCATTCCTCTTCTTTTGTTCTGTATCGCCCTCTGTAATTTTTTAGGATTTTTCAGTATCTTTTGGCATTGATTACTTCCCAAGGGACAAAAATTCAATGAAAAGAATATCTTTATGGTCCTAAAATACAGAGGCTATGTTTTTTAGGGCTGAAACAATGGTTTTGAATTTTTTTTGGAAGCTTTACAATCACGATACCACCTGTATACTTCAGTACATTTCCCGACACTATTCCCGTAAACAGTTTTTATTTCGTTGAAAATGGAACGAAGCCTTTCCCTTTGCGCCAGAAGGAACCGGATTATGTTCCTCAACTCGCATCTGGCGCGATTAAGAATCTAGACATTCATTTCAACAAAGCAATATAAGAGTTTTCAACCAGCTGATACAATGGAGAATGCATTCCGATTCCAAGATTTTGATCTTGAACACAGTACAGTTCAACTTTGTTGGGAAAAAAAAATCCTCTTTGAGCGTCAGTCGCTCAAAACTTTTACTTTTTGCACATTCATGCTATCATAACAACAATTAGAATTTAAAACTTATGAAAAAGATATCATGCATTAATAAGGACTAAATCAGAGTATGTATCACAAGTGTCAAACAAGCACTGCATATTTAATAAATGTTCCTAAATACTTACACTTAGAGCAATGATAAAATACGGAAGAATATCTTCTAAGCAGATTTCTCAAAAAGAGGTATTCTACTTTAAAAAAAATCAAATTCTAAACAACAATCTTTGCTCTGGAAAATTATCCTAACAATTAGGAACTGAGACATGTTGAAGGAAACATCAAACATGAATACTGTTACAAAACTATGCCAAGGAGCCAGTAAAATGAAATTCATAAGCAAAACAGAAGAGGACCGCCCTGTATTGAAATCACTGAAGCATTATGAGGAAAATTGTCAATATTTAAGGAGTTGGGTGATGAAGCAAGGATTTTGTAAGGAAATACTAAGCAAATGCAAGCGCGATGCCTTTGTTATGTATTTCATTTTTGCGGTTTATAACAACTACTTTCGAACGGAAGGTGGTTTTTGCTAGCACTTCCTGCTCAAAAGTCATACGTATCGGTGTTGTGATGTTTTGAGTTCATTCTTTTATCATTCGTAAGGAGTATATCAAACTCATAGTATGGAAGGAAGTATGAAACCTCTGTTGTTCTAAGAAAAAATTAAATTTTTCCGGTTTTTAGATGCATTCACAATATTATGTTGAATAGCTACAACCAAATGTGAACGAGGTAAAAATGAGCTATAGGACATCCAGAAGTTATTCGAAAAGAATGAAGTGCATGATTTTGAAATGATCTAAGAATAATATTACAGAAATATAGTTTTTCTGAATTTAATATTTCAAGTCCGGCACCAAATGAATAATTCTTATGCACCTAGAAGTAAATCTCAATAAACAAGACTTCAGCTAAAAATATTTAAAAAAAAATATCAAACATGTATAATTATCAAGAGAAATAAATTTTGTTGAAAGCTGCTGAAGATAAAAAAAAAAAAAAAATTTTTTTTTTTTTTTTTTGGGGGGGGGCATATGAGAGAGCAAAAAGTGCCCTCAGAATCCACAAAGGCTTAAGAATGCCCTTTGTTTTTGAGATATATCATTATGTTTTATATACTTTCAATAGTATCTTGTGATTAGGTTGTTTTTTATAGTTATGATTCAGCGATAGAAAACAGCGATAGAAATAAATGATAAACCAACAACATTTAAGGTTTTGAAGATGGAAATTGGATATCATAATTACGTGAGAGTTGATTTATTTTCATATAACGAGCAATATGTTTTTCTCTTTTTCATTCTTCACATTTTACTCTGATTTTATTGATTTTTTTTTTCTTCTTCAGTTTAATTCATTCTTTTCAGTGTTGCTTAATAACTTGGCTTTTCAATAAATGACATTAATTATGTCATATTGTTTTTGATGTGCGTGTTCCATTACATTGACATTTTACTCTAATTCCTTTATCATTGTTACTACTTTGATAGCATAGATCTTTGATGTTTAAATTAGCAATAATTAAATTCTGTGTGAGAAGTGAGAGGCTTCAATGTCTTAATTGCAAGGTTGATTTATTATTTTACGAGGAAAAAGATGTATTTTAAATTGAAGTTCAAATCAGCCTCCACATTTTTATGAATGAAAAACACTTTTGTTAAGCCTGTAGCTTGATGAACATTGGTAATCTTTGAGTTTTCTATTCATTTCACGCGAAAGAGAAAGTATAATCGAAAGCTGATCACTAAATTTGCACCAACACATTTTCTTTATTAACACTTATATCTCTGTACACCTCACAGAATAACATATCTAAAATAAATAAAACGAAGAAATTGAATTTATGAGTAATTATACATTTATTATTTTTAATTATCTTTTCACATTTTTTAAAAGTTAATACCAGTTCTTGAAAGATAATTATTCCAGCTATAAATTTTATTTCTTATTTTCAATGAATTTCATTTAAGAGTATTAAGTTATTAAAACCCAGGATACGAGGTATGGCTATTAAATAACGAGACAGATGTTGCAACAGAAGTATGGATGCGTCAAACGCCAGAAACCGACAGCTGCTTAGCGTGAAGCCTTTTCTATCGAATGCGGTGCCTTTCGCTTTTGTAAACAAATTCGTATACCCGTAGCCTTCGTTCGTATGAGTTTTTTTTTGTTCCACCGGAAAAATATGTAGGCAACAAAATGTTGTGAAATTTTTCATGAAACTTAGAAATACCACAGTTGAAACTTATAATTTATTGAAAGAAGTGTATGGCAACGAATATTTATCGCGTGACCGTGTTTTTGAGCTGCTTAAGTGTTTTCAAGATGGTCGAGAAGACGATAAATAGGATTCGCACCCGTATTATCCTTCCACCTCAAAAACAGATGACAATATCGAAAAAATAGATACTCGAGTTCAAACTGACCGTTGGGTAAGCATTCGTACGATTTCTGAGACTGTAGGAGTAAACAAAGAATCCACACGACCAATTTTTCCATAAGACAATGCGTCGACTCATTCTACATTGTCTGTAGAGAGGTTTCTATCCCCGTACAACATCCCAGTGTTAGACCATCCCCCTTATTCTCCGGATCTTGCGCCTTGCGACTTCTATCTGTTTCCTAAGGTGAAATGTGCATTAAAAGGAACAAGATTTGACTCTGTGAAAGAGAAAGTGGCACGCGTCCTGAAGGAGATGACAGGAGACTTCCAACGCTATTTCGAGCAATGGAGGATTCGCATGGAGCGTTGTAGGGATAGATGAGATGTATATATTTTGAAGGTAATAATAATAAATGTGTATGGTATCAAAATAAAATGTTTTACTACGTCAGTCTCTTTTTTTTAGTAGCCGCCCCTCGTATATTATAAAAAACTCGATAAGCAAATGAAATCGTTTTCGTAATTGTTGCCAAAAATCAAGTATAGGGGATACCTACATCTAATGATTTCAAAATAAGAATTGAAAATAATTCTCGCTAAAACTTATTAATTTATTCGTTCAAATAAATAGTGTAAAGACTAGGCTGAAAATGATTTCCTGAATATAGGTTTCGAACCATCGATGATACCACTCGTTCCCTTTCGACAGAGAAAGATGTAAAAAAAATAGCTTATGATTCTTCTTTACAAGTACGGAAGAACTTAGAAATAGAAGTGTTACAACATACGTTTGAGGTGAGAGCCTAATTAATTGACGAACATGCGCTTTTAGAAAAAATTGATATATTCATTTCAAACATTGAGTAATGGATTATGGAAGAAAAGCTGTGTTTTGTGTGAATAATTGCATAGAACGGAAATAAATGGATTTAAATGTTAAATTAAACAAAATTAAAGCATAAATTTTGCTTTTATAACAACTATTTATTGATAAAATGAAATTAAGAAATTAAACAAACGTAGTGTTTGGACCTATTTTGTGTTTTATATCTATTTGTATTTTTGTGTGTATTCAATATCTTTATTTTATTAGTACTTTTGTGGTATCTTTGGTTTATATGTATGTGTTGCTATTCCCACGCCATCAACCCAGAATTTATCTGTTGCGTGTTGGCAACATCCTTGTGTTTGGGACGAAGAACTGGGTTTGACGGGAGACGCCATTAGTGTAAGTATACGAGTTCGCCACACAAGTATAGCTGCTGGCAGTCGTTATAATAAATTTATAGTTCGTTAAAAAGTATCTCATCTTTTTACACATGACTACGTAAAAAGAATTTTTTTATACAAAAAAAGCTTGTTTGCTCGCTTAAATTGTAATGGACTTTGTAATGTTCTTAACGAATTTTAAATACATTATAATTTCTTAAAAAATCTACGTACATCCTGAAGTTATACTTCGAAAATTGTGATAAAGAAATTTTGTTTTAATTCTTCCAAAGCAAAATTTTCTGAGTCAATGTATTTAACAATCTTTAAATCTTGATAAATAATTTTAAGCAAACTAACACATTTTGTTAACAAATGACTGTGTAATATCTACACGGATAACTAAACCTACTTCAGTGAAATTAATAGTTATAGTGAAATTTAATTACATGCTCAACTCAATAATGATTTCAATTTCCATACTAAAAAACGTGATTCACATTTATAATCCCTCCGCAAATTTATCAAATTTTGATTGATCGAATCATGTAAAAAATATTTATCATTAGTATTCTAATTGCTAACTTTTTTAATCAACATGGTATTTATATGTCCTTTTGAACTAACCTACTTTTTTTTTTTTATCATTTTTAATTTTATTAGCATAATCACGCACGGAAACAAGCGAGGAAAAATAATGTTAAAAAACATTTTATATTAACATTTCTTATTCCTAACCAACTCCAATCTGATTACAATCGACCTAGGAAAGGATGCGTAACTTCTAAAAGCAGAGAAAATGATAGCTTGATTGTAAATCAAATCGAGTTTTAATTCGTAACAGTGTGTACTTAACTTCCTGTTTTATCAGCATCTTAATATCGCTCACAACTTTTAGCATTCAAATAATCTTTATTTCAAATGAGAATCTGAATACAAAAAAAAAAAAAAGTTCAAGGAAAAAAATCCGACACGTTATATTCGGCAATAAGGAAGGCCGTTTATATTTATTGTTAAAAACTAAATGACTATTATTTCGTGAACTGAATATATTTTTACAACAAACGAGAACATTAATGATTATTAAGAATATTTTATGTATTCATTCACGTATTGAGTAAAGATAACGATGAGGTTGTCAGAGGAGGAAAAAAAAAGAAAGTAAAGCTGACGTATGTAAAGTGGAATTTTTTTTCTTATGCCTGCAGATAAAAATATGAGAAAACATGCGTCTAAAAATTTTGAGCGGAATGCTAAAATGTTTTTTCTTTGAAATATAATGTTGATTCCCTAACTAAAAATGTTGTAAGAAAAAAGATTTCAAAACTTCCAAATGCCGTTTTGAAACAAGAAATTACTGAATTTTGTTTTGAAATACATCTTTTAAAAAGAGCTGTTGTCTTAGTAAGCAGACGATAAATAATATTTAAGAAACATTTGCTTTTTGCTGTTTTACTTCATATTTCAACAACTAATTCATGATATTGTATTTTGAGTAATATTATTCATAGAATTTCATATACTCTTTCTTTAATTTAATTCCACCTTGTACTCTCTTATAAGTAATTTCGGAACTGTATACGAGAAAAAGAGAATTATAAGCTTAATATAGAGCAATTGTGATCATAATTTTTCCACATCACAGAAATGAAATATTTTTAAAACACAATTCTGTCATTTAGTGAACGATTTTTTTCTCACATTACTTTGCTTAAGAGACACGTGATAAATTAATTTTTGACCAAATGTGTATTTTATCAGAAATGTTATTTGAAAAAAAAAATTGCTAAAAGTGTATTTTTTACAAATATTATTTGAAAAAATTGTGTTGAACGGTGAGCAAATGTGAATGAAGCAGGCATTATTTTTCATTTTACGTCACTTATATTGTTATAAATTATTTCACATGGTCTAGTGGAAGGCTAAACCAAGAGATCAAGAATCTTCCAAGAAATCTTAAACAATATGAATGAAGCGAATAAATCTTCTCTGTCAAACACCATATGATTTAAAAATACGTGGTCAAGGTCTGGGAAGAACTATGAAATAGTTTCTTTCCTTTTCAATAATAAATCTCCTAATACGTTTGTCCATAACCAAGTCAACAAAAGGACTTCTTTATCTTCCTCAATAGAAAGGGTACCTCCGGGAGAATATATCTATAAATTATTTCTACAACATATATTTATATTTTTTATGATATTTCATTTTGATCATATTAATTTTGATGCTTACTTTTAAAATTGCCTTTGTTCCGAAATTTAAAATTACGCACTATAATAATTTTTATTAATGCATTCGTGCGTAGAAATATATAAAAGTATTATTCTCTTAAAAATATTTCAAATACCTAAATTCATAAAAATTTCAACTCTATATAAAAAAAAAACTTTTAAATTTTCCATGATGTAACTAAATATTTTTTGGTTTTTTTTATGTTTTCCTTTTTAATATCATTTTGCGGTTTTCATTTTCCAAAATTGCTTCAATTCATATTTTTGGTGTTACAACCATTTTTAATGAAATATTTAATGATGGGGACAATTAGGCCCTTAATTCTAGAATAATGCAGCACAACATTCTTTATATTATTCTCCATTTTTGACTTTTTCAAGAGAAAAAATTGTTTTTTTAAATTTTTCTCATATTTTTCATTTTTTAATTTCTTGAATGTTTGTTTAATTTATCTAATTTATATGACACGCACACACACGCACACACATATAACTGAAAACAGTATTTTTAAGGAAATACCTATACAATTAGCAGATTAGAAATAAAAATATTTAATTTTTTTAATTCAAATTTTTGTATTAAAAGAATTTAATCTCATCTCGAGCAAAATGGTTAGTTCTAAAATCTACTGAAATGAATCGTTCTAGAAAGCAGCTTCACTTATCTTTCAGTGAATGTTTTCGTAAACAAAGTCTCATAGCCTGGAAAGCAGATTCTGTTACCGATGTCAGAGTAATTTTAGAAATAATTTCTTTTTCAAACTGAAAGTTCTCTTTCACGGTAAGCCCATTAAGAAGCATTAATGGGGAAATCAATCACCATGAAAGGGTAATAGCATCTTTAAGTAAAAGTCGAACTTCTATTTGATTATACACTACATTCGAAAATAATAATCAAATTCCTCTGATGCCCATGAAATAAATCTCTTAGTTCATTTACATTGCATTCGTGTAAAGGAAAAAGTAATTGAAGAAAAGCATATTATTTTTATTTCATTGCATCTATTTTAGAAAGAAGTTACAATAGTAGATTAGTTTATTATCGATAAAATACAGTTAGCTTCCAATATTATAGTCAATTTTAATAAAATTCGTATAGTTTTGAAGATATTTATATTACATTCACATGCAGGTGATATTTATGATTTTAATTCAAGTGTCATTTGTACATGCTATTAGCTACAAAAAAGTGTTTTATTAGAATTTATAATCAAGCTTTCGTACTATTACAAAAATAGGCTTTTCTCAAATCTTAGTTTAAAACAGTTTTAATAGTGTGTGGATCGCTTCCTAAGTTTTTAAGCATCGAGCTGAAACAAATGAAAGTTTCTAATACTGTAAGGGATACTTTTTTTTATATATTTTCATAATAAGTTTAAAGTTTAAATAAGTATTATAATGTCGATAAAGAACAAATTTAATAATATTTAAAGTTCTTATGTATCAATAATAAGCTAGTTAATAAAAAAAAACAAAAGTAAATAAATAATATTTAACAAATATTATTAAAAATATTTAAAATTGAACAAAATTTAAATTGGCTTCGCTAATTTTATTTTTATACTTGTTAACATTTTTTTTCTGTTAAGTTCTCGAAAAAGTACAATTATTTGAAATGAATATTTATTAGCATAAAGTAAGTTTACACAGAAACAATTACTATCAAGATAAAAAAAAATACCTTCTTCAAATTCCTAATACATTATTTATTTAAGAAAAACATCCTTAAATGCATAAACCTTTCCAATGTTAACAACGAAAAGGATGAAACACACAATTCTGTCACAAAAATCTATTACCAAAATAAATAGTACAATACCAGCAAACGATAAATTATTAAAGTAGGTAATAAATTGTGTTCTGCGACTAAAATAAAAGCAGGTGATAAAATATTAAATTAAGTATATCTTAGCAATGTGTAAATATATTTTAAGCTCACAAAATGTAATTATTATAATCATAATTTGTTATAATGTCAATCTTATGAACCTAAACACCTTATATCCTTTATTTTATGCTCACGAATTTTTTTATGCCATTTTCTCAAAACAGTTACATGTTAGCACATGTTAATAAAGTGAAAATTCTTGCTTCATAAAATTAAGCATTCAAAGCCCCAACAGATTTTTGGAAAAAACACTTATAATAATACCTTTAAACAGATGAGGTTATATATTTTTATATAAAAGTTAATATAGTAAAAATAAGTAATGTGTCAAACACATGCAATAATTCAAACTACTAAAAAGTTACTATGCTACCATTGATAGCTTATATTATTTCATTAAAAGGAAAGACAAAATAATTATCTAGGTTTTGTTTAAAATAAAATGAATTTTTTCTGATTACCATTAAAAGTTTTATACATGCTCAATTAAATGCTATTTCAATTAAAAGAGTTTTCTGTTAAATTTTTTTATTGATTAAAAAAATGAATATGAAATTCAACTTTTTTTGAATTTATAGTTCGAATGAAAATTTTTTTGAAAAACTGTTACAATATTCTACTCATTCAGTTGAAAAGTAACAAATTTAATTGCTTAGTACTTATGATATTTTAAATATTCAGTTAATTAATACATAAAGATAAAACACCCGAACCATACTTCGAAAGACACAAAATTTCCTTATGAAACGTGAGAATTATTAAATTACACTGCAAACATGTGATTAAGCGAGAAAAAATTATTTCAAGTATCTAGCTCAAAAATAAACAAATAAATCGGAGACTGTAATTAAATCGACAACGTGAATCAGTTGATCGTTTATTCATTAGCAAGATCAAAAGAAAAGAGATTCGAAAAGCAATACGCAGTCTGTAAGCTATTAATTGTACAGATATTAAGTTAACTGTAACCTCGCCCGGAAATGTTATCATCCATTAACTCAAATGCATGAATCGAATTAACACATTTCTATTTAACTGAAGAGGATGATCATTAGAATTTTTAAAACAGACAGAATTACTCTCGCGGCATTGTGGTTTGTGTTACAAGGAATCGTCTGCAAAGTTCGCAATGATATCGTTGCCACATCTTGTACGACAAAAGAAACCGAAGAATAATTGGATTTTTTTTCTTCTTCTTTTATTTAGGTAGTGGATAAGTTACTAATTGTTGAGTCCTTATTAAAAGTCTTTGTTAATAGAGCAATGCCCTTTCGAAGCAATTGCTTGTAACGATGTTTGTTAGAAGAACTGTTCACAACATGGAGAAAAAGATATAAAAAGATAATTTAGAATCATGAGAATCTGATCCAAAGAATAACAATTTTTTTTTCTCGCGGAAAAAATAGCCGTTGCTGAACTTGTAAACGAATATAAAAAATGAAATAAATTACATAGATTCGATTCATGAAATTCAGATAAATATTTGTTTAAAAAAAGACTTTGAAATTTCGCTATTTTAACCATCGATATTTTGTTTAAGTAATAAAATGTAATATAATTTTGATAGGAAATAGGAAAACAATGAGTTATTTTTTATTTGTTCAAATAATAATTAATTTTGATTTTTAAAATGGCTGTTTCAGAAATGAGAATGAAAGAAAATTTAAAATAATTTGTTCGCATTAAAATCTCATATCCTTGTATTTTTTTTGTATATAAATATAGTCGTTTCTAAATTTTAATAAAAATAATGTTCAAACGATTAAAATCGCATTTAAAAGAAATGAATTTTAAAATTGCAGGAAGAATAACTTGGTAAATATCTATTAAGGAATATTCAAATAAACAGAATCAGATATATTTATTTGGATGGTTTAATAAACATTTGACATTAAAGATATTTAAATAAATATATCGATAAAATATAAGAATCAGAATTATTAAAAAAATATTCAGCGGACAGCAGTTGAATTTATTCTGAAAATATAAGATTATTCGAAGTCATATGTTTTAAAATAATTTATTATAAAGGTTCCGCATTAAAAATTAATGAATAATTACCACCTTATTCAATAATGTGAAAGTACTGACTTATTACCTTGAAACGTTAATCTTACCGGTGTTCATAGATGTGTTGAATTTATTCTATCAATGTGAGAGAGTTCAGAAGATTAAACTAAACAATCTTTAAGCTCACAAGCAAACAGAATTCACTCATATGTTTGTATAACAGTATTTCAGTTCGAATTCTCAGCTCTGTTATCTTAACCTTTATTTCATATCCCATATATTTATAACGGAGTTAAGCTGACTTAGTAAGTTGTTGTTTCAAGTAGAAAATAGCAGTGAAAAATAAAGATTTTTACAATGGCTTAGCACGTAGAACAACAATTGATGTAATTATCTTACAATTTAGGTTACATAGTACAAATGAATTCAATACGAATTGAGCTAAGAATTTTTGCTTCTTATATTGGATCGCATTCCTCCCGAACTTTGCGTTAACCAATCGGATAAAAGATTAGGAGTAGATAAACATGATTTCGATATATAAGGAATAGAGAAAGTACCGCACGACGAAAATGAAGATAATCATAAAGGAATATAACATAAAACTTTTACTGCATTCAGTGCTATAAAAACAGTATGTTAACTCTTGTTTATATTGAATCAGTATATACTAAATCGGATTTATGTTATTTTTATTTTTAATTTACAGCGTTGTTAATACGTATGTAAGTTTATTACATAAACTTATTATTAATTACTTATTGAGTAATATAAACATATTAACTTCTTTAACACGAGAGTTTTTTCCAACTTAAGAAGGGAATTTAAATATAAATATAATAGCTCATAATCACACATTTATACAAATAAATTAAAACTACTTCTTTAAAAACAAGGCATATGTATTTGAGACGTTATTGTTTCTTGTATGCAATTTCTTATAATATAGATATTTACCAAATCTATGTTTTAAATTAATCAATACTTATCGAAAAAATTATTTTAAGTACATATTGTACATTAATTACAATAAGAATAAAATTTTACTGCTTTGCTTTTGAATTTAATAGAAACAAACAAAAATTAACACATAATATTAACACATTATCTATATTAACAGAATTTTAATTTAAGAATTTGGAATAAATAACTAATACTCTACTTAATACTCTTTATATTTACATAATTATAAAATTAGTCAAAAAATTCTGATGCGTCTCGAGACGTTTCAATTACAGACCTTTATTACCAATATTTTATCTTTCTGCAAAGAATAAATCGGAGCTTTTTAAAAGAGATTTAATACATTTGAGTATATTTACTCGCTTTTTCTATCATTTTATTGATTTATTTTAAAAAGAAATATTTATATATTGATTTGGATTAACACCATATTTGAATTTGTCAAAAATTCTAATCAAGCTAAATTTAATATTTTCAATTATTAGAATTATTTCAAAAGTTATAGAACACGTTTGTTAAGACATTCGAAGGAGCAGTATGCACATTTTATATGAATTTAAAAAAAACTCTCTAAAACGGGTTGTTATTTATAATTGCTATAAATATGGAAATAATTAGCTTTTGAAATTAATACTGATGAATATTTTAAAACACTTTAATGACTACATTAACAAAGGAGCTTGTAGTTATACATTTTATGTATTTATCAAATACATTTTTTTAACGGGAATATTTTTACAGTAATTTGTATCTGAGAAATCTGGCTATAGATAAATGCATCCGGGATTTAATGAATATATCTGAACAACTTTTTTCTTCAAAATAGGCCATTTCTTAAAACTTTAAGCGCTTCGAACAGTTCTTAAGTGTTTACATGCGCAAATAAAAGTATCTTTTAATTTTTACGCATTGTTCTCATCTTGACCGGAACAGGCGATGAAATAAACTGACACACAATCACAGCTTTCGTGCTTGTAAAAAGAAAGATTTTTGGAATACGGCTAATTCCCAATTAAACTCAAACAAAGAACAATGCTGAAAGAATACCCGGGGTATAAAAAGATCTTCAGTTCCCTTCAACGAAGGCAGATTATCGTTTGAAGCAAATATTAATCCGATCCATGCGTGTCAGTAAATGAAATGGAAGCTTTTTCTCAATGAATTTTTTCCTCTAATTTGAGAATGTATGTCTCATTGTAGGATTTCAAATAAGAACTTAGAGTGATCCTTTAAACGATAATATGTTATTCTCGATTGTTTGTTCTCTTAACAAGTATTTGATTAGTTAACTTCTTTATATGAGATATAATTGCTGTGATGAAATATATTAATTATTTAGATAAGATATTCTCATCATTTTACATGAAATCATAAATAATAATTATCTTTTTATGATACACGTTTTATAAAATGTAGGAGATTTCATTAGTGTATATATAAATATATATAATTATCAAGACTTTTATGATTATGAATTATAATGATTATCAAGAAAAAGTCAGTGTGTGAGGTAACGTATTATAGAAGATAGATTTTTTCAGATATATTAGAGTATTTTAGAAATGTTACAGATTTTTTTAAAAAAAACACGCATAGTTTATTTTTTGTTGATAACTATAATCAGAAAATATAAAAATAATTTTTCTCCTTTTTCACTGAAAACTGGAAAGGTAAAAAAGAAAAAAAAAAAAAATGAATTAAATGATTATGAAATGTCTTAATATAAAGTCAAAAAGAGATTTTAAAAAAATTACTTTTTGTTTTTAAGAATAAATATTGTTATTGGAAAAGCTGTAAATGTTCGCAAAAACACTTTTTGCAAGTATAGATTCTGTTTTTTGTCAATTACCTGTTATACACATTTTAATAAAAATATATTTATAAAGAGCTTATTTATTACCAAATAATGCTTGTATTTAGATTTAAGAAGGTGAATAATCCAGAAGTAAAACTGTTTTAGTAGAAATAGTGGTTTTAAATTTAATAAGCTGAACAATAGTATTTGAACAATTTATATACAACGTCAAACTCCCCTTTTATGAATTTTATCAGTTTCAGAATAAAAGAAAGAAAATTTTAAGCATGAGTAATTTTAAGCTGCATTGAATTTTTTCAACAGTTTAAAAAGAGATAATTATTGTATCTATTAGACTTTTATTGATTCCAACACAGCCTGTTTATTATAATTAATAAAACAATGGAAAGAAATAATTTTTATCTCACAAATCAGATATTTAAAAGTATACATTTTATTTCAATTTAATAATAATAATGTAATGTTATTTCTCTTTTAATTTACATATTGATTAATGTTATTTATATATTTACCACTTTGAAATAAATAAATATAAGAATTTATAAATCGATTTCTCTTTAAATAATTTGAGAATTATGTAGAATTATTATAATCAGTAAAAACATTTTTTTTATCGATCATTGATAATATCCTTCATATTATTTTAATTATTATTTTATTAACGGAAAAAAAGAACTTAACGATATCATTTGATTAAATGTTTTATTTAAAGGTGTTATAAATGTTGAATATTAGATATGAGCAAAAATAAGATGATCGTTAACAACTTGAATCTTTAAGTAATTACAACTCAAAAAATAACTAGTTTAAAATTTTTAGAAATTAGATCTTTTTTGATGTATTTGGAGGGGAATCGAACCATTTCATAATTCATAGATATAATAATGAAAGTCCAGTAATTAAACCGACTGGATATTGGTAAATTGCTTATTATTTTTTTCTGCAGAGCTTGTTCTAATTAATTCTTTAAACTCCATGTAGGAAGTTTTGTCGTGATTCAATGATAAAATATTATCAACAAACGTGTGATCATAATCGAGTTGAATAATTATTATGATTTTGACATAAATATTAATTCAAAATGAATTATTAAGTTCGAATAATACCTGAGGTTTCCGAAAATTTGAATAGGCATTAAATTGAAAAAAAGTAGGATACGAATTAAAAATTCGTATATAGTAAACGAGTAATTATAAAGGGTTAGTTAATTAATGCAGGACAGTTATTTAATTTTTTTAATTGACAAGCACCAGTTATCGATTTTAAACCATAATTGGTATTTGTAAGAAAAAAAAATAATAATCAAAAGAAACTGAAACCGGTATTTATCGTATCAAAACAAGAGCTGTATTTTAATGCAATAAACAAAATAATATAAGATCATAAGCTACACATACGTGAAATCATTGACATACAACTCTTTGAGCTAATAAGGAGCGGAAAAATTTTAAAATACAAATTTGATGTACGAAAACAACTGATAAAGTTAAAGACAAGATTTTAGAAATACTTAATGGTGGATTAATAAATGTTTATTTCATTTTTAAAATATTATGAGCAATAATAAAATTTAAAGAAAATATATATCTACACCGCAAGATAATGTACACCACAGCTGGAAAAAGTTAAAAGTTTTAAAAAAATAACAAGCAATTAAAATCAAAACATGAAAAACTATAAGCAGCAAACAAAACTCTGCTTACCTGTTTTGTTGACTTGAGCTGGTAAAATCCAGAAGCATAATTCGCAGCAGATAAAAAAATTTGCAGGCAAGCACACTTAACTCTCTCTGAATCCTTCTACAGAAATTATAATGCTGAAAATTTAATTCAGCATTCCGAGATGGCTAGAGAGCTCTTCTTTTTTTTCGAACGGGATGAAAATAAACTTCAACTATAACCCACGGTGGAATGAATAGAGATGCCGGACAGCGTCCAGTTGCGATGAATAAAGCAGGTAGAGAAGAAGGGACAACGAACCCGGTCCGTTCACAATCCTAGAAGAAACTGAAACTGATGATCAGGCAAGGTTGGCAGGTGAAGAATCAAGGTCGTGACGTCACTTCCAAGGAACAAGCGTGCTTTTGTTGTTCAGCCGGCACGCAAGGCTAGAATGGACGCCATCTTTTGCCACATCAAGGGCGCCGAACCAACACCTTGATGTGACAAATATTTCAAGCGCGGTCAAAATATTGTGGATTTTAATGAAAAAACAGCAAAAATTATGGATTAAATGGAACGAATAATTATAGGCGGTATCCTGTTGTATTGGATGAGGTACGCAAAAACCTACTTATAAGGTCAGCCCACGTGTAATGTCACTTTCCAAATAGGAACAAAAATATATTTCTAAGTGGGTGAAGGTGTCGATGAAAAACTGAAGCTGACTCGTAGAGTTAACACGTACTAATCCAAATGACAGATAGGCATTATCTAATTTCTCAGGCATCTATCAGTTATTTCGTCTTTGTCGGGCAAATTTTATTGCAAGTTTTTCGAATTTTCTTTGTAGTTAAATAGTTTTTACCTAATTTCGTCTAAGAACATCATTAAAAAATGAAAAATATATTTATCAAATATTTTCAAGATTTTATTCCGTATGTAATGCAAAACTGTCGCCATTACGCCATAAATCCAATATGATATTAATCAATCGATCCATTCTTATTCACAAAGGTAAAGTTCTTTATTATTGCATAATTCCCTACTGGATTTTATAGACTTAGCAATTCGGGTTGTAACTGAAGGATCAAAGAGTTTATAACTTTTGAATCCGCCCAATGAGATCATAGAGAAAAATAGTAGCTACGCAGTAACTATCAGTCATCTTCTAAGGGGGGCGTTTCAGTCATCCTCGTCACTTGACTGTGACTCGAAATGACAGGGATCGTTGCCAATAACTCTCGTGTTTCAAGTGCAAAGTTTGTGTTAAATAAATCAAAAATCAAAGCAGGCTTAGTTTTGTTATGTTTAGGAAGATTCAAACAGCTTATTTATAAGGTCTGGAGACAGACAAATTTTAGCTCCGAGGGAGATAAAACTCCTCATCTGGACCTCTTACCCGGTTTCTTATCCCGGTTTTGAGTGTTTTGATTCGTGGTTAGCCGAGCTGTAGTATTTTTATCTTTTGAGAATTTCGAGGTCCATTTGCAGCCTTCGTTACTTCTAGTAATAAATTTACATCAGCAGTAAAGTCTATCGTAAAATGGAAATTTGAAGATACTGAATGATAATGAGATTATCTAGGTGTGTTCTGCGTAATCTAATTACGGTACAACAATCCGAAGCCCCCCACCAGTAATTTGACTTGAGACTCTGTCTACTGGAAAGTTCTCTTCGTTTGAGAAATGAAAGAAAATAAATTTTTCAAACATTTAATAATATTTATCGTTCAACATAATGTCTATCGTTACTAGGATTGGTTTATGAACATTCCAGATGGGTGCCTCATGAGTTGTGAGTGAAAAAAATTTACTTAATCGAATCGTCATACGCACATCTCTGTTTGCTTGGAAAGAAAACAAACCCATTTAGGACCGAATGACAACTGGGGAGGAATAATGGATTATTTTCAAATGCATCGTAAGGAAAAGAGAATACTTGCTGCATGGACTATTGGTTTCGTCCACCTCTAAATCGAGATTGAGCCTAAATAAGAGAATGCTATGCATATGGTGGGACGTCCAAGAACCAATACATTTCGAGCTTTTGAAGCGTAACAAAAAGCTCAATTCGGAGGTATACTCATAGCAAATGGATAATTTTTTAAAAAAAGTATTGGAAGAAAAGCGGTTTGAGATATTCAATATAAAGCACATTATATTGAATACCAAACCATATGCTGCTTTGGCGATTCGTAAGGTGACCAATTTTATTAAAACGTTTTTCTGTATTTCACTTGATGTGTGTGCCATCAAATTTTCGATCGTTAATTTAACCAATTTCCCATTAAGCTAGAGCTCTGAAACTTTAGGAATCGTTCTTACTTGCCTAACAATGCAATATTTAGAGATTTGCGACAAGTTTTAAATCATATTTTCTTTAACAATGCAGTTTGGCCCAACCACTTGGCGTAATTTCAAAAATTGGCACCAAACTTGGCGATTTTTTTTGGCTGAACTTTAAGTCCGTAAAAAGGACCAGGGTAGCCACATTTGGCAAAATACTGCCAAATAATTTTTGTCGCCAAGGGTGGTTGGGTTATACTGCATTCCAACCATTTAGTTTAACGGATGAATTAATTAATTTTAGTTAGTTTTAACGTTTTTATGTATTTCACTTGGTGTGTGTCTGTCTGTTTGTGTAGTGTGTCATCAAATTTTCTATCGTTAATTTAACCAACTTCCCATCAAACTAGAGCTCTGAAATTTTGGGAACCGTACTTACTTGCCTAACAATGAAATATTTAGATATTTGCGACCAGTTTTAACTAATATTTGAATAATTTTTTTTAACAAAATTTGCCACCATATAAAAACGTTGCTTTTAAAAACGTTGGTTTTTATCTCGAATTGTTTTTACTATGAAAAGGAGGACGAAAATATTTAAGAAAAATTGCAGCGCAAATAAATCAAATATTTTATTCATTCAAACAAAAATACACTAATTATGCTTACATCTCTTTTAATTATTTAATTAACCGAGTATTTTTTCATTCAATGAATACTTTTTGTCAATATATCATTTCCTAACAATATATTGAAAATTTCGGAGCAAGAAATATCATTCATATTGAATTTTATGGTAAATATTGCAGCTAGAGTATCAACATTCGATCTTGATATCTCACTTGTCCAAAAATCATTACCAATTGAAAAAACTCTTTCAACTGCTGCATTAGTTCCAGAGTAGCAAAAAGAATAACTAAATTTTCATATGGAATGTGTTTTTTTAAATGGTTAAATATTTCCTCCCGTCTTTTATCAATTTTAACATATTGGTTTTCCCATACTGTACCTGAATTTAAATATACATTCAGTCTTCTAATTGCTTCAAACACTCAATTGTTATCAGTTTTAATATCAAGCATTACTTTCGATAAAAAAAGCTTAACACAATTTCAGTATCTGCCCAATTTACTTGCGATTTAGTCAAAAACCACCAATGAAAACTGCTATTTCCTGTGTTATTTGTTCTGACCATTCTTTGACATATTGGAAAGATGTTTGCTAAAAATTCTACACTTCTTTGGTACACTTTACAATTATGCTTGGGGATTTGATTCCTCTAAGTGGGACAATTATCTCTCTTTCTCTCTCTCTTTTTATTATTACATGAATAAAATTTTCTTCAAATAGCGATTTATATTGAAGGACAAAACCGTTCAAAATAAGACTAACTTTTGTAGCTGAAATACATTCCCCTTCAATTGTTTGAATCCTTTTGTGGGGAAAAAAATGCATGATTATGTGCAAAGTACATTAATATCTCAATAATTCATAATTGTAGAAAGATTCCAGAATTTCTTGGACATTTGTCTAAACTTAAAAAAATGAACGGAGAGGTTCAAATAATTGTAAAATACGCTCTGTAGGTGGTGTTAGAGCGAACCATTTAACTTTTGAATATGTTAAAAGTTTTTTTGTATTCAACATTTGCTTAACAGTTTGGCCTGGCATCTCTGAGTACGGAGGTTAACAAATTAGTTTTAAAATATCGAAAATGATAAAAAGAAGGAGGACACCTTTCGAGGAAGGACAGAATCAACAAAAGGAGAACGATTCGTCAATAAATCACAGATAAAGGCTGAGAATTTGTGTCGTATCTACCCCACTCCTCAGACCTAGCATTCTCTAATTACCACTTGTTTAACTCCCTACAAAAATTTTTAAAAGGAAAAAAAAAATCAAAAATGAAGCATACGTCAACTAAGAGCTACTTGAGTTCGTCTTTGAAAACAAGACATTTTTCTAATTATTTACAAATTACCAACATGCTGGCAAGAGTTGACAAGTAACGACGGAAATTATATTGTGTGATAAATATTACGAGGACTATTCAGAAAGTAAGGAACGTTTTGGAATTAAAAAGAAACTAAGTACAAGAAAAAAATTTATTATATACATCAGAAAGAGCGACTAAAATTCTACTTTTCTACATAGTCACCAAACAAATTGAGGCACTTATCATAGCGGTGGATAAGCTTTAAAATTCCTTCGTCATAGAAATCTGCCGCCTGCGATCTCTGATTGTGTGACAATTTCAAACAACAAAGTCCGTGAAACTTGTGGAAAACTAAGCGAAAGCTCCGTTATTGTGAAACGGTGTTTTTCACGAATATTTTCAACAACTTTAGCGACCAGTTCGTCAGTCACAATGCTAGGCCGTCCACTTTTTTCTTCATCGTGAACATTAGTTCGCCCATTTTTAAACTGAATGCACCATTTCCGGATTGAAATTTCATTCATTACGTTGTTTCCGTACACTTCACACACTTGCCGATAAATTTCCATAGGTTTTAGATTTTTTGCCAACAAAAACCGTATCACAGATCACACCTACAACTGGCGGGATTTTCAATTGCAGGGCACATGTCAAATTTGAATATCGAAAAAACGGGTAGCTTGGAAATGTTCCCGTTGTGATGGCTGGACGCCGACTGAGATGCCGAGCACGCAGACACCAAAATATACGGGATCGGCGCACGCCTAGCGACGTCAGACGGAAACGTTCCTTACTTTCTGAATAGCCCTCGTAGTAAATGTATAAAAAATATGTACTATTTCCTTTCATTTCACAAACGAACAGAACTTTCCGGAACTAATAATTCAGTCTAAGCTAATTATTGAAGACTAAATATGCCTTACATTCAACAGAATGAAGTGATTGTGCATCCAATACAGTTCATTTACATGAAACAAATGATCCTTCCTGTCATCAGAAAATTGAACCGGATGGAGAAGGGAGGGAATCTGTTAAGACATCTGATATGTTTAGTTTGTATATCACTGCAACTCTCAATACATACATCTATGACTAGCCTACGGTATGTGCTCAATCTTTCAAGCGAGATTCGCTCGTTCATAGCCAGAACTTATACTGAAATATTGGGTGTAATCCAACGAGATACTACTCCTGAAACACTGAGAAGCTATATTATGGTTACAGGGGTATTAATTTGAGTTTCAGTAGTGCTATTTCCCTCCAAATCTCCAGACCGGAAAGTGTTAGAACACATTTGGCATGCTATACTACGCAATAAAAACACAGAAATCGGAAACTTTGGAATATCCTCAAAATGCGCAAAGCTCTTCAGCGAGTATGAAGTAAATTGCTTGCAAAATGCTTACAGATGCTTACGGAATCATGCTCCATTGTGTTTATGTACAACTTAAAGACCTTTGCGAACTTACCAAGTGTTAGATTGATGTATCAATGTTTGGTAATTAAATGAGTGTCATTGGAGGCTTACCTCATTCGCTGTGTGACGATTAAATTAATTTCTTTTTTTCACACCTTACTAAATTGAAGAATGTATTACTTGAATTCTAAAATACAATATACGACATTTAATGCACAATATTGAAAATCACAAAATTTTAGAATTAGGAATAAATCTTTCTTTATTATTATTACGAGTTCTATTATTATGAGTACTTTTTTTTCAGCTCCTTTATGCTTGCTTGAACAGAGATAAGGAACTCAAGAACAGATTACTTCTTTTTTCTTTCTTTCTTTTTTTTTTTTTTTTAAAAAAAAATGTCTTACAACCATGTGCGGCGGTTATTATCGAACAAGCCTATCATTTTACTCGCATCAGTAGTGTTAAGTTGACATCTGTAATTGTTCTGTCTTTCTGCATTTTATTTCAGCATCTTCTCCAAAGAAGATTTTTGTTTTGTTTTGTTTTTTGAATTTTACTTCTCGTTTCCCTTTACACCTATTCATAACACAATATCAATACGCATTCGTAAATATCATTAAAAAAGAACTGCAGTGGCATGGAATTTTTATTTATTTGAAAACATTGAGTTAAAAACTGAAATAAATTCTGTCTCATCCCTGTAGAGGTACTCTAATGGTCGTGATCGCGAACTAGTGGACAAAATTATTTTAGTTCGGTCGAGGAGACCTGATGCCACTAAGGGTCTCTCTCGTATTGTAGGGATAATGCATGTTAAAACTGTCAGAGCTCAAAGTCCTCGCATAGGCGTGATGGGAAGGTTAAAAGAGTAGGATGTCTGCTCAGGTGTCGTATTGGTCAATTAACCATGGTACAAAATTGTAATGCCCACCGCCAACAGCCTTCATTAAAAATATTTTTGTATTCAATATAAATTAAAATCCTACAATAGGATTGCATCTGAGATCCACAACCAAATTCCTTGAATCAGATTAGACCATTTTCTTTGCTGTTTTGGTGTCACCCCTATGGGTCCTTGTCCTGTATTCTAAAGGTCTTTGAATGTGTATGTTTTTACATATGAAGTACTTAATATGATTGCATGGTTAAAGTAGGGAATAGGATCTCCCATAGGCGATTGGCTACGAAACTTGGCGACTTCCTAGATTTGTCGCCAAACGTGCTTGGCTTAAGCATTGAGTATGCTGATTGTATATATTTTGTAACAAATATTTTTTCTTAGTAGTAGGAAGAATTGTATCGATTGCATACACGTCTTAAAGATATCTGTTATACTTATATTTGCAAACAAATTCGTCTGTAAATTTTTTTGTCTAAGTCTCGTATATCTTTTGCTTGATGAACACTGTGTGTAACTTTTATTTACGTCTGTATTTTGAAGTTATGCAATCTCTTAGCTTACCTGTTTGAAAACAAGTTCTATGATAGCCTAACTCATCTTGGAGAAGTTTTAAAAAATTGATTAATCAATAGATGTTGAATACGGGAGGGATTATTAACCGGTCAATTTGTATCTCTATACCCTTTAGAGTGAGCTAGACTCCTCCCCTCTCCTGGGTATTCTGCCAATAGCCTTTTGTGTTGCTTCTTAGAGTGACATTAATAAACGATCAGTTGCTGGAGGTAACGTAGCGAAGGTGATTGTGGGTTATAACCTCTCTCAAAGTATTGCTGTATACTAAAATTTTAAAACTAAAACTGGTTTGTCTGAATTTTTGTTGTTTTTTAGAAAAAAATTATAATCCGAAATTCTGTACTTCACATAAACTTCCTTTTCTCCTTGAAAATAAACAATGACATTTGAAATATATTATGAGATATGAGTTGAAGTTGTAGGACCTCCCTCTGTCCTCCTCTAGAAAAAGTTCACACTGCACCCCTTGTTACTGGTGTACTCAAAAAGATTGTTTCCCTATCATCAAAATTAAAATATCATTTATTCTTAATTTTGTATTTCATTTTCTTATTATTTTATTTATTCTTTTAAATAAGTACGAACGGATCCAATATAACATTTTGCATGTGTCCTCAGTAGCCTAGTGGTTGAGGTCTGGGTCTCACGGCAGGCAATTTTCATAGAATCGTAGGTTCGAGCCTTGATGCCATTAAAAACGTGCCGTGTAGTCCAGGCTGATGCCCGTTAAATCTCATCGGGGTCCCAAGTCCTCCTGATCACGCTGTGGGGAAGTTTGGAGAGGAAGGTACAAGCTCAGATGTCACTCTCGTCATTTGAGCAAGGCTCAGAATTACGAGGTCTTTCACCAATATCCCTAGTGCTGATCCTAGTGCGACGTTAATAAAACTAAAGATTTTCCATCGCCAATAGTTGTAAAATGGCATCCAGAAATTACTTTTTTATGCTTACAAGACTGATGCAAATGAGCCAGAATTGTGTCTATAACCATAAACTCCAACATTCACTCACTTAAAAAACAACAGGTTCCATCTGATAAACACTTGACGAAATACAGTTATTTTTCAATATATCTGAACTGTTATACAAAATTTTGAAAGAAATATATTTTAAAGACATTAAGAAGGATAGTAATTTATTTTTTACGCATTTTGATGCATGTACATACAATAATATTAAACTTTTTATTTTAAAACCATATTCAAAAAGATCACTTTATCACCTAGTTCAGTTTAGTGTAGTTCTTATGAATTTCGCACTAGAAGCAACACGAGGGCTATTGCTTTATCACCTATATAACAACATTAATAAATTAAAATACTTTTAATATTTACCTATCATATGGCACACAAATGAGACGCGCCAATGGTGGTGTTATTCAAATTCAAAGATGAGATATTGTTTCGAAGTTTGACTTCCGATAAATGTAATCAGATTCTATATTAAGAGAAAAGACACTTGAGATAAAATTTGTTGATGAATCATATTTCATATAAAATTTCTTAAAAAATTAATAGGAAATAATTGTTCTAAAGAACAAGGGCTAATTACATAGCTTGCGCTTCGAGAAATACCCTTCGTTAAATTTTTTGGATATTAAAAATTTACTATTAATTCTATCTACAATAAACTAATTATAAAAATCTGTAAAACTATTTTGTAAAGATAACTCTATGTTAAAATGAGATAACTAACTCGAAAGTTTATGATATCTTTCATAATTATGAGTCTTTTTTCCCCCTAATGATCAAGTTTTGTATCTACACTCAGAACTCTCTTAAAATGATTTAAATTCAAGACAATTTGTGCGTACATTTGAGTTCTCAATGTATTATTCCAACAAATTGATATATTACTCATAATCTCAACATGTACCAAATTACATGTATACATGTATCATGTTACATAAGCTCACCATCTCAGCAGATTTCATGTTATCCTTGTAGATATAGTGCGAATTTATATTTTTATACATTGTTAATTGATTGATTGATTGATTTTATTAACGTCGCACTAGAAGCAACACGAGGGCTGTTGGCGACAGATCTCATAATTTTGAATCTCGGTCCAGTGACGAGGACGACACCTGAACTGGCAATTCCTTCATCAAACTTCTACACCACGCTATTGGGAGGACTTTGAGCCTTGACAGATTTAACGAGCTACATGGCGGGTCTTAAGATGCATGAAGGCTCGAAACCATGACTCGAAGAAAACTATTTTCCACAATGTTGACACATGGTGTGGATTTACTATTTATTTAATTTGACTAGCTGGGAGCTTATTTTATACCAAAGAGTAGAAAATGTTTGCAATGTTTATGATGTAACTAAATAATTTTACACTTTCATTGTAATTATTTCCCCTTGGTTTATTATTATTATTATCAACACATGTAGTAATTGATAAGTACGAGGTTGAATCACAAAGTACCTTTTTTATGACATATTACGTTGCTAAGCGAAGTTCATGTTTTGATTGTGTGATGAGGAGGTTAGGCTATTCGGAATTTTCTCTTCACTAACTTCGGCGACTTTTTGATTAATTGAATTGCATACAATTATAATTTCTTGTCAAGCAAATGAAATTTGATTAGGTCAATTAGGTGACGATAAAACGAATAGTAAGTTGAATTAAGGATAGAGTGATATACAAGCGAAATAGAATTGAAAGGAAAGTGAGGGCGAAATATAAGATAACGACAAGTTGATATCTGTTGTAGATTGGAGTAAATCCTCATTTTTTCATCGGTTTTTTTGTTGTTGTTGTAGTTGAAAGTGATTCCTGATTAGAATAATAAGAGCTATAATCGATAAGTATTTGATTCAGAATGAGTGATATGATAAGATAAAACTTTATTATTTGAACATACGATGCGGCTATTAAATAACGAGACTAACGCTGCTACAGAAGAAGTACGAATGCGGCAAGTGCCAGCTACCGACAGCTGGTTAGCGTGAAGCCTTCTCTTTCCAATGCAGTGCATCTCTCCGCAAGAACAAATCCGCATAGCCATAACCTTCCTTCGCATTAGATTTATTTTTTGTTACGCTGGGAAAAGGATAAGTGAGCAGCGAATTGTTGTGAAATTTCACAAGAAATTTCGAAAAACCACAGTTAAAACTTATGATTTATTGAAAAAAGTGTATGGCAATGAATGTTGATCGCGTGCACGTGTTTTTGAATGGTTTAAGCGTTTTCAAGAAGACCAAGAAGAAATTGAAGATGATTCACGCCCAGTTCGTCCTCGCACATCAAAAATGAATGTCGAAAAAAATCCGTAATCTAAAACGATTTGACTGATGACGTAATTCGTACGATTACTGAAACTGCATGAATGGTCAAAGAATCCGTAAAATTTTCCACCAAGACAATATGCCGGCTCATTTTACAATTTATATCAATAAGTTTTTAACCAAGTACAGCATCCCAGTGATAGGCAATCCGCCTTATTCGCCGGATCTTGCGCCCTGCGACTTCTGTTTTCTAAGGTGAAATCTGCATTAAAAGGAACAATATTTCAGTCTATTGAAGCTGTGAAAAAGAAAGCGGCACGCGTCTTGAAGGGGCCGACAGAAGACTTCCAGCACAATTCCGAACTGTGAAAGATTCACATGGAGCGTTGTAGGAATAGATGGAGGATTTGTATTAAAGGTGAAAAGAAGTAACTACGTATGTCATCAAAATAAAATGGTTTACAACGTCAATCTCGTTATTTAGTTTCCATACCTAGTAAATTATAGTTAACGGAGTTAAGAGGGATTCTAGAGAGGGTGATCTTGTGTATTCTTTGATAGATAATAATATATGTTGTCCTTCTCTTACGTATCTGCAGTTGGAGTTTTCAACGTATTGTTTATTTAATTAGATTTTATGAGGGTTGTAAGGTTAAATAACGAAAGAAAAACGCCACATACTGTCATCTGTTAAAAATTCTGAAATAAAACAGTGATTCATTGATTAGTTTTGATTCTGCAGCCATTGTCAATCATATCGAAATTTAACAGCTCCCGCGTTAAGTTTATCAACATGAACGAGAAACTGAATTCATCGTTCTGCACAGGACCAAGCAACTGTTCAAATTAATGAGTTGTTTCCAGTGAATTTGCACAAAGAATAACACGATCTGATCGGTCCGAAAAGTTATTATAACTACTTTTGGTGATGTGTGTGAGGGCGTTATGAACTTCTTAGAAAAAAAAAAGGGGGGGGGGTGAATAGACAATACTTCAATGCGTTACCCCGTTCTAAAATTCTGATGCAGATACTTTTCAAACCCTACTCATAAGTATAACATTCTATTTAAATTTAAGTGATAATTTTTTTTTCATCTGCGTGAAGAACTCGTCTGATTAAATTTCAGTAATTTTTTATTTCCTGCATACTTTTCGTAAAAAATTTATAGTTCGTTTCCGACTCGCATCTTGCTTAAAGAATATAATTTGGAATTATGGCGGCAACGGCTCAGTAACCAAGTAAGCCCCAAACTATCATATCTTAGAGTGGAAAGTTGGGAATGAATTAGTTTTCGTTTCTAGAATCCAAGATTTTCGGGATCATTGAATGTATATAATTTTAATGAAAAAATATTATCGAGATCCCAAGATTTTCTGAACTCCTGAATAGATATAATTTTAATTTAAAAATTATCGATGGAATGAACTATAAAACAAGTGAGAGTCTAATTTATTGTTTTATTTAATATATCTTTTAATAAGCCCCAAATCTTCATAATGAAATAATAAAGATTATGACAAAAATAAGTACCCAACTAACCTGTATTCTTCAAAAGATAAAAAGAAATAGGTAAGACAAAACAAAACATAATTTAGTATTTGATAACCTATTAGACACACACACACCACGCACACACACACACACACACACACACACACAATACGTGTTTTATTTTGCAAGCCTCAATTCAAACCACCTTCAAACGAATGGTACTAAATGTTTCAAAAAGAATGCTGTGCAGACTTTTTATTGTACACTTTCGAAACAAAGATAATCACTATCGATAATCTGGTCTGATCTTACTTCCAACTGCGTCCTCTTCATAGATGCACTTTCAGACTTTGTCTAAAGTTTGAAAATTTTTACCTGTATTCTACCAAACAAAACTACGTTGTATTATTCCTTGTTAAAAGTATTAGCTTTTAGTTATTATTTGTATACTTCGTAAATTTTTCCAAGATTACAACATGCAAAATACAAAGCATGATAATTTATTTCTTAAAATAATTTATTTTCCGAAAATTTTAATCTGTTAAAATTTTACCGGATCCTGCTATATCATATATATATATATATATATATAGTATATATATATATATAGTAAGGAGTTCATTCAAAAGGAAAGTAAAGAGTTCAAAGTAAAGAGTTCATTCCATTTTCTGAATCCTACCATAATACTCCTTAAATGCAGCCACCTTTCATAAATCTTGCCTCGAATCAGCTTTGCATCAGTAATTCATACAATCTTCTGAAATTATCCGCTACAAATCTCAACGACAGATGTCATGGAAATTCTCACGTGTCTTCATTTTTTTACCATCTACTTGAGAAATCCCTACTTATAAATTCAGAATACAAGGTAAATTCTACTCTCTTGTATGTATGTTTGCTGTAATCGAGGGGTGAGTGGTCCTGGCTTCTCCTTCAAATATCTCTTCTCATTGAAATTAATAAATAACATTGATTGTACAAAGCTCTTCCAACTAAGAAGTTTAACACATTTTTACTTAATAATAAATATTTAAATTCACTGTTTTATACATGAAGGTGTTCTGTTTAATGGGTTCTGACTCCCTGATGTCTTTAAAATTCCAGATCATGTAACGGAGACCGTACGATAAGAGTCTTTATTATATGAAGACGATGTAGCAAAATTTAAGGTCAGTGTCAGTTCTCGTCACTCGATCGATGACTCCTTCATCGAGTGTTCATCACCAGTATGCCATCGCGGTGTCTTCAGAAGTGACTTCAGCGGAAAATCAATAGATCGAGCATAACAATATAATTAAATAACTTATAAAACTCTTCAAAAGTATTTAACTCCCTCTCCTTTAACTCATCTCTATTTCGAGGCGATGAAGCAGTGACCTAATTGAGTCTTGAATCCGTGTAGACGGTTATCTTGAATGAATCCGAATGCGCTACAAAAATTGAAATTCTGTTAAAAATGAAATGGTGCAATGAAGTGACATTTCGTTCGGATGAACTCATGACTATTTGCGAGAATAAACCTTTTTTAAAGGTCGAAGAGATTTTAGAAGAGCTTCAGCACCTGAAACAGTACTGAAACAAATAGCACAGCATCCTGAATGATAATTTAGACTGCGTTAATAAATAATGTAAAAACTACTATTTTTCAAAAAGGGACTCCTATATAGTGGAAGGTATTCATAAAATAATAAAAGTACCTTTACAAATGCACTAAGTAACAAGAAAAAGCCAATGAATAAAATATTGAAATATAACTTTTACAAAAACTGCAAAGACATTATTATCATTATGATATGTGAAGGAATTAATTATTAGTTTCATAATTTTAAGTTTTTCTTCATTTTCGTTCCATTCGTCTGTTAATAAATTGAAATGATTCATTGTGTCTATGCACAATGTTATGATCCACAATTATCAAAAGATTCACACGAGCCGTTGCCTCTTTCTGGGAAAGCTATAAAATATTTCGCTAGTTAATTTTCCATTTCCAATAGCTTAATAGTCAAAGTCCTCTAGCCACCATAGTAAAACACATTTTTGGCAAAATAAGTTTTTATTCAACATAATTGCCTAAGGTGATATAATGCCCCCAACTTTTCGAACCATTTTTGTGTCTGATTTGTCTTTAGTTCAAAATAGGGCCTCAGTTCGGCGATCTGCTCTTCGATTTGATTTGCTTCCAGACGAGCATTGCTTTTGATATCTGAGGAACGAAAGTAGTCGCTGGGACCCGAGATCTGGAGAACTACGGTGGGTGAGGGAAGCAATTCAAGCCCAATTTCATGGATTTTGCCATCATTTTCACTCGACTTGTGACATTCGGTGCATTGTCGTGGTGGAAGCAAGCACTTTTTCAATGCGCTTTTCGGCGATTTCTGTCAAACGGTCCAATACTCTATGCTAATATGTCGCTGCTGATGGTCTTCCTTTTCAAGGTGAGTCATATGAAAATTATTCCAGCGCATCCAAAATACCAGAGCTCTAACCTGCTTATCAGGACTGTTGCGTTTTCCACGCTATGAGGGTTCATCGTGTTGCAGATCCGCTCAATGACTGTCAGTGGACTCGGTGATTGATGGAGCACATGTTTCATCCTTGTCACATATCGACCGCAAACTGGTTCTTCGCTAACTTCCTCCTTCAAACACTGTCTGAATACTGCACACTGTCCTTGTTTTGATCAAAGATTAGGGTCATGGCACCCACTTTGACATGAGCTTTCATATGCCCAAATATGTCTAGGATATGATGTCACAACGTTAATTGATATCTTAGATACATCTTAATATCGTTCAATTTCATTACGATCTTCTAAAGGTATGGTATTGTTTTTATATTTTCGTCGGTAACAACCTTCTTTTGGGCGCTCCACCATGTCTTCGGGTGCTGATTTCATCGACTTAAACTAGCATACTCGATCCTTGATGGTGTGATTTTCCTGGGACAGGTCCGGAAACTGCGATCAAGTCAAGTTTTCTTGAACTTGTATTTTTCAACCAAAAGGATATTTTATCAACAAACGAAATTCCTTTTATCCATTTCACAATAAATAAGTTACTTCACTCAAATGTATAATGTCACAAACTATCGACAGCTGTCAAATTTGCCTGCATCTTTGAGGATTAGGGCTACTAACAATATGGATTTAATTTACACACATCTATGTGTCAGGACTCGGGACTTCAAGTTGACCATTTAAGATTCACATTTGACTGATTTACGTAGATATTTCTACATGCAGAAATTTTAAATGAATAAGAAAAATAAATTACTTATAGGTCCTATTGCGTATAAGGGTATATGAACAATTTAAGCAGTTTGTAAGAAGTATTCTCACCCTCCCCATGAGATTCTCTATCCTTTTAACGATTTAAGATTTACGTTTTAAGAGTTTTCAAGGTTTGTTACGAGATAATATTAAATCTGTAATATAAGTGTTATATTTTCAAAAATGTGAAAATACTATCAATTACCATTTTCTCAAAGTATATTTTAAGGGCAGTTTCTACAAAAATCAGTGTTTAAAAGTTGTAATCTGCCAAAAGTTGCAATTAAAATATTTCATCTATTAAAGGAATGTCATTACAAGCCATGTCCTTCTTCAGTAAGGTTAAAGTATGACTGTTTAAACTTTATCACGTTGCTTATCATTCAGTGACGTCACACGCCCTATCGATCACACCAACGAGCAACCCGTACGAGTTTCAAATTTGAAAATATCAATGAAGGAATTCTCAAATAAATAAATAAATAAATAAAATATAATAAAAAACAAAAAACCGAAACATGGTATAGGTCGGATTAATTGGGACTAGAGTCGGTCTGGATGTTGAAATCTGGGTTAACAGGGATGGGAAAAACAAGAAACATGATTTACAGGAGAAGAACATTCTCCTGCAGACAATGAATACGAATTCTATTTTGAGAACCAGATGTCTACTTTGAGAAATAGCAGTGCACCTAAGATTTTTGCTGCAATTTCTATTTAGACATAGTCTGAATCCTAATTCTTGTAGACGATACGAGGTTGGAGGAATATGGTATGTCTTGCCACAAATTTGATAGTCCCTCTCCATTTCCTTAGAATATTTCCCGGTATGAAGCCCAGTTTTTCAAAATACGATGAAAACGAATTACATTTATTAATGAAATTTTGATATACTTCTCATATTTAATAATAAATAATGAAACCCAATTATTCGGTACAGATCCATCCCGGTACATTCCTGAGAACTTTAGTTAAAGATCTTTAAGGTTCTACCGTATGCAAATGTTGACTGTCTGTTGCTGTAATATTTTATAGTCAAGGAACTAGATCAAACTTTTGTAGACAAAGGAAAAAGGTTTGGCTAAGTAACAGTTTATGATGGACGCATTTTTAGCTTTGATGTCAAACATGTTAAACTTAATATACTTTCAAATACACCCGCTTCCTCTATCTCTATCCATCTCAGCTCCCTGTCGGTCTCATGATTGAAACAGTTCTTGGAGTCTTCTCCAGTCCTCGGACGAGTGTTCACTTCACTTCACAGCCTATGATCAAACTCATTAGTTCCTTTAATACAGTTTCACCTTAGGAAATAGAAGAAGTCGCAGTGGCTCAAGATCCCCTGGGTGGATGGTTCTAACACTGGGTTGCTCTATTAGAGAATCTTTTAACAAGCAAACTGTACCGGGATGACTGCTCGTTGATCCTGGCAGGAAAATTACCCTTAACTAATTTTGTCACTCCATCGTCTGCAACAATCAGAGACGAATAGCTTACAACTCGACGGATCAGATCGAGACAGATGCTGATTTTTCGATATTGTATCCTTTTGACGTGGGACATGGAAGTACCTTTTAATCATATCGGCCATCTTGAAACGCTGAAACCACTTAAAACAGAGTTGCATAATAAAATCATTGCTGCGTCTTTGCAAATTGATCAAAGGTTTAATCAGAGTTTTCTATGGCTTTTTATGAAATACAGGCATCCATGGTCATCAAGTGCCATTTTTCGCGAACAAAATACTCCAATTGCGTAGGAAGGATCCCGCGACTGGCTAATCGTTTTACACTGACAGGAGTGGATGCGTTCAAGGAGGCTTCACATGTGCACCTTGTTCGATTGGGGCGTTGATAGCAAGTCGTCCCAACTTTGTGCAGTCTACTCGTCTGTGATTTACAGGCCGCACTCTCGATCCATTTCAATGGCCTCTCTCTATCCAAGAGATAATTCCTTATTTCAAGTCGAGGATCAGTTCAAACTGAAGGAACAACTAAAGAAAAGTAATGGTTCTATTTTGATGACATTTTGCAGATATATTTTTAAGGAGACAGGATTAGTTTATTATAAATAAGATAAAGAGATAATGAAAATACAGAGAATGAGACTATTGTGATCTCAATTATCAAACTATTATTTGGAATTTAATTCAGCGGGACGAGATGGAAATTCCCTAAGAAACAAACTTAGTGAAGAGAATATGCATTTAAACTGAAATTAATATTTTTATCTCTGCTATTTAGTGACGCTCTGCACATTCTATTGACTTGGCTTCGTTGTTATTTCTTGTATCTCTTACACTATTTATAAATGAGGGGATTTTAAGATGAACCTACTAAACGCTTGATGAACTTCTTTTAACTTATTGACCATAACGTTTTCTGAATTTCACTTGTTGTTGTGTAACACAATTTCATTGTGTGATATTTAACTAACTTCCCATCAACAGATCTTTGAATTTTGGAGATCTCGTTGTACTGCAACCAATATATTCTTTCCTCTCATGGCTTTGGATTAGGAAAAATGTTAACCCCCTCTGGGACACCTGGGCACCTCTATCAATGAGTTGTATCGAAACCAACAAGGGAGATAGGTTTGCTGACTCAGGTCGGTAATCATTCGTTCAAATAATTGATTCAATATTATGCGTGTCTTATCAATATTTTTCTGAATTCTGGTTTCAATTTTTAATAGAATGACTTCAAACCTTCAAATGCATATTTTGATTTTGAGTAATTTGAGGAGGGTTACTACGGCTCAAAATTCTCTCTTTTAAGTAACCATTTTAAAGTTAAAATAACTAAGACAGTTTTAACTAATATTTCAGTAATTTTTCAACAAACTTTCACCATATATCGAATTATTAAGACATTTGCTATATGACATCAAAGGAAGAGTACGTAACTGAACGAAGTAATA
>BMAW01118564.1:415526-453374 GCA_019974015.1 Nephila pilipes
GATCCTCGTGGAGGCGACCTCCTGCTTGACACGATAATCAGAAAACCACCCTCAAAGGCGGCACCCCTGGGGCCGTTACGTGTCAGGTATGCGGTGAATTTATTTTATTGAAATGCATAATGACTCTTTAGATGTGTGACATGTCAATCATTGTTAGAAATTCCAAGTTTGATCCTTTTCAGCATACATGTAATCCATTAAATCGACATCACACTAACCCAACGATCTCAAACAAACGCACAACCTCAACAACCAGTCAACATCTGAAGTAACCAGTTTATTCATTAATATTCGGGTAAACGCAGAAGCAAGCAAAGGCAAGTATGGCTTAAAAAAAAAAGCAGTAAAGTATATTGGCTGCTTAAGTACGTACGCCATGTATATGAAATTTTGTTCTTGTCATGACGATGACCCCTTGAGCTTGCAATACTCTCCTAACTTCTGCACAATCACCAAACACCATGGGAGAAATAATTATATATTGAAAGGAGATATAATTCCTGGAAACAGAGTCAAATAAAAAATATTTCAATTCCATCGCATACAAACATACACAATATATAAAAGGGCTAACAGTATACACTTTCTTTCAATTTATATGTTCTCATTTCTGAATTTCTTTTAATTCTCTAAGTTTCTACTTCATATATATATAACACATCGATCAATAACTCAGAGACCAACTCAGATGGCACTCTGTAACCAGTGAATCAGAATCTCTAGAGTAATAATTTGAAAACGTATCAAATTTTAAGTCAGAGGCAGGGTTTTGAAGTGAAGTGAAAGTGGGTGCCGCGATTGACGGAACAAAACAGCAAACGAGTCAAGATGATCCACGATGCAGCACACAGACACACCGTGGATTGCGCAAGGGTGTCTATACAGGATTCCCCTACTTGCTTAAATCGTCAATTTGCCGTGTCGGCAGTGGGGCCTTTGTTAACAGGATGTGCTTGAGCTTGATTGGCAAATCAAGCTTGTTCTTTCTTCAGATGAATCACGCTCAATTTTGTGGACCCATGATGGCCGTGTTCGTGTTACAGATCGCCATGCCGGTCAACGCTGCCCCTCCCTGAGTGTATTATTGAACGACAGTCATAGTGGCTCGTGAAATCTCGGAGTTATGGTCTGGGGGTGCGACTGCATCGTATGCATGGACGATCCAATTTGATATGAATTATGTAACTTCAATAGCAACAGGGTACGTCCGTGAAGCACCAGTCGTTCCTCTCTTCCTCAAGGCATCCCTGAGCTATCTTCAGCAGGATAATGTGCACGCCCACATGTTGCGCGGACTGAGACTTCTTGTTCAGCACAACGCATGTAACTTCTTCCTGGGCCTCTGTTTATTCACCGGATATACCGCCTATTGAGCATCAAATGTGTGTGTGGATAAGTGAGCTAGCCGGCGTCTCTCGCTCGTGGATCCGTGTTCCCTGTAAAGTTTCCAAAGCACGAACTTGGCTTGAGTGCATACAAGCTGATATGTAATTCTCTTCCTCAAGCAGATATTCAACATCTGTTTGACTCCATGTCATCATAGCAAAGTATACTTATTGTAAATGCATGGTGGCTGCACCAACACCGATTTCGGACGCTTAATTTGTTTCTTTGTTTTGAAAATTTCATCATTTATTGTATCAGTACAAGTCAAATGTTTCTGCAATAAATTTCATTTTGATTCTGATGATTCTTTCATAGAAGTTGCATTTTCACAAACAGCAGTATATTTTGTATTTCATTTTCTTTATTAAATAATAAATTATGGTAACCTTTTTCCATACTTTCTCCCAAATAAGTATTTTAATTTTATAGAATACCCAGCCATCTTTAGAATGTCAGACTTTTGCTATATTGCTGTTACTACGCCACTTTCCAAACATATACATTAGACAAGATGTTTATGAATCTTTAAATTATGTTCATAAACCATCGTCTCCAGAGTGTTTTGATATTTTGGTTAAAATCGAAACAGGCAATTAACAAAATTTTTTATGTTAATTCCTGTTACGAAAATGTGATAAATAATTCTCAGATATCTTTTCCATTATAAAATCACGGGTCAAGGTTACAACCCTCGATTCCAATAACGCAATATATATCTCTAACGCAACATTAACCAGAAAAACAAATTTGATCCATTCGTCTAGTCACTGCTTCTTTTATTACAAATTATATTGATTATCGAAAAACGTTTTTTTTAAAAATAAATTTGCTTATATGTGTGAGAGGAAAAGGAAGGAGAGACAATTTATATAAAATGCAAATTAATAAAAAAAGAATTCCTGCGATCATCAAAATGTTAAAGTTAATCGCCTAGGCCAATAGGAATCAGGGCAGACATATCCGCTGGCTAAGTAACGGAAAGTTCCTTTCTTCTTAGAGGTGGTGGCTATTTTTCACTTTGTAAAGTAAACATAAAAGAAGTATATAACCAGAAAATGTTTAATTATTTATAATTGTTAGCAATTTAATCCCTTGAGAACATTTATTTGATTTATTAAACGGAATTATAGCATACTAATTTTGGTTGAAGTGGCAAAATACGCTTGGAAAAAGGGTGTTGTAGAGAAAACATGTCAAACTCGTGTCCCACACAACGATTACCTTTACAGTCCAACCAGCCTATAACTGCGCATAACAAAAATTTACTAAATACATCGTGGGTTGGGATTTTTGTAATTTCTAACCATGCACGTTTACTGATAATTACCACAACAGTAATTAATGACTACTCGAAAAGTAGTTGAGTTGAATCGACGCATCATTTTCCCCATCGATAGTCCGATATTTACTGGTATCGAAACACCATCGATAGTATACTCGTGTTTTAGCAGCCGATATTAAAATAATACTCGTACCTGTCACGTTATTTGTCTTCTATTGCACTGCTTGGCGTGCTTACCATTAAATATTTCGCTTTCAGAGAACAAAAAAATAAGTTTACTTATTTAAATCCTTATTCTGTGCCTGATTGGTTAATGTTCTAGAAAAAAATATTCATTTATGTCACATATTATTATTATTATTATTATTTTTTAACGATTGCTCATCTATTTTAAGATCTTACACATTCTGTATGCAGACATATCCGTATACCTTATTACATTCCTTTATTTAAGCCAGGTGGGGGGTAAAACTAAACGCGAAAACTTGTTGAAGAATATTGGTATTTCAAAGATAATTGATAACTGTTACATGAGAGATAAAATAATCTCCTTGATATGCAAGATTGCAACTAATGTACCTCAGTTACATAACATAAAACTTCCCTGAGGACAACATAAGTAAAAAGATATAAATCATAATTAACAGTTCCCCTACTACGAAATATATTAAGCGAATAAAAAACTAAAACTTTATCTTCGTCTCGTGCACCCGCATGACTTTTAGCTTGAAATTTGACCAATGGACAGAAATGAGTTTGACATCCCTGTTGCTGAGCATGCTTTGAGGCATTCCAGAATGATTGATTGGTTTTATTAACGACGCACTAGACGCAACACGAAGGCTACTGGAGACGGACCTCGTAATTTTGAGCGTCGGTAAATTGACGAGGGTGATATCTGAGCTCGCACCTCCCTCTTCAGACTTTTACATCAAGCCAACCGGAGGACTATGAACCCTTACAGATTTAACGTGCATCTGTCCCTCTTTAGTGGCATCAAGGCTCGAACCCATGACTCGGCGACCATGACCACTTAGCTACCATGGCCAAGAGGCAACTCAGATAGAAGTTATAGTCTTTCTTTTGATTTAAAAGAGTGGAAAATTGCATTAGATATGAAGTAAGGGTAATCTATAAATGAATATGTAACGAGCAAATTTTAGAGATATTTTGATTCCTTAATCTTTCTGAATATTTAGAATGATGCCAAAAAATTCAAAATGGACTTTAGGACGTTTCGCGAGTAAATTCTTATTATACGCTGGTTGGATTGTAAAGGTAATCGTTGCCTAAATGTTATTATTAATTTTATCTGCCTAAATGTCAGGACAATAATAACGCTAATCGTTAGCGAGAGCAAATATGATATGTTACCTATATATTCAAGAAATTGTTTCTTCGTTATTTCCATATTTGCGCATTGCTAACATAAAGAAACTGAGTTCATTTTTATGGGAATAAATTTATACCCACAGTAAGCTAGGTAAATAAATGGCACATTTTTATATATCACCCAAGTAATTGACAGATAGAGATATAATGTTAACACAAATAAATAATAATAATAACAATAGAAACCTACAGAGCTCTGTTGAACTATTTTATAGCAAATTTGATTACTTTTGTTTTAATTCGTTCGTTTTTATTAGTTTCTTATCTGACCTTCATTTGAATTAGTGTCAAAGGTCTGGACTAACCTGATGAAAAATTGCATTTTGTAATGTTTACGCATGAGAATGCATATAAAAGGGCTTTTTCAGTCACATAAAAATACATTTTTTAGCTGAACGTACGAAATAACCGTTTCAGATATATGCATTTTTACTTATTTTACTATTAGGTCATTTTAAAGCAATCAGTGTGGACGGATGGGTGTGCGTGCGTGGGTCGCTGTTGAAATCTAGAATAACTGATTTTCATGCCTAAGATTTTCTTGATTTCCCTAAAACAAACAAAACTGCCACATTATGATGTGGGTATACACTTCATTAATATTTGAAAATATCCCAGAATCAATATACTTCTTGATTCTTGTAGGTCAGTCCACAATTCAGTAAGGGTGCGTGATGATGGAGATTTTTTTTGTACAGTTCGTTGAAAGACATCAAGGCTCAATAATGTTCATGTATTCATATAAAGTTGAACAACTGAGGATTCTAAAGTCGCACCAGTGCTTCTAAGTCACTTGGAATCAAATAATCTTTACATGTGTGGTGTCACATTGTCTTGTTAGAATTATCCATGTCTGTCGGAATACTTACAGACAGTGAGTGGGCAGAAGTGAATGAAAAAATGGATTGCGTACAGGTTACCAACCAGAGTTGTCCGTTATTATGGGAGAGATAATTTCAATTACACTCGCCTATTACCATGACAAAGGCTCCATCAGCTTTAACAATCTTTTGATAACATGCAGGGCTCATTTTGTTTCCCTAATACTCTTGCACTTACATTTGCTCTTTACAACTTGTACCCCTCCCCCCCGTCAGACTAGGCAACGTGTTTTAAAAAGTCAGCAATTCAAAGGTGGTGCTGGTGAGCCAAGGAGAGGGGTATCGCTTTATGTCTTGCTGTCATTTAAAGGTAAGTGAATGGGATTTTGTCTCCGAAGAGACCTTTGTACAGTTTATGCCTCAACATTTAAATCTGAAGCGATTTGAAAACAGTGTTGCACGTGTATCTCTAGAAACGATTCTTGTCATCTGCTATTTCGATACACTCTTGCAATAGTCATGCGTGGAAACCTAAATTTGTTTCCTACCTTGATAATCGTTCGACGTCCGAATGCTAACCCTTGTTCAAAATCACTTAAATCCCAATCATCTGCTAATTCAGCAGTGTCTAACAGCTGTACTAAGTACCTGTTGTCTAATATAGGCAATGCTGATTGGATCAAGCTACGTTGGTTGGTAGTATTTTTGCGTTCTTTGCATGAGAAAGCAATTTTTGGGTTCTTCACTCTATGTATGAAACTTATTGGTGCTTCTTAGCCAGGAACTATTAATATGAAGTACAATTTCTTCAAATAAGCAATTATTTCTTGTAATACCAAATCTGCTTGCAATTTTTTTTAAAATTAAATTAATGTTTCTTTTCCTTAGAGCCTCTCAGCCTATCAGTACGCCTTTCAAGGTTTTCCATTCAGAAGTAATTCAAGTTCCAGCTCATATGATATGAAACTCTGATACCTGATTATTATCAAATAAAATTTTAATTTTTCAAAATTAATTTTCTTTTTTAAGAGTATATAACATTGATACGATAAATCTCATTTTAGTATTTATGATGTCTCTGATGAAAGGTTCAAATAGGATTCATCATCATATTTGACTCAACATCCCAGGGTGGACTAAGGTCTTCTTTCGAAGATTCTTCCAAGATAGCCTGCGTTTTGCTTTAGTCCCTTGCCAGTTCCTCTACCCAATCACCTTAAAATCAGATTCAACAGAATCAAGCCACCTCAGTTTTGATTTTGTTCTTTTCCGACTAGTAAAAGGCTTTGCCACAAAAGTCTTCTTTACTGGATTGTTCTCATCCATTCTAACAATATGAGATGCCCAGTTCATTCGTTTCACTTTCATACATTTAATTATATGCTCAATAAAAATCCTATGAATTTCACAATTAAAACGTCTGCGTTAAAGGCCATTCTCTTTTGACGTTACAAAGAATACTTCTGAGAACTTTTCTCTTAAAAATATATTAAACATCATATATATTATTAAATCTATAATTTGCATATCATTTTAATTTGATTCTTAAGAAGAATCCAAGAAATAAGTAAAAATTACCAATTACTAAAAATTGTAAATTACCGTAAAATTCCAACATAATACAACCCTATTCTAAAATGAATTTTCTCGCCTTATAATCTATGGTTTTCAATCTAATTGCTGAAATTATGGCCTTTTGATCACATTTGCAATTCATGATTACTTATTTTATATACTTTTTTGACTCATTTCATGAGATTTTATCATGTTAACTCTTTCTTCTCAAATGTATCGATTTTTATTTCTAATTTTCTTTTCAATTTTTGTATCTTATTTAATAGAATCAGATTCTAAAGGGTAAGTTTGATTCAAATATCATTTCACCTCTTTCTATCATGTAGTTCAAATATTTTTTCAGGTGCAGCTCGAGAAAGAGAACTTATTTTATAAATTTTATTATAATGATAATATAAATTGCTTTTAATTTCGATTAAAAGCCGCTTCCTAAATATTAAAGATTAGTTGTTGTTCGTGTGCTTACAAAATTGAAGGCAAGCAAACTTACTACATTATAAATAATACTATTTAATAAACAACAAAGTATTTTATTTAAAATGCCAGTATCATTTTAGAACAACAACATCTAAGTTAAGTAGTACTTTTGCTGAAGATAACAATCAGTGTTGCCAAACTGAATTAACAACTATATACAAAATAACATTTAATAATTATTAAACTACTCGTGAGTTGATTTTAAATGAAATAATTATAATTTATGTCACAACAGATTTTCAGTTGTATCAAGTTGGACGTATTATGAAGACTTTCCATTATATAGTTGTTTTGTTAATATTTCTAAAACAATAATTTTTTTTGTCAAATCATTTTACCGTCGTTTGACATTTTTTGACGTATTTTAGAAGAAGACACGCCGAAACTATTTTTATGCAACCATGTATTAGATTTTAAAAAGTTTTTACATGCTCCTCTGTAAAACTTATGCAAAAACTAAATCAATCGAAATTTTCCATTTTTTAAGTAACCAATATTGATTAAATTTACTTGCACGACATTAAATCTGATGAACATGCCGCATGACAAGCATTACGTGAAAATCGTTGATGATTTCTTTTCTTTCTGAAAAACTTTAGAAAGTGCAACACCAAGAGCGTCCTCTGACTTTCGAATTACCCAGCATATCTTAGAATTAATAGCTAATACCTTTAAAACCGGATAGAAAATCACATATCTGGAAACTTTCTTCTTAATAATGCTCAGTAATAAATCTGAAAATTTGCAGCTACTACGAGTCTTCATTCTAATCCATATTTGTGCCTAAATTATGCTGAGTAGGGTCTACGCAACAGACCGACTCGCGTTTACTCTGCAAAACCCAGTGGAGCGAGTCAAAGGCTGTGCAATGATGCTTCCCCAAGTGAAGCCCTTTTCACAGGTAATCCTTTTCTTATTTTAAAACTCCCATTTCCGCTCCTTGCACATGGGAGTAATACCTTCCTAACTTTCTTCGCGTCTTGTTCACCCAATAGGTCATAATGCCAGTTGATGGTAGTGGGATAATTTTCAGTATTAGGTTTTGGTTAGTGAGTATAAATTGGTGTTTTGTTTATTTGCATGAGATTTTTATTTTGTAACACGGTATACTTTTACGGATGGGTCAAGAGGTTGAAAAGGAGAATATAAAATAGCTCATGGTAATACTTTAAAAATGCAAAAATACAAATATACTAAATGAATTTGATTATTAATTCAATTCACTTATTGGTTTTATAGTTAATAAGACCTGTGCGATGACCGAGGATGACAGAATAGTCCCCCTGTAGCTCATGCATGTCGTAAGAGGCGACTAAAATCGGTACCCAGCGTCTGAGGGTATAGCCGGGCACCTTGCCTCTGGGGATTATATCAGGGGACCTCAGGGACTTGCCTTCTTAAGGTAAGTATGGGCATCATGACCCCGAGGCACCTTAGTGATCTTTTTCTTTCCTATTGGTTTTATTGTCTTTGGTAAACACGGGTGACACACTCCCAGGATACCCTAGCGATCCTTCTCTATTTTCGACCCTCCTTCTTATCAACCACTTTGTCTTTTTTTCATCTTCACGTCTAGATCACAGTTAATTCTTGTTTGGCGCAGCATAGCCATATCTGGCTCTTGCACCAATAAACTTCACTATCACTCACTCACTTTGTAGTTAATACTAAGTATGTTCAGTTTTGCCTTTGTGTGGTTGAGAAAAAAGAAAAACGCTTCTATAAAATTTGAAGCTAAATTCAGCTAGAATATGTTTCAGCAAAATAAAATTTATGCCTACATTTATGTTTGATCAAAATCCAATTTACTCTTTCTAAATATTATTTTCTCCCCAAACGGTACATGATTCTTAGTTCTGATTGAGTTCTTTAACGTACAGGATGTACGAGGTGTAGCAATCAAAAAACGAGACTGACGCTGTAAAATATTTTATTTAGATTTTATTACGTATTTGCTTACTTTCACCTTCAATATATACCCCTCCTCTATCCCTACAATGCTCCAAGAGAATCTTCAGAAACAGCGCTAAAAGTCATCTGTCAGCTCCTTCAGGACACGTGCCGTTTTTATTTCACAGCCACAACGAACTCAAATCTTGTTCATTTTAATGCAAACTTAATATCATCTTCAATATACACCCTTCTTCTATCTCTACCCCTACAACGCTCCCTGCGAATCTTCCACGATTCGAAACAGTGATGGAAGTCTTCTGTCAGCTCCTTCAAGACGCGGGCCGCTTTTTCTTTCACAGCTGCAACGGATCAAGTCTAGTGCCTTTTAATGCAATTTTCACCTTAGGAAACAGATAGAAGTCGCATGACGCAACATCCGGTGTAGTACGGTGGATGGTCTAACATTAAAATGCTGTACTTGGCTAGAAACATCTTGAAAGACAATCTGGAATGAGCAGCGCATTGTCTTGGTGGAAAAATTTACTACACGGATTCTTTGCCAACTCCTGCAGTCTCAAACTTCGCTCGAATATTTAACTGACGATTAGATCGAACCAGATTACTGATTTTTTCAATATTGTCATCATTTTTGACGAAGAAGGGCGACCCCGGCGTGAATCTTCTTCAACGTCTTCTTGGCCATTTTGAAAACACTTAAACCACTCAAACATAGTTATGTGTACGCGATAAACATTCATTGACATACACTTCTTTCAATAAATTATAAGTTTCAGTAGCGAGTTTTTCTAAATTTCATGTGAAATTTCACAATAATTCATTGCCCACTTATAATTTTCCCGACGTGAGAAAAAAAAAATCAAATGCGAACGAAGGCTCTGGGTATTAGGATTTATTTACAGAAGCATTGCTTTTGAAAGAGAAGGCTTCACTCTAAACAGCTGTCGGTCTTTGGGGTTTGGCGTATGCGTACTTCTTCTGTAGCAACGTCAGTCTCGTAATTTAATAGCCGCCACACCTTGAATATTTTTCAATGAAGGAATTCTTCTCTTCTTCGGAAAATAACAGGTTTGTAGTCCTAAATAATGGTTTCTCATACAAAAAGAACTATTTATGGTAATTTAGAATAAAGATAGACATCATAATGGTGTGTTTCATGAAGCTTCAATAGAAATAGATGATGAATTAGTTGACCAAAAATGGCAAGACTTAATGCTCCTGAACACACATTTTTTTCCAGTTTATAAATATCAAGTATTAAGATTATTTATTTATATTTTTCTATATTTTAAGTGAAGTTAATATAGTAATAATATACTACAAAATATAAAAAAAAAATGGAAGCATGTACAGCATTGTCTACCTTTTGAATGTATTCTAAAAAGTATCATAAATATCACTCTTTTCTTACAGATGCCTTATTGTTAGTTAAACAACCAAAGTATGAGTGAAATGTGAAAATAGTCAGGGAAACAACATTATTTTAACTTCATAGGTGAATCTATTTTGTATCCAAGAGAACAGGTTTATAATCGACTTTTGTTTTCCTACAGCTTTCCTACAGTTAATTATTAAAAAAAAAAAAAATTAGAAAATGAAATTTTATGGTTTTCCCATTTTTTCCTTTTATATAAAGTTTCTACATTGAAATTCTAGAATATAAATGGAACTTTAGATAAATGCAGAAAATTAGAAATATTATCATACCCCGTAAATGAAGATATTGAGGTCACTGAGCTGTTGATAAATTCAAAATAGTTTCTCATTTATTGCCGCTCAACACTCCAGCAACATAAACTATAGTCGAGCAAAATTTCACTCCTGATGTTTTAGTTCTCTTAACAACTACTTTCACTACTTAAGACAGTTGAAATAACTTTACGTAGTTTTTTAATAAAAATTTATTCGCCTTTCACACGTGTAAAAAAAATAATAATCGAAGATTAAGATAGATAAGATAGAAGATCTGCATGATTTAAATCGAATATGAAATCGGACTCAAAACTTTGATTATTTCTAATTTCGAACAAGCGCTTTAACAAGAAAAGTATCGCGTAATTTTATATGGTTTCTAATTATTTTTTAATGACGTTTAAATTTTTTTTCCTTTAAATAAAAATATTATTTCCATAATTTTAATTTTCTATACGTCTTTCGTGTGATTAAAAATTATTTAATAGAAGTACATACACACACGGAAAAAATTTTAATATTAAATAATAAATCAAATTTATGCTTCTAATAACACATAAATTCGATCAAATATTTATAACATAATAAAAATCTATTGATGACAAAGTCAGAAAGAGAGTTTCACATTATATAAGTCACAGAAAAAAGACAGAATTTTTAGTTCACTAATCAAAACATTTTTGCCTAGTTCGAAGGTCCTGCCCTGTTATCAAAAGTAGATGAAATAAACTTAAACAGTAATTCTGATATATGGCTTAGGAGCGTCATCTATCGGCAACTCGAGAAATCAAAATATATACAGTAAGGGAAAAAAAAACTAATATTCATTAATATTTTAATTTTTACCTCGTAAATGAAAAATATGAGAAGGAAAAATGTATCATAATGAAAAACTTATTTGCGTACGTGTTTTCTATTCAAAACACGTTTATTCTTTATATTTATTCGTTTATTTTGATATTTAATAACAGATTTTATTAGTTTATATATATATATATGCGTGTGTGTGTGAGTATATATGCAGATGAAGGCAAAAAGAAAAGCAACATATACTACAACGCAACCACTTTTGACTCCTATAGCAATAATTTGGTTGCACACAACCGTCAATAACGGCTGCACATTACAAAAAAAGAAAATGAATGCACAGTAGAACTTCAAAACAAAACATGTTTATTATCTTACATGAAGTGTAACCCAAAACAACAGCTTTTGACATACAGCGTTAGTAAAACACACATAATCGCTTATGTGTCTTTTGTAAACGGTATTGGATATTACCAAATAAATAATGTAATTCAATTCTACAAGTTGAAATAGTACTGTTTAATGAATATTCTTGAACATTCTGTACTATTATACTTCCAGCAATTTCATTTAATAACATTAACTATTATACATTGTGTGTTTTAAATCATAAGTAATCTATTTTTAACTTTAATGCTTTATTATATTTTTGTTTTTTTAAAATTTTATTTTAATAAACGTTTATTTTAATGTTACCCATAATTTAAAAGTTTTAATATTAATTAATTTTTTTATTTAAGTTTTACTAGCTAGAATTTATACTTTATTATGAATTTACTAATTAAAAATTATGTAGTTCTGCATTACATCCTGTCCACCTAACACAGAAGTCTTCCACTTACTTACCGTGAATGGAAGGGTATTTGTGTATTATTAGCTGTTGTAGGGGAGTTATACGCCGATTGAGAGAATCTCAGTGTCAGTCCTGATTGAATTCGAAACGAAATTTATTCTTGGAACTCCATGGCGGATTGATTAGTTTTATTAACGTAGCACAAGTAGCAACACGAGGTCTATTGACGATGATCGTAGTAATTCTGAACTTCGGTCAAATGTCGAGGACGACAACCGAGCTGGTACCACCTTATCCTATCTTTAACATCATGCCAGCAGAAGAAATTTGAGCCATGACAAATTTAACGTGCATCTGCCGCTGCTACACGGCAGGTCTGTAGTAATAACAGGGATCGTACCTAAGGCTCGATGAAAACCGCCGACTACGAGTCCACGACCATGACTTCCAGGATCTCGTGGCCACGAACTCCATGATAGAAACTGCAGACGATGTGGGATGTTCAAGGAGCATAGTATCATCTGTAATAACAGCATTCAAGAAAGACGGTAACATGGCATCAGGAAAGCACAACAGTGACTGGAAGTCCAAGCTAAGACATCGAGGTAGACGGAACTTGAAACGCTTATTGACCTAAAAAACCATGCAATCCTTTGCCATAATAACAATTAACGCACACCACTATTATCCCCGTCTCTCTAGAACTATTTAAAATAATGCTTCATACTCAGAAGAATTTTGGCAGAGTGGAATTCTTAAGCCACTAGTAGATATGCTTTCAAGCGACACCATTGGAGCAGAACATACTTTAGATGGATTCCATAACAATATTTTTAAATAATGTCTTTCGATGAATATGTATTCACTCTCTCTAGACCGCTGTTATTGTTTATATGTTGAGGTTGCCCCGATATATGTAAATTCCGGCCTGTCTGTTGCCGACTCTAAGCCACAGAGTTGGCTGTCTTACCCTGTGGGATGCTTTTTGTCCATCATATCCGAGAAGTCCTTAGGAAGGCTATCAGAATGTGCAGAACGCTCAATTGCTTAATTTCTCCAAAGAGTAAGCTGGCAATCCGACACAAAATTCTGCTCTACAAGTACATCTTGAGATCAATCATGTTGTATACCTCTCCCATCTGGGTGTCGGCTGCAACTACTCATCTGAAACGATTGCACGTCCTTCAAAACATACACCTTGGGAATATGTTAAATGCTCCGTGGTTTGTTAGGAACAAAGTCCTACACAAAGATCTTAAAATCGAACCAATTTTAGAGTTCATTAAGAAACAATCAAACTCCTTTTTCAATAGGATCCCACAAATACCTAATGAATTGCTTCAAAATTTAACTGCATATGATGCAACAATTGTATCATCGCAAAAAAGACATCGAGCCACACTCGGCCATCAGTACCAGCATATCCCAGTCCTAAAAAGACTGAGAAATCATTGAAGCAATTCATCAGTGATATCCTACGCGTTTTAAATATTTTTCAATTTTGTAGGACTTCAACTCACTAAATGCAACCCACAAATAGCTACGTTGTGCTTCGCGGATTAATTTTGATAACTTCCCTAAGTTTTAAAACCTTTTTCTTCAATAGTGTTTAAAATTTTTACATAATGAACTATAAATCTGACTTTTTAAAGACAATTGTGATCACCAGGTGTCACTAGTGGCACTGATAAAATTAAACGAAACAGCTTTTTTAAACTTCATTCTTCTCGCGCTTCAAAATCTAACCCATTTTTTGGGCCATTATTTCTCTTAAATTAGCATCTACAATCTTCACTTAATAATAATTTCATTTAATTTAAACTATTTTATCTTCCTCAAAATCCCACTTAAGACAGGTTAACGGAGTCAATTTTCCTCTCCGAACCGATGTTCCGCCCCCTTTAGCTCTCTGACTAATGCGGTAGACTCTTCGTTAGCTTACTGCTGTAGTGTCCAATCGTAATTTGGTCTTTCATCTCTTATACTCCGCGATTATATCAGCAGTTCTTCACTCTGCTGATATCCCGGGCTTTCTCTGCCTTGATCCTAATTTTGATAGTTAATTAAAAATTATGAAAATTTAACACATTCTACTATTTAACTTTATTTACTTCTGATAAGAGGGTAAATTATTAATATAATAGAAACCTTGCAATTTTTGGCCGTTGCCGTCATGTGGGATGCTATATCTTGATCCACATGTTCTCGTACGTACTGTCTGCTCCTAGAACATTATTTCTCTTTCAAGATGATAATGCTCCTTCTCCACACTTCTAGGTGTGTTCAAGAATGATTGGAAGTGCACGACGATGAAAAAGAATGTCTCCCCTGGCCTCCTCGTTCTCTCGACTTGAAGGTTATTGCGCATTTGAGGGAATATTTGGTGTTGATGCTCCATACTCTGCTTCCTTGAATTCATTGCCTTTATACATGCCTTACAAATGTTATATTTATCGCTGAGATGACTGTAATAAAGGTTTTTAAAAACATTTTTCTTGATAATGTTTTTACCCTTTATTTTGAAAGAGTTAAATAAATATTGAAAGCTATATTACCTTCTGAAAATAGGATTGGGTTTCGGTTTTCTGAGTTCAATATCTTAAAATTTAAATTAAAAGATGTGAAGCAAAAAACGATGATAAGACATTTTTTTTTAATTATAAATACGAGTTCTACTAAAGGGAAATATAATCTAAATTCGAATGTAATAGTTCTGGCACGATTGAAATACTTGATATTTAAAGAATATATATTACAGTTTTTTTTAACACGTATAGTTAGACATTTTTGTTCCTCGTCAAAACACTGACACTGTCAGCTTGACCAATAAATAACCGAGTAATTAACTAAGCTCACGATGTCTCGTGCTGCTATCTATTGTTGAAAAATAACTCTAATTCGGCGATTTTGTTCGTTTATTTCAATAAAGACTCACATCGAAAAATGCATGGTTCAATTTTTGGCAGACATTGTTAAATAATAATTTTTTGTTACTCCCCACGACTTTGGATTGGAAACCAATGATCTCTTGCATTTCTAGAGCTGAATTTTGAATTGTAATGATATATCGAAAATGCGATATATCATTACAGTTCAGGCCAAACATTTTCGTGCTGCCATCTATATTTAAAAAAAAGATAAAAATCTTTAGGAAAAGCAATTTACAATCAAGTATTCTCAAAATTCAAAGTAGCAGAAACTGTGACATTACCAAGAAATGAAGGACATTTATAGAAACTCTTAGGTTTTCTGGGCTTTGATGTCCTATTTGTCAAAAAAAAAAAAAAAAAAACCATTGAACACTGAACAACGGTTCTACACCTCTCCAACAGTAATTTAACAATTAATTGTTATATATAGAAGTTAGATATATTAAAAGTTAACCACTTATGAATGGTAAAGATTTTTTTTAGGTGAAAGTCTTAGGGATGAAATCTTCATTTAAAAATGTTTAAGAAATTTTATTATTAGCAGAATTTCAATGTTTTAAAAGTTATGCATTTGGAGAAATTGTGTTGTTTCGAGAATGTGAAAACGAAAAATATTGAGTAAATTGATGTAAAAATTTAATAAAATAACATGATTCAGATATTTAATACTCAGGTAATAATAATTTTCATGTGTCAAAAAAGTCTCAAAGTTGTAAAAACTTTACTTAAGAAACTGTAAATAGCCTTGATGTTACCAAGGGGTTGTCCAGAAGCATGACACCCTGGGAATACAAATTTGAATAGAGAGTTGTAATGCCAAAGTGAAAATTTACATTGCATGAAACGTGGTGTCTAAAGGCTGTCTCCGGCTATAATGTTAAAGAATGGAGCCCTAACTTCTACTTTATTTTCAGGTAAAAAAATTTTTGTGCTCTTATAGAATATAAATGGCTCTGTGGATTTAACATATAGTTATAATCAATTATTAGATAGCACTCACTTAGAATTTTGAATTTTTTAAGAAATACGCAGATTTTTACCTTAATGGAAAATGAATATTTAGTTTTCTATGTTAAATTATTGAAAACGAGATTTTCAACACAATTTTACTGAAAAAAATTTATTCATTTTAGCAGAATTGCATAATTCAGAAATGAACGCTTCTCTCTATAATATTGTATAGAAAGAAAACATATCGGTGCTGTTATTAATTAATTTTTAAAAATTTCATATTAAATTTTGTTAATCATTAACGCATTCCTAGCTGTCTGCAGCAAAAACCTACTTTTAAACACGAATGCTTATTTTTGGCGAACTTTTGCAGTTTCCCTACAGAAATCGCCAAATGAAATTACAGCCACTTTTAAGATGCGACAAATGCTGGGCGATGGAAAAAGATTCATGATTCACACATAGACTCACTAACTAATAAACTCTCTGATTTGGGAATGTTCTGAATGTATTTATGAATTTTAAAATGGTAAAAATTTCCCGTCATTTGTGTTATTCTGTTTACTGTTTAGAGAAATTCTTAAAATTGAAAATATATTTATAGAAATAAGTTTTAATTCTATGAAGTGAAAGAAGAGACAATCTGCATAAAATTAAAACTTAATTTTTCCCAAAATCAGTAGTTAAAAATTATGCTTTAAAAAGTATCAATTCAAATTACTATTTCGTGAAGCATAAGCTGTGAAATTTTAATCTGATAATTGCAATTAACTGCATTAATTTTTTGTTCTAACGTAAGAGTTTCTTTTAATTTAATATATTAATTTTTTTAAAGCGAGTTACGCTACTAGTAAAATTTAAACAATAGAACCATTGATATAGTTATTAACAAAATGTTATTTCCCAAGATGAACTTAAATATTTCACTGTAACTTATTTTTTCAATAAATTGTGTTCAAATTTTAAATGTATTGTAATGTGTTGGCTTGTTCCCTGAAAATCACTAGGTGAAATTTCATAACCTTCATAAATTAATAATATTCATGGTCTTCCTATGAAGTAACATTGAAAACCATTGCTTGAATCAACTCTAATTTTTTCTTTGAATGTATTAGAGTATGAAGAATAGTGAAAAACAAATTAACTTTGGTAACAAGAAAATGAAAATAAAATTCCGCCTTTCTAAGTCAATGTCATTTGAACTTATATATAAATTTCAGCACTTATTGCAAATGTACGTTATGCTTGTGTGCTCTATCTGTAAAAAATGTAATTATACTCTTACATTCCATTTGCAATAAGTTTCGAAGCTATATATTATTGTGAAATGTTTGCAAAAGTATTTGTTCATGAATTTGTCTCATCGTAACCAGACAAAATACTATAATTGTTGTAAAAATTAACACACTTGGAAGATTTAGAATCGAAATAAATTTTTACCAATCAAATATATTAATAAAAGATTACAATTGATGAAGTAATATTTGTGAATTCCGATATAATTTCCCCAGAATCTTCAAAATTATTATACGTAATCCATAAAGGAAGCTGAATTGATTTCTTGGGAAACATTTTATTCTTTTGTTAAAAGATATTGCCATCTCTATGCTAAATCACTGATGCTATAAGCTGATAATTTAAAAAAAAAAAAAAAAAAAAATGCATCGGAACACCGTAAATTTTTCTAACACCTACAACACTTGTTAGCTACTTAAGGCGTTATTGTTTTAGTCAACTACAAAACAATCTCCAGAGTCCTTTCCAATGAATGCTTTCACCAGTAATGAACTTAATTTTCAAAATATGTCACTGGAAATTTCTCCTTAACTTTTTTTACTGGATTGAAATAAAGCACGTATAAAAATTAATTCCTTTTACGGACACAATAATTATATTTTTAAAATTTAATAATAACTTATCTATTGTGTTTTAATTTTAATTGCATTTAGCTTAAAATATATTCAGTTTAATAATTTATCGTTTGCTTAAATTTTAATATACGAAAATAATATTATTGCCCATTTCAATATTTTATCATTTGTTTTAATTCTAATATTTAATTGAATAATTTGACTTTCATGGCATAATCGATTGTTTTATTAGAAAACCCAAGGGACTTTATTTTTAATCAACGACAAAAGTATCACCCTTCACCGTTACAAAAAAGGTTATTTTTTGACTATCTTTTCTGGTCTGTATAAATAAATAAATGATTGAGTAAATGAAAGAACGAATGAATAACGAAATAAATAAATTAAGTTTATATTCCATTATAATATTTCCGTTTGCTTTTATTCCAAAATTTAATTGAATAAATAAATAATTATTTTAAAAATAATTAGCACTTTTGGTGGCTAAATCAGTTCTTCGCAAAACTTTTCATGGAACAATTTTTTTAAAATTTTGCTTTTGTTTATGCTTTGCATCTCAGTCCTTTATTCATAATTCTAAGCAAAAGTTGCACATTTTTACAGTTTTCTTCAAATGATTATTTCTGTAACAAAAAATATAATAGAGCCTAAATGGTTGTAATTCTGTACTTGAAAAAAAATAACTTCATGCAACTTGTTTTTCATGTAATTGATTTCAGAAAAAAAAATCACGCTAAACTTGAATTACATTGTTTGATTATTAAGTTACACAATTTAGCTTATAATAGTAACTAAGAAGCTATTTTATATATTATATACAGTACATATTCGTAATTTTTACTATTATTAAAAATCAGATTCATATATTTTCAATTTTTGGGCCCACCCACCCTCAACTGCCTTTTAACATAAGTGTAACACATCGATCAATAACTCCCGAGACTAACCCAGAGATGGCGCTCGTAGTAAACCAGTAACCAGGTCTTTCTAGAGTACTAATCTTTGCTTGAAACGTGTCAAAATTTTAAGTCGATCGGACCAGGAAAAAGGTTTTGAAAAAAAAAAAAAAGATTTGGAAAAGCGTTGGAACGATTGTATCACCTTAAAAGGTGATTAACAAAAGGTGTTATGTTGATGAATAAAAAAAAATTTTGCAAAAAAAATGTTGTTTTCAATTTTAGACTCGGGAGTTATTGATCGATGTGTTATATCCATTGCAGTTAAATTTTATAGGATACTGTTCGCGTAATGGGGTTGATGCACGTTAAATCTACTCTAGATCCCAAGTCTTCCAGTGGCGTGGTGTGAAAAATTGGAGAGGGAGATACCAGCTCATGTGCTGTCCTCGTCATTTGACCAAAGCTCGCCAAGTGGGTATTAAGTAGGGCATTAATACACAATGAATAAAAAAAATCCAAGCTTAAAAAATTACAATCGTGTCACTGTCGTTCGTATACACACACTTGACACAAATATTAAATGTTTAATATACGGTGAAGATTTTTGTTAAAAATAATGATATTCAGCACTTTTCAGCCAATTTAGGCGATTTTCCTCAAACTTCCTTTCTAATTTTTTGAATCAAGAAGAAATGTCATTACATAAATATCACTAATATATTGTCATATATATATATATGACAATAGTCCACGTTTTTCTCTGTTCCTTGCAAATTTCTTATTTTAGTGCTATATTGTATCATTTAAGTGGATATTTTGTAATTTTGATAATTCGATTGAAATTACTTATTAATTATAAGTATAAATAACACAGGTAAAAAACGAGTTTTTTTAACATAGGTTTTCTTTCAAACTTCGCACTTTGAATAACATATTTTTTTTTACCTTAAATTTTCAGTAACGTTTGCGGGTCTTGAAAATGGGAGCAATGTTAATCATGAGATGATGCTTCCGTGCAACATTTCTATTTTCAAGGAAATGATGGATTTCAGGGATGTCATCAGTAAACAAAAGAGAATTTAAACAATAACCCTTTCACCTTGGCAACGGATTTGGTGACAATTTGGCGACTTGTGATAAACTTGGCGTAAAATTTAATTATTTAAATAATTAAATTGAATCAATTAATTATTATTAAATATAATTAAATTATTGTATTGTCATCCCAAACAATCAGGTTTAGAAAATTTCAGCTTTAAAATATGAAAAGAAAAGCTTTTAAAGTTTTGACCTAGACATTCATAGAATATGAGTGGAAGAAAATCCATTAATTGGCGGCGAATTTGGTGACTTGGCTAGAAACTTAATGTGAAATTTAATTATTTAAACAATTAGTTTTAATCAATTAATTTTATTAATTATAATTAAATTATCATATTGTCATCCCAAACAATCATGTATAGATAATTTCAGAAATCCCATTATATATATATATATATATATATATATATATATGACAATGGTCCTCATTTTTCTCCATTCCTTATAAATTTCTTACTTTAATATAATACAGTACCATTTAAAGAGCTATTTTGTAATTTTGATCATTCGATTGAAATTACTTATTAAGTATAAAAAACGCCGGTAAAAAACGAGTTTTTAAAGTATTGGTTTTCTTTTAAACTTCACAATTTACTCATTGCATAACACAAATTTTTTATACTTTAAATTTTAAGTAATATTCGCCTGTCAGTAATATTCATTTTCAGTAACATCGTCTTGAAGATGAGGAGTAATTTTAGGAACATGAGTTGATACTTCCCTGGAAATGATGGATTCTCAGAGATGTCACTAGTCAACAAAAGAGTTTAAGTAATGACACCTTCACCTTAGCTATCGATTTGGAGACAAACTTGGCGTAAAATTTAATTATTCAAATAATTAGTTTTGATCAATTAATTTTTAATTATAATTAAATTATCGTATTGTCGTCACAAATAATGGAACATTTCTTAAATGCATAGAAAATTTCAGCTCAATTTAGCCCTTTAAAATGTGAGGAAAAAGCTCTTAAAGTTCTGACCTTGACATAGTTACAATGTGAGAAGAAGAAAACCCATTAAAAATAATTATGTTTTTGTTCTTCAAGATTTACATGAGAGCCCAGTTTGTAAAACAATGGCTTGATAAGTAGCCGGATTTGAAGAACAATTCCACATTAGATTTATATTTAAAACGGGTCCGTGTTGAGCACAAGAGTGCTACGAAATGCTAACGTTGCTTGTGGTAGAAGACGAGAACGCGTGCTACGAGAAAGTCGTCGTACTACAATGATTCAAAGTGATGAGGTCTGTTTCCACGGGAATGCGTTGAATTATTTCATTGCTCTTTACTTCACAGTAGGAAAGGAATATATGTTTGATTTTTTTTTTCTTTTTTCAAATGCGTAAACACGCGTTTGATAGTCTCGTGGAATAACGAGAAGCTAATGTAGAAAGAAGAAAATATATTTTTCAGGGGAGAGTAAAAAAAAATGAGATAATTTCCGTTGGTATAAAGTACTGCGAAAATCGTTTGTGATCAAAATAATTTTATTTAAAGTATTCTCTTTCACGTTTAGTTTTTAGTTTAGTTTTTATTAACGTCGCACTAGAAGCAACACGAGGGCTATTGGCAGAATACCCAAGGGGACCGAGCTCACCCAAAGGGCTTAGAGCTGCAAACCGGACCCCCGGGAAACAATCACCCCCGCACTCAGCATTTATTGACAAAATAACATAAGATTTACATAATTTTGAAATAAAGGTTAAACAAAATGTACAAGGTATTTGCACAACAAAAAATATACATGACAGAAACACAAGAAACAGTTGAAATTTTCTCACAGAAATAAGATACACAACAGGTTAAATAGCACAATACAAAAACGTCCACAAACTCGTAGACAAAAATTAAGTATTAGGCAAAGGTGGGAACACATATACAAGACATACAATTATAGCTACATGGTAAGGGATGATAAAAATATTAAGAAATATAATAAAAGTTTGAAAAAATTTATAAATTTGTTGGGTAATTTTACGAGCCGTAAGTATACAGGATTTAAGCTTAGAATGTAAGTAGGGATTTTCACACACGGACCTCAGCCAAATAGGTTTCGCTTCAATAACAGGACATTTTAAATGAAAATCTCTGGTAAAAGGGCAAGAGAAAACGTAGTGGCCAGCATCTCCAACAGAGCCACAGAGACATAAATTTGTACTTTTTAAATTAAAACGATTTAAATAAGAAATGAAGGGACCATGACCGGTTAAGAAGCGTGTAATAAAACTAAAATTTGTATAAAAACTCAAATTTGGTCTAGGAATATATGACTGAACCCGAATACCAGTATTACAAGTTGACCACCAGACCTCCCAGTCAGAAAGAAGCTTATTTTTTAAGGTCATAACTATATGAGACTGAGGGGCAGGGACATTCATTTTCTCACCATAAGTGATAGCGAGCTTTGCAAAGAAATCGGCAATTTCGTTACAATAATCTCCGACGTGGGCCCGAACCCAGTGTAAGTTGTAAAAATCAGAATAAGTTGTTAATTTTTCTCTAATGGTATTAATAAAAGCCGATTTATTTCTAGTACTCTGCAGTAGCAATATAGAGGATGAACTGTCGGAGTAAACAGAAACTTTAAAGTTATGAGAGACGGCCCACAAAACGGCAAATCCGATTGCTGAAAGCTCGGTCTGAAAAACAGAATTATAAAAATTCAGTTTGAACATGTAGACTCTGTTTAGGACATCCCGTTGGAAGACACACACGGCGAACCCAGTTTCGGAGGGCTATTGGCGACGGACCTCGTAATTTTGAACCTCGGTCAAGTGACGAGGACGACACCTGAGCTGGCACCCCCCTCTCCTAACATCCCCACCACGCCAACGGGAGGACTTTGGGCCCCGAACAGATTTAACTTGCATCAGCCCCGGCTACACGGCGGGTCTTTGGCGGCCAAGGATCGAACCCGCGACTGAACGAAAACCGCCGGCCTCTAGTCCACGACCTTGACCACTAAGCTATCGCGGCCCCATTCTCTTTCACGTACCATACATCAATATTTTTCATGTACTTGTTTCGATGTGATTTTTTACAAAAGTAATGACCTGGAACAAGTCTTAATTCGACCGCGATTTCCACTTGATAAAACCGCGCTGAATTTAAAATGAAATCATAACCGGCTATGTTTCCGTGTCTAACGAAAAAAATGTAATGTCATGTATCTTGTTCCATTGATTGATTGAAGATTTATTGACATCGTACTTGGAAACAACTCGGGGCTATTGGTGACAAAGCTCGTACCCCGGTCAATTGACGAGGATGACACCTGAGCTCGAACCTTCTCTCCAAACTTCCACACCACTCCTAAAGAAGAACGTGCATCAGTCTCGCTTCTTTTTACAGTATTTACGAAAAAAAAATTACTAGTTAGGGAACAGTTCTAAAATTGTTGCAGAACTTTCTTTGATCATATTATCAAACTCCTATTTATTACATCGAATGTAAAAATTCACTAATCTAACTGTCTATATTTTAATTAAATAGTTTTCCGATTCTAAAAAAGAACAAATCGTCTGTCGTAGGGTGATTTTGTGTCGTACGGTTTTTATAAATTTTCCAAAGTTCAAAGCATGTAGCAACAACAGAATACGTCTTATTTATCCAGAATTTTCAATATTAAATAATAAAAAAAAGAACAAGTTCGATTATAATTTGTAAATTCGTAAAATAAATTTTGATTTCAATTATGAAGAATATGTTTATAATGAAATATAAAAAAAAATTGTAACAATAAGCAATTATATTCTATCAATATACGGAAAATGAAGGGCATTGAATTCATCTCAAAGTAATAAAGAAAGCGCAAGATTAAAATAGTTGACTTCAAAATCTATTCAAATTTCCAGTTATACTTTTAAATTCAAAACGAATAAAATATCATTAAAATAGCTGTTTAAAATTGAATTTAATTAAGTGTTAATGGATCGTATATGACTTAAAATTTTGATTATATACATATTAAAAGGAAAAACATATGCACTTAAAAGTATAAATAATTTTTAAAAACATGTGAATATAAAATCTTTTGACCTATAGCTTGTAAATTTTTAACAGTAAAATAATCTCTATTTTTCAAATGCATAAGTAGCATTTGACTAAGAAGGAAAAATCCTAAGCAACACATTGAAAAAAAAAGAATTCATTGTTTGGCGTCATATTCAAGCAGACACGAAATTATATAAAAGTGAAAATGTATATATTTTTTTTATCGACAAATGCGAAAGTTAAACAAGAAAAAATCGTTTGTTATCGATAAAATCGTTTGTGAAACGATATTTTTTGGAAATTTATAATCTATGCCTCTTTTTTGGAAAAAGAAACTAGGGTTATTGTAGAAGTAGCCGTTTCAGCCAATGGTATTTTTTAACATTATCTTTTGCATATTATTATTATATTTCTCGATTTTGAATAAGTTCAGTTATCGGAGACAAGGATAAAACTTAGTGTTTCTAAAGCTTAAAACGCACTGCTGTCTTCTTTTGTATTTAATGTATCTTAAAACTCTAATTCAAGATTTATGATATTTCACTTCCTCTAGTAATTTTGTCGAATTAAAACCTTATGTACATTCGATAACGATTACTCTCTCTTAATAACACATGGTTCTCATTTTAATGTGAGAATAATAAATCCTAATGAATCCTAACATATATTCACGGGAAAAGGCCGTTACGGAAGATTTGGTTTCCTTTTTCCATACCTTGCAACTCAAAAAACTGAGCTCTTATTTACTCTAGAATAATAATAACGCGTGCAAAGATAATGTAGTTTCTATCTTCCAGGATAAAAACACGTTTATTTTTAGCTTTGCAAGTAGATATTTTTTTTAATGAATGTTAAGAGTAATTTTAAATCCTTTTCTTTTATGTACATGTTTAAAATCATAAAAATGTTATCCATTTCTTTATTTAGTTTCCTACCTATTCCTCAAAATATTTTCTTTCTCTGGTCTTTTCTAATTTGTAGCATAAAGGTCGGGAAATTGAACTGAAAAAAAGAAATTAATTAATGAAGCGTCATCTTGCGTTGCCTTGGTAACTAAATGGTTGTGTCTAGAGAGCGAAAATAAAAAAAATTAAAAAAATTTCAAAACCCATGTTTTACATTGAAATGGAATTTGCATGATTATTTGCTGGAATTTTTTGCTGATGAATAAAACACCAAAGTTAAGTGAGTCTCTAGATTTTAACATCTTAAAAAAAACGCGGATGAATTCCTGTTTCAAAAATCTTATAATACACTACAAATTTTCCACCAACAAAATAAAAGCTTTACCAGTTTGAAATCGTTCGGAGAAATTATGTGTAAAAGTTTTTGAGAAAATATGGTTTTATTTTGCCAGAAATGAAAAATATTACGAAATATGAAGGAGATTTCTAATAAAAAAATTATATTGTGCATAAAAATCATTTCTTAAAATAAAGGTCTACATTAACATTTTCTCTGTATATATGAAATTTTTGAATTTGATTATCAGCTATCGTATTTCTTATTTTTACAGCATCATTGAACTTTCTATTTTTATAATCATACTCCAGATCTCCTAATTAAATAGAAAAATAAATCAATAAAGAAAAGAACTGAGAACTATTTCGATACTTACAGTTCTACAATGCATGCGATGAATAAATATTAAATAGAGATCAGATGATATCAGTAAGTTCCATTTTTATTTGTACTGAAAATAAATACAGATAATCACTATTAAAATAAAATAAAAACATTTAAAAAAAGAATTTTTTCAAACCAATGCGCAGCGAAAAAACTGGTTTCGCCCCAAATGGACTCGTTTTTCTGCGCTAGGTATTAAATACAATTTATTTAAATTTAATTTATTACGTGAAATATTATATAAAAAGCCCTTTCTTATCTAACAACGAAAAATTAATATTAAAATAATTTGATCTCAAAATGTTCCAAAAAGGAAACCAAATTAAAAAATATTTTGAAATTCTGGAGGCAAAAAAATGGCTGCCCACACAACTATCTTAAAATTCTGAATAATAAATAATAAAATTCTGAAATTCTTAACAATTTTGAATATATTCATTTTGAGTCAACTCTAGATTATTCTTACATATGATTTAAGATAATGCATCATTCGAAAGATTACTTAATTTAATTACTTAATTTTTATATGTGTTTTATTTCAGTCTTATAAAAAATAATTAGGTGAAATTTATTACGAGAAATTTTCCGAAAATTAAGTTCATTATCGGTGTAAGAAGACATCAAACATATACGCAAAATCGTAAGTAATAAAATTTTGAAAAGTGGTCAGCTTCGACATTTTGTGGTCAATTAAAACAATAGACTCTTTAAAGCCTAATTGATTTGACTGATTTGAAAAGTATATTAAAATGTGTGGATATTGATGACTTTTTTTTATATTACTAAATTATTTAATTGCGAATGAGAAAAGAATACAACGCAAATTGTTTAATTGAATTTAAAAAATACTGCGATGCTAACCAATTAAGTAATAGCAATTTAATACATTTAAAATTTTTATTGTAAGGAGGAATGACAAAATAAATAATGACAGGTTTTAGATACATAAATTTGCTTAGGATTGTGTTCGAGAATCGCTAGGACAATTAATTAAATATCTTTTATGTTGAAAAGGATCAGCCATCTATTAATTATCAAAAAATTACATTTCAAACAAATGAACTATATGCATATTTTTGAATAATAACAAAATTTGATTACAAATCCAGTAAAAAAATATCCAATTTTTCAAAAAATTTGTACAAAACTGAAAAATATTTATATTGCTTCATTACCCTGCAAACACACTGTTTTATTTAATAAATACTTACTAAACGCTTATCGTTACATTTTGCACATTAGTAATAGGCTATTGCATAACTTCTTAAAAAAGCAAAAGTTATTTACAATTCAATCCAATATAAATAAAATGCATTATCACAGAAATAACTTCATAGCAGTTTTACTTTGATTTATGTAAAACTTGTGAAAATAAATACTTTATGTATAACCCAATAAAGCACACTTCACAAACTAGTAATTAAAATTTAAATAATACCGGTAAAAAACGAGTTTTTTGAACGCGGGTTTTCTTTTAAACTTCATACTTTAATTTAACGTAATTTTTTTATATCATTAATTTTAAGAATGAAAGAGAATGTCAAATTTAACTCTTTAAATAATTAGTTTTTATCAATTAAATTTTATTAATTTTAATTAAATTACCGTTTTGTTATCCAAAACAATGGCGTATAGAAAATTTCAGCTCGATTGAACGCTATAAAATCGAGGAAAATGCTTTTAAAGTTTTTACTCAGGCATAATTACAATGTGAGTAGAAGAAAACCCATTAGAAAGGGTAAGTTAATGTCGAAAGCAAAACGAGTAAAGAAAAGAGAAACAAAAATAATGAGGTTGCAACGTCGTGATCCCTGAATGTGTAGAATGAAAATGGTAAACAAGGGATCACACAGCTTAAGAGGCGATAATTCTTTATTTAAAAAAGATTAACTTAAGTTTACTCTTTTCCGCCTAGATTCTTTTTACACCATGCTACACATCTAATTACATAGCACCGAGGCAAAACGCATATATCTACACAGCAGGTCTAAACACTTATAGTTGAAAAAAACTCCAATATCTCAGTATTCGATTTAGTTCTCCATTCGCAAACGAAGGCAATCGCCTCCCACTTATAGCTGTATCGCTTTCTCCGCTCCTTAGCCGGAATCCTCTCTTCTTCTCTTTCACCCTTTTTAATACCTCGGGTAGGTCTCTCCCCCGCCTTCTTTTTGAGTTATTCTCCTTTTTTCCAAGAACAACCCAATTAAAGAGAAACTCCGTTTTGTCCCCTGCAACACTATTCGCTCAGGTCGAACAATGTCCGTCTTTCCCCCGTGCAAGTCGGTGTCGGCCGTCACACAGCTAGGCCATAAATTCCAAAATATCCATGACATGGGATCGACAATACCTCAAAAGAGGATTCAACTTTGCCGCACCTGATTTTGTTCTTTATTGCTTTTAAGCTGTATATTTTCAATGAATGGGAAGCTGGGAAACGAACGGGGTTCAAAACTAGTCTGTGGAGGGGTTATTTATAGCCTACGCTACAAGGTGAAGTAGAAAATTTTAGGAACGTTAATGCTAGTAGTACGATTGAGTACAGTAAAAAATTTGGAAAACTTCAAAAAATGCAAAAATCTAAATAAAGAAGAAAATTATACTATGATGGCTTTGACCTTTTTGTCCTATTTAAACGAAATTTAATTGAGAATGTGGCAATGCAAGAAAATTTCATTTTTAGTAATTGGGTTTTGTGGTTTTCAATAGAATTGAAAAAGTTTCTAGGTAGCTTTGTTAAGTTTTCAATCCTGAGTTTGCTGTGGATGATATCATTCTAAATAATTTTTTTTCGCATAGTTTGAAATTTTTTCGAATGCGTTGAGGCTGCCGTGTCCTGCACAGGGGCAGCATGAGTAATAATTAGACCAAAAAACAAAAAAAAACCCAGCTTATAAAAGATTACTTTGTTGTTTGGTGAAAGGTAGTACTTTCTACCTATGAGCGCAATGCATAAGTTAATTCCCCTAAAATTTACCGGTAATATAATTTATGTGTTGTATATATGTAAGTCATTTTGTAATCCCAGGTATCGAATCGCCAAAACTCAGTTGATTTAATCTTCAATAAGTGTGAGATTAAAGGGGTTCCACTTTTCGGGACATGTTTGCTTGGGAGTGATCTACATAAATGACTATTCTCAATATATTAGTCATTCCTAAAAGATATCAATGAGGATTTGTATATTTCTTAATATGTAATTTACATTAACACCCTGGACGAAATCCAGCAATTATCAACATACAGGGAATGGCGTGGTGTGGAAAACCTTGCATGTAGATGTTGTATAAATATAAGCTGAGAACACTACATTGCGGAATATCTACTTGAGTGAGTGAGTGAATGTAAAATTTTATTGGCGCAAGAGCCAGATATGGCTATGCTGCGCCAAACAAGATTAAACTGTGGTCTAGACGTGAAGTTGAAAAAAAAAGGTAAAAATGGTTGACAAGAAGGAGGGTCGAAAATAGAGAAGGATCGCTAGGGTATCCAGGGAGTGCGTCACCCGTGTTTACCAAAGACAGTAAACCCCATGGGAAAGAAAAAGATCACTAAGGTGCCTCGGGGTCATGGAGCCCGTACTTACCTGAAGAAAGCAAGTCCCTGAGGTCCCCTGATATAATCCCCAGGGGCAGGGTGCCCGGCTATACCCCCAGACGCTGTGTACCCATTTTAGTCGCCTTTTACGACATGCATGAGCTACAGTGAAACTATTCTGTCATACCCGGTCACCACTCAGGTCGAATATCTACTTGAATAAAGTTCTTTTTTGACGGGGATTGGTAACCTTGGTCTTGAAATGTGCTGTCTAGTAAGAAATAATGAATTGGTTTTTGAGGAAATTTTGATACTTTTTTAAAAACTAATCATAACAAATATTATTAGTTCCTAGTCAGAAGAATAAAATATGAAATGCATTAAGAGTACTTTGAAAATAAAATATTGATTACAAATCACCAGACAATATTTTTTTAGTAAGACAGAGTGTAAAGATGAATAGTACCTTTAGATACAGGTACTAACTCGATTACTAAGTGTTTTAATAAACACTGATTTTATTAGAATTTTGTTTAGAAAAATAGTCCATTTCTATGTGAAACCAATTAGTTAATGATTCTAGCAAACGATTTATAGTTTTTATGCATATCCTTTTGTTAGACACCATACTAAGTATCTAATATTTCAGGATATCGGTTTTACCTTAAATTTCTATTCTGGAAATAATCTTTTTGCTTGTAGCTCAAAAGCATTATTGGCCAGTATTGAACAAAATGCAGGAAAGTAATCTAAAACTGCAAAAACATTTCCAAACTAAATATTTTAAATAAATTTACCAAATTCATTCCACTGCACTTTGAAAAACAATATCAATCTTATAAATTTATTTATTTGAAGATTAATAATTTATTTCTTAAAATTTCAAAAATAAATCCTCTTCAAACTTAAAAATCCTCTTAATATTTAACTGGGACAAATTAAAAAAAAGCTTTTTAAAATAAACTAAGATTTATTTATATAAAATGCAAAATTTAGGACAATTTCGCACTCGTTGGATAAGAAGAAAAAACACTATTTCTCAAACCTAATTTTTAGTCCTACAGAAATAAATCTCCACTAGTGTATTTTGCATTTTCTACCTGGCAGTATTTGCCTCTGATTATTTGATAATTTAGCAACACGAATATTTAGAGTTTTGGCCCTAATTTCAGCAAATGTTTGAATTGAGAGGTATGGAGACGTGCACATATGCAAATACTTTTCATATATTGGGTAATGAAATATTTTCATCTAATAAAAACATAAATGCAAGGAATTTTAAATGAAAAAAGGATTCAAGAATCACAGTATATATTAAATATATGTAAAAAAAAACGTTTAATCTGTTTCCGAGGAATTAATCGTTACAAATAGTAATTTATGTATTAACAGGTATTAAGACAACTTACCTTGAAAGTTTCGGATGAAATCGCTTTTAAACACACACTATTTCTAAAAAAAAAAAAAAAAAAAAAAAAACCCCTCTATTTATGTATAGAAACAATAAATGAAGTTATTATAATGGTGACAAGTAAGATATATATTTTTAATTAATTTACATGTTTCTTTTTTTCTCAATTTCGTATGGTAATGAAAGCTATGATTAAAAATAAGAAGAAATTGGATCACGTTTTTTGTTAATTTACAGTTTCATCACAATTCAATTGGTAAACTAAATAATATTTCGAAGGATTTTCCGTAAATTAAAATTAAATTTCTAACAAAAGTATACGGATCAGAGTGCCATCGATAGATAAATAGGCCAGGTCCACTCGTTTGGGTCTCTTCATCCCTTCCGTAAAACGAACATTCTAACCACAACCTATGAGCCCAGTTTAGTTATAGCTTTTCTTCCAAATTATTCTTAACACATTAAAGTAAATTTCAGATCTTTAAGACAGAAGTAATACATTTGAGATTATACTTTTCTTTAAGAACATGGTTTTAATTTAAATAAAAACTGAATCTTTAATGATGCAAAATCTAACGATATCTCTCCGATGATCCAATGATGCAAAAAACGTTTATAAAGCAAAAATCTTCTGTTTTGAAGCACAAAATAAGTTTAATTAAAACATAAAGGTGAGAACAACTCAATATTTGTTGACAGTTTAAAAATATATACACTTTTCTGAGCAAAAAATAACATTAAACTTACGTCATAAGTATGCAAGCAAATGCCAGAAGTATAGACTGGCTTAACTTAACGAACTATATTTTAACAACGCAATTACTCGAGAATAAACGATACATAAAAATATACTGAGATTATTTCCTGCCTAAAATTTTTGAATAATCTAAGAAATATGATAATAACAAATACATTGATCGAAATGAATTTAATGAATAAATTTTTCAGCTAACATGTAAAGAAATCAGTTGTGATCACCGGGTCTATTTTGACCAATGAGACATAATTCGTAGCCGCAGGTTAGGAACCTCGCAGTTAAGTAATCGTGGTTAAAAAACATAATAGTGCACTGAAGTTGAATCCGATGTTTTACTTTTTCTTAACCTCGGTTCCTCAACTTCGAGTTTCATTGTCCGGTCCAGTTAACGGTGAATACAGCCATTAGAGTTCCAAAAGTATTCACGGTGGATTGAGTGAATGTAAAGTTTATTGGCGCAAGAGCCAGATATGGCTATGCTGCGCCAAACAAGATTAAACTGTGGTCTAGACGTGAAGGTGAAAAAAGAAAAAGGTGGTTGACAAGAAGGAGGGTCGTAAATAGAGAAAGATCGCTAGGGTATCCCGGGAGTGCGTCACCCGTGTTTACCAAAGACAGTAAACCCCATGGGAAAGAAAGATCACTAGGGTACCTCGGTCACGGTGGATTGAAAATAATCTAAAAAATTAATCCCGGATTACAGTAACTCTCACCGTTTACCCAAGCTCTGATGAATTTCATCACTTAAGACATTTAGAGCACTGGGAAGAAATCACATAGAGTCAACACTGATCGCAGTGTTTTAATTAAACTGTCGGATTCCGTTTGTCCGTGACGGTTCTGAGTCGGCCGTCAAGCGTCCACTGAAAGGGTACAGTACCGCAGACTCGATCCATATTCACCGTCTTGCTGAGGTATTCCACGCGGGGAAAAACTCACAGTACGTACAGGAAAACCCTCGTGCTTCCCACCTCACAACGGCTCTCTCAGCCAATCCTTATTCCAAAGTTATGGATCAAACTTCCCGGCTTCCCGTACCTACATCATTGTATCGACTAGAGGTTGTTCACCTTGGAGATCTTCTGCGGTTATGGATATGGATTAGTACGAAAACCACACTCTGTCTCTCAGATTTGCAAGGGCCGGTAAAATGGTCGCAAACACTCTCGTGAAAAGAGTTGTTCTTTCGAGGCCAAGTCTCTGTCTCAGCATGATTCTCTTCAAGGGACAACTGTACATCCATTTTCCCTGGTTCCCTTCCCCCGGGCGCCTTAGTTTGCTTTACCGAACTCAGGGTCGGTGCCCCAGTCTATATTTATGGGACTTTTAAACCGATTCCCTTTTGTTCGGCATCGATACAAATTCAGAAATCGATAAGGTCTCGTTTCAGAAATGGATCTCTACGATCCATAAGGGTCGACTCACATACGTTCAACAAATGTTCACATGGAACCCTTCTTCATCCTCAAGATTCTCATTTGAGTATTTGCTACTACCCCCAAGATCTGCATCGACGGAGCCTTCAGGCAGGCTTGCTCCCGTGCTTTCGATACTCTCCATCACCATCCCCTACTCACTGCCATCCGAAGTTCCTCACATAAACAGGAGTGCTATCCATTTTTAGAGCTAACTGTTTCATCAGGTAAGTTGTAACACTCTTAGCGGATTACGACTTCCATGGCCACTATCTTGCTTTCGAGAGTAACAAACACCTTACATAGGATCTCGCAAGCGTCTCCCATCAGGCACCATAACCCAGCATTTGATTCATTCCAACGCGCCAGTTCTGCGTATTAAAAGAGGCCCACTGGGTACTCTCCTTCCTCGTTACGGCTTCACTGAAGCAAGGGGGACATTCGATCATTGAGCATTTGAGAGTAGATTACGATTGTTTCGGCCCCAATGCGTCTAATCATTCGCTTTTCCAGAAAAGATTGAACTTCAGGGCGCCAGTTAGTCTGAGGGAACCAGCTACTAAACCTCCACTAGAGTTTCCTGACATCGTCCTGTCCAAGCATAGTTCATCTTTCGAGTTCCAACGTGTGCGCTCAAACTCCGCCCCACAGCTACATAGTGGATGGGACAGGTCGTCGGTGCGGAGCCTCGCTGATTTCCTCTTTTGAACATAATTGATACCCAATGACTCGTACACATGTTTGTCTCCTTAGTCCGTGTTTCAAGACGAGTCGGGTAGGGACCTATCTACTCACCCCTGTGTCAACTTTGGCGCTTGGAATCCTCCGTATCACGAACCCCGGGACGAAACCAAATAAATCAGGGTAGAAGATCCTGAAGGCATTTTCAGCACAGAAAATCGTTGGGTAGCGTGATACAAAAAGGACCGCACTCGAAGGTTTGATTTACATTAACCACTTCCACCCCCATCGCGAACATCACTCAAAGGTCTTTATTAATCGGGGAAAATACCGGAAGATCGATGCCGGGACATAAAATCGTTGGGTCGCGTCATGTAAACCGCAAGTAGCTTTCCAAACATACTTGTCCGAAAGCAGACTCAGAGCCCAAACCAATTTACGGTAACCCTTCGCCGACCAATAAACCAATCCTTCACTACTGGGGACGCTCCGATTCACTTCATCGCATCCCCCACAACACATTTTTTATGTACCATCACTAATTCGCAACTGGATCGCACATATACAGCCTACAAGGAAACAACTTCGTTACCGCTAACCAAGATTCAAGCAATGACGCTATTGTCAATGAAACTAACGACACGAAAGACCGGAGCAAAACACCCTATGGCTCAAGCAGTCCTCAATCACATGAAGTCAAAAACTCAGCTAACGCGTGCCGCTTAGTCATTACAGTGATTACGTCAATTCTCTTACTTCAATGTCACTGACGTTGACGTTGACATTTGTTTATCGACGGTCGAATAGAGCGCGGAGCACACTTCTACCCCGAATATTGTGAAATAATAGTTTCTTGGCAAATATGGAGTTTCAATTCTATGGAGCGGAATCTAAAGAATATGGAGGTAAAAGTTTGAAAATATTAGATCAGTAGAACGTTTTTTATAAGCAGAAAGCTAAGTTGATGCGCCAGCAAAACTAGCCAAATCTGGTGGAGAAAAAGTCTCTTCATGGTAGAATGGATGGTAGAATGAGTGGAAGGAAGTTTCTTGCTTCTTGTAGTGCAGGCAGATGCTTGTATTGCTATTGGCTGAGAGATGAAGTACTCTGATGCTGCTATTGGCTGCCCTCAATGGAGTTTAACTGAGAATTTATACGGTGGGAGGAATTACTACCAAAACTCCTCATGTCGGGAGAGAGGGTTCCTTATATAGGGCGAAACATAATGGTACGTAGTTGGGCAAGCCACCTGCCCTCCGAGAGGAGACGTGAAACCTAACGCTTGGATTCGGGAAAAAATAAAAATTCGGCCCTCCTCCTCTGTTGTTCCGTCAAAGTGCTGTTCCTTTGGGTCTTTTTGGGTACAATTTTCATTCGAAGTGATTTTTAATTCCCCCTCCCCCTACATGCCCAAATTTAAAACAACGAATCATTTGGGTTTGCACGAAATTTTGATCATTTCAGAACTTGAATTTTTGCATACAGTCTTGGAAAAATATTTGTACGGAATACATTCCGGTTTTCGATAATGTTAAGGACTGTGAAATGTTTTCATTATTTTTAATATATTTTTATATTTAAAAAAAACTTTTATGCTTTTGAAGAAAAGGGTTGCCAACGATTTGAAAGATGCTCAAAACTTGATGAAACTCACCCACGTTAAAAACATTTTGAAATTTTTAACGACTTTATATATTTTTTTTTAAAAAAACTATTCTGTCTTAGAATGAAAAAGGTGCGTGTTAGAGAACACGTTCCTATCTGGATAAAAGTCACTCACATATAAGTTCTCCAATTTGTTTATTACACATTATGAAATATTCGAATTTCAGTTGCATGCTTACGATTATCAAACATATATGTGAAGTTGCTCAGAAAATTCGTTGTCACAAATGTTTTCAAACATCCATATATCGCAAGTATTCAGACTACTTACAAGATGTGATACATATATTGCACATAGTTGCATAAAACAAATGTAAAAATATTTACAACACTTTTTTACAAATTAAGTTTAAACTTTCAAATTTGTGATTCGGCGATGGATCTGGAGACCAATGTTTTAAGTAATGATGCGTAGATGGAAATCTGTGGTGCGTCTCAGTAAAAAATATGCAGAGACTCAAAAACTAAAATTATTGAATTCTAATGAATTTAAATTGTAATACATTCGTTAAAAGTTCACTAAAAATAAATTATTTCTTATAAAAAGAGTAAATCGGATTAAAATGTATACATTGTTTATTTAGTTTCGCGAAATTATTTTTTGATGTTGTTTGCATAAGAAACCATAAGAATATAAATTATATTCTCTATATATTTACATTCTAGTTGCACCAGGAGGAATCCTGGCTTTAACTTGAGCGTTATTTGATTTGAAAGTGTTAGATTTCGGCAAACGATTTTACGTTTATCACAAATTATTCTCGACGGTCATTAATTTATGTTTTTCAAAAGTTTCAATAACATATTTGGATTTATATTAATTTGATGGATCAAACTCAATGCAAAACGAAACGAAAATTTAAATTTTCATTTTAATTTCACTTCTGATTAATGGTAATGAAAGAAAAATAATTCCAATAAACAGCAAATAGGAAAGTTGAAGCAAGTTCTTTGCTCTGATTCAAAACAGATGTAGTAAATTTAATTGATGATGGTCAAACAGAATAAAGGAAATTATTAAGATAAAAATAGTTAAAAAAGGAATTTATTTTTGTGATGGTAAACGGAAGCAAAAAGAATTTCATGTCATAAGAGGAAAAACGGAAGTGAAAGTTTTATGGAATTGGCAATGCGGAACTAAAACTCTTTATGCTATGAGTAGCAAAAAGGAACCTAAGAATTTTATGGTACGAATGGCAAAACGGAAGTCGAAAATTCGTTCAAGTGGCAAAACGGAAATACAAAATTCTATGTAATGAGTGCTAAACGGAAGTGCGAAATTTATTTACATGAGTAGCATAGGGGAAATAAAGAATTTTATGCCAGCAATGGCAAAGCGGAGGAAAAAAATGTTTCATTGATAGCCAAAACGGAAGAGAGAAATTCAGTGGCATTAGTGGCAAAATGCATAAAAGCAATTCCAAATTGGATTTCAATACAGGAAAAAAAATTGTTGCAGCAGAAAACACAAAAATATCTTGTCTGTGAAATTTATAAAAATATCTTAAAGAGTTAAAAATATTTTTGGCATTTCGTTTTTATTACAGTACACGGGATAATTTAATTTTTGAGTAGAATTTTTGTTACATTCGTAAAAAAGTTAAATTAAGTTATACTTTGTTTTCTTTTTATTTAATAAGCTTTATTCTACTATATTACTTTTAAATTACTTTTAAACTTTGTTTGATAATTAATTCTATGTTGTAATATTTCTAACACATCGATCAATAACTCCCGAGACTAGCCCAGAGATGGCGCTCGTAGTAAACCAGTAACCAGGTCTTTCTAGAGTACTAACCTTTGCTTGAAACGTGTCAAAATTTTAAGTCGATCGGACCAGGAAAAAGGTTTTTTGAAGTGAAGTGAAAAAGGTTTTTTCCAAGTGGGTGCCGCGATTGCTAAAAAACAGCAACGAGTCGATGATTCAGAAAGCTGTTTATCGCTATTTACTCGCAACAAAAAAGATTTCTTGCAAAAAAAAAAAAAAAAAATTTGGAAAAGCGTTGGAACGATTGTATCACCCTAAAAGGTGATTAACAAAAGGTGTTATGTTGATGAATAAAAAAAAATTTTGCAAAAAAAATGTTGTTTTCAATGTTAGACTCGGGAGTTATTGATCGATGTGTAACTTAAATATATAAAAGCAAATGATATAAATATGCATAAATATAAAAAATTGAGCACATAATTTTTTACGAATTAATTACTCTTATAATGCAATAATATTCTAATAATGGGTAATATTGGATAAAGGGTTTTTTAAAGAATATTCGATACATACAAAATGAAATCTAAATCAATGCACGCAACGTGGGTATATAAAAAATAAAAATACTTCTATAAATTTACAAAAATTGTTTTTTCGCAACAGATGCGGAAAATTAATTTTTAGTTTTTTTGACACACGTACAGAAAAACATGAAAATTCTTAAGCCGATTTGTGTTTTGATCATAAAAGATTCAATAACCCTACTATAAAAATGACCTCGAGATTGAAAGAATTATATTGAAAGTACATCAGAAGAGCCCCTGAATTCATTCATTTGTATAGAAGAATCTAAAGTCTTATTATAAAGTTAAATATACACAATATGCATTAAATATTACACATTTAAAAAAAACACCTATTTTCAGTTATAAAAATATCATTTAGGAGTAGATTATACATTTCACTTTGTGGGAATATCATGTATTGAATAAAACTGTAGATTTAGTTTCGTGTTAAATGTTACGCATATAAGAGTATTAATAATTGATAATTATTAATATTACATGCATGTGGATATAATAAAATACATTTGCGTTACATCGTATTCAATATATTTTTTATTCGAAATATTTTGAGCAATATGCCTAAAAAATATACGATATA
>BMAW01118564.1:460371-497196 GCA_019974015.1 Nephila pilipes
TGTTTCTTGTGGAGGATTCAAGATTTGGACTTTCTTCAAACTTTTCTCTACATTGCAAAAACTGTAACTTTGTATTTTCATTTTGTTCATCCAAGAAAAAAGACAAAATGAATGAAATTAATACTTGTTTTGTGTATGGTTTGCGTCTAATTGGAAGAGGGTTATCCGCAGGAAGGAAGCTATGTGCCATCTTGAATCTGCCTCCCTTTCTTTCAAAGCTTGCATACCGTCAACAGGAAAAGAAAATTCTTTGTGCTGCTGCTTGCGTTGGAGAAAAGAGTATGAATGATGCTGCAAAAAGTATTCGACAACTAAAGAAATGTCCAAATGATGTTACAAATTGTGGTGTTTCAGTGGATGGTACCTGGCAGCGCCGTGGGTATTCATCATTAAATGGTTGTGTTAGTGCCATATCTGTAGACAGTGGAAAAGTTGTGGACTTTGAGACTATCTCAATTTTGCAGGATATGTAATTCCAAACTATCAAATCACAAAGGCCACTGCAATCGCCATAAAGGGTCTTCATCGAACATGGAACCAGTTGGTGCTTACCGTATTTTTGAAAGGTCAGAAAATCGCAGGATGTTACGGTACACTGACTACTATGGAGATGGAGACTGCAAAGCTTATGATTCCGTAAAAAATATGTACGGAAAAGATTCGGTTGCAAAATTAGAATGCATTGGTCATATTCAGAAAAGGGTTGGAACAAGGCTTCGTAAGCTGAAGAGTACAAAAAAGGGACTTGGTGGGAAGGTAAACTGACTGATAATTTGATAAACAAATTACAAAACTATTATGGAATCGAAATACGAAGCAATGTTGGGAACTTAGACAAAATGCAGTCTGCTGTAATAGCAGCTTTTTTTCATTGTTGCTCTGCAAAACATGGACAGTGCTCTGTTGGACCCGAAAGCTGGTGCAAGTTTCAGAAAGCGAAAGCTTTGAACAAATTATTTCTTGAAAAATCACCAGTATTGCCACAAAATATTATTAATATTGTCAAGAAAGTTTACATGACTTTGTGTGATCAAAGTCTGTTAAAAAAATGTTTGCATGGAAAAACTCAAAATTCCAATGAATCTTTCAATTCAATTCTGTGGCAAATAGTACCAAAAGAAGTATTTGTGGAGCACCAGACATTACTTTTAGGTGCTTACATTGCTGTTGTGCAGTTTAATAGTGGATTTAATGGCTTGTTACATATTTTAAATGAAATGAACATTGTCCCAGGATATAATACTATACAGGGACAAATAGCATTTGATGATGAGCGTATTGAAGACGCAATACGCCACTCACTGCCAACAGCAAAAACTTCCAGAAGAAAGCTTCGCGCCATAAGAAAAAAAAGAAACATAAAAATGGAGGAAAATGAAGGAGTGACTTATAAAACTGGAGAGTTTTAACTTATTCTACTGTCAATTTTAAAATAATTATATATTTTGAATGTGCTCTTCAAAAATAAAATTTTCACGAAATTTTTTGTTTAAAAATTGAGATATTTCCACAACAGTTTACCTAAATTAAATGAAATTTAGTGCATATATTTCAAAATCCCCTCAGAATGTTACAAACCACTGGTTCTGAGATAATTCCATTTAATCATGTTTTATAGTTCCTTTTTTAAGAAAACATAAATTAATTTTGACGAAAAATCATTAACGTCAATTGCGATTGCTTATAAAATATTTATTTTTTTAAATATTTGTTAATGTGCAGTTTGTGACACTTCAGAGGGATTATGAAGTATATTTATATAAAACAAAAATTTATTATGGCCATTATTTTTTAAATTATGCTGTTTTCCTGACATGTAAAATTTTGCTAAAATTTCATAAAGAGCATTTCTTTTTCAAAACTTAGATGTAATATATATGTATATATTTTTATACTCTCAAGTATTTGTGATATTATGAGTCTTTTTCAATTATTTCTCATTATAAAATTTTCCTGGTTGTCAATTTTGAAAAATTAGTCCACGATCCTTGTAGTATGAGAATTGAAGAATTAAAATGGCTCTCACTACCATCAACAAAAACCTCCACAAGAAAACTTAGGTCCATTAGAAAAAAAGGAAACATCACTATTGAGGAGAAGGAAGGAATAAGATGTAAAACTGGAGAGTTTTAAGTTGTTTCATTAATATTAACTTTAAGTAACTTATAAATATATTTTTTAAATGTGTTTTCTGAAGAATTAAAATTTCACCAAAAGTCATGCACGAAAAACGTGATATCTCCAAAGCAATCCAACCAAATTCAATAAAATTTGGTACACATATTTAACAAGTCCTTGGGAGTGTAATAGACAGCAGGTTTAGAGATAGTTACATTTGGACACATTTTGCAGTCTTTTTCGTTCCAAAGCATGTAGTAATTTTGATGAAAAATCATAAACATCAACTTCGAATCCTTATATAATATTTATTTTTTAAAATAATTGTTATTCTGCTGTCAGTTACACTTTACAGAGAGTAAGAAGTATATATATGAAATAAAAAATCCATTATGTCTATTATTTGTTTAATTATGCTGTTTTTCCTAACATTGTAAATTTTGCTAAAATTTCATTAAAAAAAACACATTTTTTCAAAACCTAGAGGTCATATATGTATATATATATAAATTTATTGTTATTTGAGTCTATTTCTATCACTTGACACTAAAAGACTCTTCTGAAAAGTATTTTTTAAAAAATTGGTCTTCGAACCTAGTCGGGAGCCTTAATCGAAATTTGGAGAAATTCCGCTTCAATCTCAGTTTCTAATTGAAATAAAAGTAGATTTTGTTGTATGTAGAAGCAATTAATTCATCAATTTATCAAAAATTATATTGTTTTGCTATGTAGTTTGAATTATTTACTTCCTAAATAATAGACATAATAAGAAATATTACGGAAATTTTTAATTCTAAAATTTATAAAATGTTCTAAAATATTTCAGAACGAGATTGAAAAATGATAAATAGACATCTGATGAGGCAAATGATTTCTTTTATAAGAAACACATTTAGACTTAAAAATGTTTCTTTAGACTTAAAAAGTTTATATTTCTTTCTAAAAGGATAAGTATTTATTTATTAATGTATAAACCACATATTTTTGGAAGAGAAATAATAAATTTTAAAAGAAATAATAAGATTCAAATGTAAATAATTGCTTTTATTTCTCAAATTTTTCTGTTATTTCAATTGAAATTGTACATGGAAAATTTTAGCATTTTCTCGAGCATTTTCCTTTGAGAAAGCATTGATTTTTTCAAAGCTTTCAACCGAGAATATCATTGGTTGCACCTTTGGCTACATTTGCGGCTTCACCAACCAAATCTAAAAATAATCACTTCATTATTTCCACAAATAGATGAAATTTCAATGTACAATTTAAAGAAATTTCTTTATTCGGAAAAAGGATTTTGAAGGAAAACATTTTATATTCTTTATTAAAAAAATAATTAGCATAATAATAAAAATAACAACAAAAAAAATGTTATGCGTTTTCAGAAATAAAAATTAGTTGATGACATTTTTTTGTTCTAATTTTACAGTTTTCTTTCAGAAGACTTTGTCTATAAAATTGAAATATTCTACATTATAAATTTTTTTTATTAAAATTTCCCCTATCTTAGTCACAAACTTTAAGAAAATTTCACTTTCATTTTCAATTTCTATAGCTAAAATTTATAATTTACCTATGTCTAATGAAGAAAAACTTTAAAGTTTTTCTTTAACTAATACTGTATGAGATTTATTTAACTTACCAAATTTTTTCGTACATTTAATCTCAAACATTAGGATTCATAAACATTAAAACTAAGTGTAATTATAATAAAATAACTACTTGCTCTATTGTACCTATGTTTCAGATGGTATATGATTATTTGTGTAATGCAAAATTAATTTAACTTTGTTTGATTCTTTTACCATCGTTTTTTAAGGAAGAATTTCAATTTAAAAGTTTCATTCTTTTTATTTTTGGGATAGTAACTATGTTTTGTTAAAGATTAATTTTTAAGGATGTCAAATTATTATTAAAAAAAGAAGCTGCTAACATATATATGTAAGCATAAAAAATACTTACCTGATAATCCAGCATCTGAAAGCAAAATATTATTTAATAAGAATAATTTCTATGTATACAAAGTTAATCTTTTACGAAAACACATTTTGTCTGAAATGGAAAATGATATTGAGATTTATCTCTTCCTCCCCACACCAAGAATCGAATCTAATAATTGTAAAATTCCAAACATCTTGAGCTTATATTTGTTTGAATTTATATAAATTTCAGGGCAAAAACTTTCTCGGTGTTCTCTCCTATATTCTCCTCACACATGTTTGGTTTTCTCCCCACTTAGTAGTATTTAAGACATAATTTTTAGTGAGAATACTTTTCTTAACATTTGATATTCAATCTTTCTGCAGTGTATCAGTTTCACTAATTTATTTGCGTTAAAGGTTAGACTAGAATTTGAAAAGGAATTAATTCATGATGAATGGAAAATTCAAATTTTCTTTATATTTATGTCAGGAAACATTTCATTCACAAAAAATTACACTTTAATAAATAATTAAATTTTATAAATCTCGCTGGACATGGACATTGGACAAAATATACATATTACAGTGAAAAAGTTTTTAAATCAGAGTGATTTTTTCAACAATTTTTAAAAATTCTGAAATTTTAAGGATACACTACATACCATCAAATGTATTGGATTAATTTTTTGAGTAATAAAAGTAGCAAAATGTAAGCTTGCTTGAAAGTAAAAAATATGACATATTCAAACTTCCGATAACAGCAGAAAAAAAATATATGAAAATACAAATTTTAAGCCATATTCTTTAGAAAATACTTTTCTAGATGCATTCACATGTCTAATATGGTAGAATTAATCAACTCGTATACTTAATACCCGAGTTTATTTATAAAAAAAACATTACATTGCTAATGAATGTACAATATTGCTTCAAATCGAAATATACATTCAATGCCATAAATATTTGCGCACCAAAAATTAAGAATGGAATTGTTACGTATTCAGCCGTGAATGTGCTTGTCAAGCACATAGTAAATGATTAGAAATGTAGCGTGATTGCGTCTTGCGTAATGCCACCAGAGGGCGATGAACTTCGTTCTCCTTGGATTATGACACTGATCAGCAGAACTTCTTTGCGTGTGTTTAATCTGTCGCAAATGAATGCTTTTTAACTAGAGATGCTATTACGCTGCCATCAGAGACAAAATTAGCAGATGTCACTGTTAGAGATGGAAGGATTATAGGGCTTAGGGATATCGGGTGGTCTGTTTGGAGAGTACCTCGCCACCTAGGCTGTTTTGACTTTACTGAGAGGAGATGTTGGGAACCGTGGACAAGAGAAAGTTCTGTTACACGGCGACCAGTTCCAGGACGCTTTCGACAGACCAATAATCGAGAAACGCCCACATAGCGCCAACTGTCTCATTGTACCCCTTCCATACACAGATAGCACCTTCACTACGGAGCGCTTTGTCAATCTGTTTCCCATGGGGTTTACTATCTTTGGTAAACACGGGTGACGCCCTCCCGGGATACCCTAACGATCCTTCTCTATTTTCGACCCTCCTTCTTGTCAATCACTTTTATCTTTTTTAACTTCTCGTCTACACCACAGTTTAATCTTGTTTGTCGTAGCATAGCCGTATCTGGCTCTTGCGCCAATAAACTTTACATTCACTCACTCTTTGTCAATCTGTACTATCGCAAAGTGCCTGAATGAAGAATAGTTGCTACCGAGGCGCCCATTACGTGGTAGACTTTAACATCCACTCACCATTGTCTCCGTTTGGAAGGATGTCGCACTCGGAGGGATTTAGACTAAAACCGAATGGAAACAGGCCATCTTTAGCGACGACTCCAAATCCAGTTTGGGCAGTGATGACAATCGTGTACAAGTGTGGAGGCCTCTTCGTGAACTTCTCAATCCTGCCTTCGTTGTACAGCTCCTACAATTGGTGTGACGGTATGGGGTGCTATCGCATACGACACACGGTCACCCTAATATTGATCCTCGACACCATGGCATTCCAGAGATAAATTCGTGATACTTTTCAGCCACGTGTACCCACGTATGGTACGAATTCAGGAACAATTTTTCAATGGTACAATGCTCACTTACGCACAGCAAAGGTTTCACAGGACTGTCTATATTTCCATCCTTTCCGGGCATACTCGATCCCTAGATATTTCACCGATCGAGCATATCTGGGATCATTTAAGACGGCAAGTTCGACAGCCTACGAGTTTGGTCAAATAAAAGGTACGTTTAAAGCAGCTGTGGAACGAGATGTATTAGCAGGACATTATACAGAACTTGTATGTCTCAATGCTCGACCGTATCACATCATGGATTCATACTGTACAACAAGGAACTAAAAGTTACATCCATTTGTAATTTTTCCTATGATAAATGATCATTTTGCTTTGATTTTGTTGTCACTTTATAATTTCTAACGTACATTAACGTTTTAATAATGCATGTAAGATTTTGTTTTATTCTGACAACTCTTACTTGGAGCTCAAGTTCTTATGGCAATAAGTGTATATAACAATGTATTTTTAGGAATTCTGGGATATGTATTGATATTTCAAATGATCTAATAATTTTTGATGCTAGGTAAGTAAAAAAAGGCACTTTTAGTTTTATTATACATTTTAATAAAAGTTATATAAAGTGACACTGTTGCTCGAAATATTCGAATATAAAATTTCAAATAGCTCAATTATCATTTTTTTGTATACAGATCTCTAAGATCAAAATTTCATATATGTTTTTTTACTCATTTAAAATCTATGAATTCCTATTGTCTCTAAAAGAAGTTTGACTCAAATAAATTAAAATGATACTAAGATTTTAAGACAGCTCTATCATGCCACATAATTCGAGAATATGAAAGATACTTAAATCAATAATTTAAAATTAAACTAAAATATAATCTCAAATAGTTGAAAGTTTTCAGAAGTCTCCTAGGGTCTCGAAAATATGAAGCATTAGTCTAATGCACTTATAAATGTTAGTGTTTAAACATATAGCGCTCACGCTTATATAGTTTTCAGCGATTTTTATTTAAGTAAATGTTTATGTGCTTAATTCTTCAGTTTTGTGAATTAAGTAACATTAAATAACAATAGATATCGGCACTATTTTATTCAAAATCATTTTTTTAAAAATTGATTAAGTAAGAAAAATTTGGAAAATGTATAAAAACCAATCAAAAAAGTAGAAACGAACATGTATCATTATTTTTTTTAAACAAATATGAATTACAGTAGAATTCATTCGAATTCGAACATCGTTAACTGAGATGTTTTGAGCAGTTTGCATACGTTCGTAGTGACTGTGTGATGTAGACTGTAATATGTTAGAAACAGTTTGAAGCAAAACAATTGTTAAGAAATTAGATGAGGATTTGCAAAATTCAATTAAAAATTTTTGCAATTTGGACCAAAAATGTAAATTTCTTTTTATCTGTACACGCGTAACAGATATTTCCTCTTGCGAAATTGAAGATTTTTATAAATTTCTTGAGTATATGCTTCAAACGATATTTAAAGCACAAAGATATCATCAAAATAGCGTATTCAATGAGATACACAATATTTATGATTATCATGCTTAATTGTTAATTTCTTATGTGGACAGTTTTAATTCAGAATGAAATCGTCAAAAGCGGTCTAGTTCTCTGATAGAACCCTCCAATATCTTATTGATTATTCCGTATCGCTTGGATAACGTTATATTAGGCAGTGATGTCGATAAGAGTACATAAAAAGAGAGAACACGTATTTGAATGATCTTATATTTTGCATGTAAATGGCCATCTGGGAAAATATACAAAACGAATACAATATTTCCTCTGATAATTTCAAATAAATAACAGGTCAATTGAAAAGTCCCCGGCCTACCATAGTAAAACATATTTTTTTTGGCAAAATTAGTTTTTTTTATGCAACATAATTCCCTTCAAGGGTGATACACTGATTATAGCGTCCTCCAACTTTTCGATACCATTTTTGTAGTACGATTTGTCCTTTGCTTTAAAATAGGCCTCAGTTTCGGCGATCACCTCTTCATTCGACGAAAGTTTCTTCTCAGCGAACATTCTTTAGAGATCTGAGAACAGGAAATAGTCACTGGGGGCCAGATCTGGTGAATACGGTTGATGAGGAAGCAATTCGAAGCCCAATTCATTTATTTTTGGCATCGTTTTCATTGACTTGTGACATGGTGCATTGTCTTGGTGAAGCAGCACTTTTTTTTTCTTCAAATGCGGCCGTTTTTCGGCGATTTCGTCCTTCGAACGTTCCAATAACGCGAAGTAATAGTCGCTGTTGATGGTCCTTCCTTTTTCAAGGTAGTCAATGAAAATTATTCCATGCGCATCCCAAAATACAGACCCCATAACCTTGCCAGCCGACTGTTGCGTTTTCCCAAGCTTTGGAGCGGGTTCATCGTGTGCAGTCCACTCGGATGTCTGTCGATTGGACTTCGGAGTGAAATGATGGAGCCATGTTTAATCTATTGTCACATATCGACGCAAAAACTCGGGTTTATTACGCTTGATCATCTTCAAACACTGCTCCGAATCATCAACTCGTCGTTGTTTTTGGACAAAAGTGAGCTCGCACGGCACCCACTTTGCACAGAGCTTTCTCATACCCAAATATTCGAGAATGATATGATGTTCACGTTCAGTTGATATCTTTAGAGTGTCTGCTATTTCATTCCATTTCAATTTACGGTCATTCAAAATCTTTTTGTAGTTTTTTAAAAGTTATCGTCGGTAACAACCTCTTTTGGGCGTCCACTGCGTCTCATTTTCACGTCTTCAGTGCTCATTTCACCACATCTAAAGTTAGCATACCAATCTTTGATGGTTGATTTTCCTGGGGCAGTGTCCGGAAACTCGGCATCAAGCTAAGCCTTTGCTTCAACTGTATTTTTTCATTTCAAAAAGTGATATTTTATCAACACGCGAAATTCCTTTTATCCAGTTTTTTCACAATAAAAAAAGTTGCTTCACTCAAAATGCTATAATTCACAAACTAATGATCCGACAGCTGTCAAATTTTTTCACGCATCTTTTGAGGGTTAGGGATAACTAAAAAACATATGGATTTAATTTTAGTAGTGCCATCTATGTGTCAGGTCGGGGACTTTCAATTGACCTGTTAGCTATCATGAATGAAACTGCATACTAAACATGGAATGAACTGAATAGAAAAAATTTGAAGTATTAAGGGATTCAACATCGAAGTTATTTTTTACTTCCTTCATATGTTCTTTAAAATATATTTGGTAAATATATTGAATAAGCTACAGTGGAATTCATAGTTGTAAACTATTTATAACTTAAGTATATGTCAACATACTAAAGTATACAAAAGCGTAAAATAATCAAATCAAATTAGTTGTAAAAAATCATTTTAAATCGAATTCATTATTAAATACAAAACCAGATTTATTAATAATCACAATACTTTATTGCATAATATATATTCTTACCTTCAAAAACGTGATTTGAAATAATGCGATTTTCATTCAGCTCATCAAATTTCTCGAGTAGTTTTAAAATAATACAATTGGATATGCGTTCGTTTCGATAAGCGTTTGAATTTCGATTGAAAAGGAAATAAAGTGTTTTTTGATTTTTTTTTATCGAAATATATGGGTTTTGTTACGTACCAAAATTTCAATGCAAACCATATTGAAGCACGTAAGTATGATATAACCGAAATCAAATAAATTTCCTCATTATTAATTTCATGTGCGATGAAATCATGTTGCTATACATATCGAATGATTTCTTTATTGTATAAACACATTATCAGTTTGTCATTCAAAAAATTACTACGCAGCTGTATCGCAAATTATTACACTATTCCATAAAAGCAAGTGAGTTATGAATCGTATTAAATATATATAGAAATAGGTTTTAAGAATGTAATTCATTTTGTTTATAAGTAAAAAAATACTGTGAAACAATTATGCAAAATATTTCAGAATTAAGCTATACCAGCACTTTTATAGATAATGCCATAAATTATGTTTGAAACATATATATGCCGGATAGGCAGTGAAAGCTATATGTTTATTCATAAAAATATAATGACATATTCAGAAACATAAATTAGTATCTCAGGGTCTATTCTAAGTTTCTCTCCTGAATATCTGAAACACCATCGGGAAATTAACGTACTCATTAAATCTACTTCTTTAAAATTTTAGATTTTTATGTAATAAATTTTCATTAAGGAAATCTTATAGTGTAATAGGTTTTTTAAAAAAATAAATAAGCGTTCATATGGGATATTAATACCTTTCACACAAAAAAGTATAATATAAAAGTCTCGAATTAAAACACAAAAGCGACAATTAGTAATACTTCTAAGCATAAAAATATTTTCGAAGTAAATATTTTAAATTAATACTTACGAGGTTCTGCCATTGCTAAAAGGAATAATATTATAATTTAATAAGAATTATAATTTGTCATATTAAATACTTTCAAATATTTATGCAATACATCCAAAAGAATACATTTCTGAACTCTTGTAATATTTTAAAACACGAATTTACAAATATATGCTTTTAAAGAGTTTAGATTATTAGTTTTTACTTTGATCACAAAAATATTAAATTACTATTCTCCTACTTATGAAGACTTATTATTATGTACTTTTGTAAACTGCTGTTTAACTAAACATATATTATACAACTCAGTGATAATTTTAAAAGTAACGATCTGCACTTTTATCATTGACACTTACGTTCATTTTTTAGATTGAATTCAGAAATGTATTATTATTAAAAAATATGCATCTCCAATAATAACATCTTGGAATGCATTTATGAAATAAAAAGTAATATTAACCGATTTAAGTTATTTGTGGATATTATAGTGACTTAATTTGAAATATGAATATTCTTAATTCTATGACTTAATTTCGAAACTAAATTTAATTCTAGGCGTATCAATACTGGTATATGAATGTCAACTTGTGGTATCTTTGGACAAATGTTTTCTTTTATATTCTGGATGATTTTTTATTTGTTATGTTTTTCCATTGATTTTCAAAGAATGGAAAATATGTCTTTTTTGGATAGAGAAATAAGAATTAGCTTTGTAAAAATATTTTTCTTGAAGTAATTTTCTTTTTTATTTATATAGCAGCATTCCTGATTGAATGTATTTAATCTAATCTTATTCAAAGAGATAAAATACTATTTAACTGTTTTAAGTATGTTAAATCTTCAGAAAATTCGTATATATACATTTCTCTTAGATTCGCTAAGTTCGCCGTGTAATCCTACCTCTATATGTATATGTTTCTGACAATTTGCAACAGGAACTCGTTGTTTGGTAACAGAGATATATGGTGATTAAAGTTGATCATTTACTAAGGGTTTATGTTCTTTTTTAAAATAGAGATGTGACAAGATTGTAGATGGCTCACATACCAAACGACCTATCACGCCTAAGACGGACAAAAATATTGAAAAAATCATTGCTTTCATGAGAAAGGACAGTGTGTTGAGTAATCGCGCATTTGCTGAAACCATGGATGCGGACAAAATATCATTTCGATGGATTTTGCGGGAATTTTATGAAAAAGTGCCGCGGATTTTTCAACAGCATGTAGCATTGGTTTTGAAAATTTTTTTGATCACTACATTGGAAAATCTATTCTATATATTCTATCTGACCTCGTCACACTTTTTTTATACCCCCAGATGAAATCAGCATTAAAAAGAAAGAGCTTTGAGGAATTCAATATTTTATTGTTAAAGCGACGTACCGTATAGATGCTTTAAAAGAACTGATTTTCACTTTGAGTTCTTCAATTAAAAATTCGCATTAATCAGTGAAGGGATTTAGAAGGGAGTATGTTCAAAAGGTCATTGTAAAAATTCTGAAATATAAGTAATTAAGACTTATCTAGAAAAATCCTGTTTTCGCAACCTTGAATAACAAGTTAATTTTGTATATCATTTGAAGAGTGATAATTATGTTTTTGCTTAAGTATATACTGAAGTTATCATCTGAATACGCATAGTCATAATTATACAAACAACGGACGTATGTTTCAAATAGTATATATTCTATGGTTTTAGTGGTGTTTTTAAAATGCAGATGAGTGTTAAAGAGGCTGTTAGTCGGTATCTGTTTCTAAAGTTCAGGAGATCAATATTTATGTGATTTTAAAAGAGGACTTATGGCCATCTTCAATAGTTAAGTCGCAACATTTTTAATGTAGAAATGGTGAAATTGAAATTTCAAACACGATCAAATAGTAAGAATGTATCGTGAATATCCAAACTCGGAGACGCGTGAATTCTCCTGCAACGTTACGAGCAGGAAATTAACAACAATGAATAAAATAAAAAATTATTTTATCATAATATTATCTGCTAACAGTCTGAAATCGCTGAAGATTTCAAAATAAAGGATTAACTATTGTTAGCTGGGGAATTGTAGAAATGTTCATCCCTGATATTATGTTTCGGATCCGTGATTTTGATGAATACAAGCCATAACACCATGAGTTCTCTGGAACAGCGCAGTTCTTACGTCAGTGGATCCTTATTCATATTAGAGGTGTAATAATTTCATATGATTTAGGAGCCCAGATAATTCTAATGACAGGTTTTCTCGGACCGTTTGCATCCGTTCATTCATGTGTGTAATTCAAATGGTTTTGACGATTACACCAGGGCAATGCAACACCACACACAACTAGTTTGTCACAGTAAAATATTTTTGAGCCATGTGTGATGTCTTGTAATGTGTTCTGCGAAAACTATCTCTGTAGTGGGCGACTAAAAATCTGTGTGAATACCTCCATAATATATTCACACAATAATGGATACTGTGTCCTGTCCTGTTGCGAGAGTACGGAGTGCTCTTCAGCGTGCATTCGTGGATCATATATTTTACTGAGCTTGCAAACCAAAGAAAAAAATATGTAAGGATATATCTTGGAAAATATTCCGAAATAATTAAAAAGATATTTTTATATTTCTTAAAATAAAGGGAAAATTTAACAAATAAATGAAAATAATTACTTTTTCTCATTTTTGAGCGGTTAGATTAAATAATATACTAATAAAATACTTACCCATTGCAATAAGGGCCGCAATCAGAAAGAAAAGAAATTCTGCTTTCATTGTGAAGTTACTGGTTGAGCTGTATTGCTTCTCCAATAGTACAAAATAACGGATGGTTAGGTTTTTATATTGTGCCTAAAATATAATAAAATCTGCTTTATTGTGAGTAAAGAAAATAATACCAATTACCTTTAACACGATTACGGGTTTCGACCAATTGTAACCAAATATAATCTTGTTTTGTATGAAAAATAAAGCAGTAAAGGTTTCAATAAATATTATTGCTTATAAAATTATTCCGAATCCTACATATAGTTATGGCATTTTTAAAGATAATGATGTGTACATTAGATAGCCTTCACTATAGTTTGAATACATTCAATGGCAACGGATTTTGAATTATACTTTACATTTATTTACATCTGAACAAATAATACTATAACTGTATCTATTTGAGAGAGATATATATGTAACTACTAAATAATTCATAAAATGAAATAAAGCGTCTGGAAGAACACTGAAATCTTTTCCACGCACACAAATTGTTTTCCTGGACAAAATAAATATTTTCAATCAATCAATCGTAGAAGGGAATGAGTACTCTAAGAGAAAATAAGGGACAAAAGTGTCTTGCTATATGATTGTTCGAATAAGACAGACTTTCTCTTTGCAGGAATAACATGATCATTTGTCAGTTTTCATCTTCTCTGCTTTGTTTGCAAGTCTCTCTTCCTTGCTACTGGAGGAACCGGAAAAACGCAGTTTCATTACAAAGACATAATAATTACGGGAAACCTATTTATGCAAATAACATTATCTATCCATTCGTTCCATTTGAAGTATCACAGCTAACTATTATAGGTCTTCATAAAGAAGTAGACTGTTTACGAGTTGAAGATAACGAGAAGAGACGATGATGACTCCACCCCTCAAATTAAAATTTCGTGAGTGTTTATATAAAAGAAAATAAACTGAATTACAATTTTAGTAAATTTCATTTATAATTCCCTTTCATAGATAAAGAAAAACTTTTTAAACTGTAAATATTCTTTGACAAAGAATGTTCCATACCAGCTATTTATCCTAATTTTTTGGCGTAATATATTTTTTTCTTTCCGTAGCTAAAATTGAGTATTCATATTTAATGAACTGAATAGTGTAAAGGAAGAAATACTTCTGATTTGTTTTGTACGGAATTAAATGTAAAAATAACTGTAAACTGAAAATAATCAAATTTATATTTGTAGTTGAAGATAATGTGAATTTCCCTAATTCGAGACTCGAAAAATTAACATTCTTTTTTTTTAATAAATGTTTTTATTTTACCCCCTTCTACTCATTTACTGTTTTTACTCTTAGGAGCTTTTTAGTATTGTGATTGCTATCACAACAAGATACAAAATTTCAGTATCCAAACAGAAGCATGAGAATATACCCTGAGTTCTAGAGTTAAGTACTCAACTTGTCCCTATTCTGGCTGGTCCCGACCGAAGGCGACTGGAAGAAGTGCGAGGTACTTAACTGAATTATAAATTTGCACAAAATTAATATTAACCATATAGTGATTTCGAGCTTAGAGGGACCAGAACCACATGAATTTCCTTCTACTCATGGTGTCTATCTAGTTGATAGGAAGCCTGAATAAAGAGGAAAGCGACCTTCCTCCTCTTTGGGCTTGTCCAAAAGAATATCTTGTGGTTGCCATACCACTAAAATGTTATTTTTATTGGGATCCACATACCTCTAGTTACAATTTCTGTGGTCCAAATGTATCCACAAAAAACACAAGCATAGTTTCTTGTATGTTTTGTTTCTATTTTGAGTGTATTTACAAAAATATTTTTTTTCTAGTGTTATGTATTTATGAAATTTGTATGATTTTATATTGTATTAAGCCAAACGAACTTTGGCGCACTGATAATTTTGTATTATACAACAAACATTTTTTTTTTAGAAAAAAGTTAAATATTTTATCAATCTTGAATATTTGATGGACTACATAGACACTGATACACATTCCTATTTAGGATTGGACTTTTACTTTGTGGACAGAAACAATCAACTTAAAATACTTGTATTAATTGATGTTTGCGATATATATTGTATGATATTTGCGATATTTTACTTTGGTCAATTCCATGTAATTCCTAATAAATGTTACTGTTCACCTTTAATATAACTTGATATACTTTTGTGTGGCAACATTTCAATTCCTTAATGTCTACTTCCCATATTTATATATAATTTTGTATTTAAGTACTTTATTATAATTATTTCTGTTTGGTAAATGTAAAGGGATTCTTAGTTATCATTCTTTTTAAATAGTAATTTTGGATATAATATCTATTATAGAATTTGATATTTATATTTAGACTCTCCGATAAGGTCCGTTTGTGTGTTAGGGTCTAACGCACATCCGCGTCTTTCGGAAGGTGGGAATTTGTATTGATTTAACATTAATTTAATACATTCTCTTAATAATAATTTAATTTTCTATTCTATCACATTCCCTAATTCAAATGTAAAAAGTTCATTCTTACTTCCTGATCCCCTTCCAAATCATCCTTTTAATTGTTAGATCATTCGCTCTTAAAATTTGATTAATCCTTATTTCCCACGATCATAAATTTGTCAAAATAATCCCTTCAGACTCCTTGTCTATTAAGATATTTCCAAAGAAACCATATATTCTGTACCACGTAATCCATGACGTTTATTAAGAATTTCCCTATTTGTTCTGAAAATTGGAGCGCTTTTTATCGTTTCGTCATTGCTGGAGACACTACGGTTAGACCACCAGTATAAGAACTTTATTTTTCTTCGGCCCAGCAGACTGAACTTGCGCAGCGTTTTCATGATGTATAACAAATAAAATAGCCACCATGAACTTAAATTTGGCTTGTAGTCTTTATCGAATAAAAATTGTTTTTAACTACAGCAGGATTTAATGTAATCAAGTAAGTTTATAACATATATATATATATATAACTATGTGTGTGTGTGTCATCACTTCTCCACGAAATTCGTCTTTTTCCTTACAAGATTTGGGTAAATCGTATAAGGTTGCAGATACAATTAGTATGCACGAAAGCATGGATGTCGGAAGGACATAGATAATTGTCGATAGATACGATTTGGCCAATTACAAGCACAGGAGGTGACAGAATTCAGTGTGACGACCAATGTCGTCTGCAATTTGGGAACACAGTTTTAGTACAATGATTCTATTTCGAAATGGCTGAAACAAACTCGACCAAGATCTGCAACAACAATTCTAAATCTTTACTTAGCCCCTTCAGTGCAGTGACGCAGAACGGCTGCAATCGCTTAGCTCCTACGAGAGCTGTATTCTGCCACTAGATTTCGAGTTAAGAGGTCGTCACTTCCTCGTAGGTATCATGATAGATGGATGGATGTCAGAAGTCCCGTTGCTTACGAAATTGCCGAAATCATGGTGTTATGTGTGTTAGAGTGATAGTTACGGACATTGGCATTATAGAGTGACAGTTTCTCATTAAATTTACTTGGGACGTCACAGCTGGGCTAGCTGAGTGAATTAGACGAGAAACTTGCGAGTAATGTGCAATTTCCAGGAAGCTGCCTGCGTCTGCCGGAAATTTCGAAGTTAGCACGAAGTATTACTGTGGAGATTTGTCTGTATTCCGCACAAGTAAGTTGGTGAACTGAACATTATTAAAAGTGTTGAGACAGTTTTTACAAATTCTGTTTTGTTCCTGTTATGTAGCTAATTCTTTCAAATGCTGTGCTATTTGTTAGCGTTGTAAATCTGTCCAAAATTTAAACCTGTGTTCGTCTTGTCATGAGAATTTTTGAATAATGCGTCATTTGCTATTATCCTCTATTTTGGAAAAATTTCACACATGCACACCCACACAACAATTTTTCTTGCAATATACATGGTATGGTGAAAATAATTTCTGTTATTAGTAAAAATTTAAATCAATAAATTTTATATCTAATTACATTGTTGTTAATTAAATGAGGCATTTTAATACGTTCCTGACAATAAGAATTTTATGAGAGATAATTTACTAAATCATTATGCAGAAAAACAAACTATTTCTTTATGTTCGTTTATAATTTATTATCTCTAGAAATATTAGAAAAGTTTAAATAAAAATTTTCCAAATAAAAGAATTTTTTAAATTTTTATTGCTTATTTGAATTAATTGCTAATTAAAACACGTAAATAATATAATTAGATTCATTATAACACAAAGTCTTTTTCCCAATATCAAAGTCTAGGTATTTATTTATTAAATATATAAAGCATACGTTTATGGTACAGGAATAATAAATATTTTTAAAAAATGATATAAATAAATTGCAAATAATTGCTTTTATTTCTCAAATTAAATTTATCATAATTACAAGGGTAATTTTTTAAAATTACCTTTGTAATTATGCACTGAAAACTTGAAGAATAAATGTGAAGGATTTTGAAACGGAATGACAATTGATTTTAAACTAAAACACCACCGATAAAGACTATTGGCAACACTCGCATTGTCATCAAAAATACCTAAGAAAATTATTAAATTATTTTTATAAGAGACAAATAAAATTTAATTACATAAAATACAGAACTTTTAATCCCTCTAAAAATATTTTAATTTTGATGAAATACAGATTGGAAAGAAAATTCTGTGTCATTGAAAGGAAAAGCATTTACATTCATTGTAAATAAGTCAATTGCATGAAATTGCAATAAATAAATAAATACACTCATTTTACATTTTTTTTTCGAAGCAGTCTTCCTTTCAAAAGTATATGTTGCACCAAATAACAACTAACCTTTTTATTAAAATTTTCCCCATCTTTGCATATACTCTATTGAAAGCTCACTTTTAAACTTAATTTTGAAAAGTTAAACTATGTGATAATTCTGCGTCTAATCATGCAAAATATAAAATATTCTATGTGATTAATACTAGATGACATTCATTTGATTTATTTAAAATTTGATAGCTTTTATCTCAAATACCAGCTTTAATACGCACTAATAATAATTTCAGCCACAATAAACTATTAAATGTTCTGATATAGATGTATTATAAAAGACATATCATCAATGAGGTTATGCAAAGTTAAATTCTGTTTGTTTCACTCTTTTATCACTGTTTCTTATCTTGATGACATGGAGTTCACCAAATGTTGGGTCACAGAAGAGAAGACATTTTCTGCCCCTCCTCTAAAAGTACTCTTCTGAGATCATCCTTATTTTTGATATCTTGTTTCCTAATTTGTCTATCAATGTAATCCCTCAAGTGTTCAATTGGGTTAATATTGGTTGATTGAGGAGTGTTTTCGAGCTGTTTTTGAGCATCGTGGAGCAGCCATTCTTGTACAGCTTGAGCTGTATGTTTTGGATCATCATGTTACTGCAAGATAAAAGATTTTTGAAGGCCTAATTTTGCAGTACTTTGATGTAGATTATCTTTTAAAATATTCATATAACTGAATTAATTCCTTATTCCATCAATTATTACTACATTACATACACCAGCCACTGACATGCAGCTCCAAACCATAATTGAACTACGACCGTATTTAACAGTTCCTCTCCTATTCTTTGATTCGATCTCTGCATTTGCTTTTCTCCACACTTTTTGGTGTCCATCTGATCCACAGATATTGAATTTACCCTCATCTAAAAAAATTACTGAACTCTAGAAAATGTTGTCCTGTTTTACATTCTCTTTTGCAAAGATAAGTCTTTTATTGCTATGAACTTTGCTTTCGAATGGTTTTCTTCCCGTGTTCCGATTTTGGTGTCCTACCTTTGGAAGTTCACGATGAGTTGTCTCAGGATTGCAATATTTACTTAAATGGTTTTCTATATCAGATTTTAAATTAGGAGCACTAATATTTGGATTTTCCTTAATTTTTCTAATCATGTCTCGACATTCTCTAGCCCTCAGGGGCTTACCTACTTCAGGTAAGTACGGGCTTCACGAACCCGAGGGACCTGAGTGATCTTTTTCTTTCCCATGGGGTTTACTCTCTTTGGCAAACACGGGTGACGCGCCCCCCGGGAATCCCTTGTGATCTTTCTCTATTTTCGACCCTCCTGCTTGTCTTAACTCTTCTCCTTTCATTTTCCTTTCTTCTTCGTCTAGAACACAGATTCTTTCGCTTTTCCATTTCATTTAACAGATATATTTTGTTCAAATTTACTTTCGTCAAATTTTTCCTTTATTCAGTTTTGTTGGTATCCGTTTTGTTTCCCATTTTCCTTTTTTTTCCTGTTGGCTTGCCAACCCGCATGTTTGCAGTGTGCGGCGTCCCGTAAGGAGGAAAGTGGGATCCTGGGGATACCTTTTGCGTTCCCTTTGGCCCATGCTTCGCTTTAGACGGGTGGCAGGAGTGAGCCCGCTTCTGTCAATCGGCTGGTGGTAAGTCTCCTTGTGGATTCATCCACAAAGAGACTCTTCTGTAGGGCTAATGCTGCAGATAAGGGTTGCATCGAGTTTTCTTGATGGATCCTCGCCCTGATGCTGCAGTGCTATATCCTGGTTGACCTTCAGGTAAGTGCTGTGCCTGGCAATCGCCAGTTGACTGGCAACTGCCTCCCTCGTTGGACTCCATGGTGGGTGGAGGCACACCAGGATGAACAATCTCTTTCTTCTATGGATCCTCATATTTCGTGCCTGGGTAAAGGCCTTAATTTACCCACAAACATTAACATTGATGAAACTGCCAAACATGCTCGATATCTGATCCTCTCTTTACCAAACAATAAAATGTCCCAAAAATCTCCGTTTGCAATACAGAAAGCATTACTTGGTATCGGTGGTGAACCGAAATCTGTCAAAAAATTAAAATCTGGTTACCTGCTTATCGAAACAAAAACTTCTTTACAATCGAAATCATTTCTGTCCGCAAAAACCTTCCTAGATTCTCCTCTGAATGTCTACCCCCACATATCTCTCAACTCTTGCCGAGGTGTAATTTCTGAACCTGACCTGTTGTGCGCATCCGAAGCGGAAATCCTCGATGGATTTTCCGATCAGGGTGTCACTCAGGTCAGAAGGATCATAATTAAAAAAGATAGTTCTACTTTCCATACTAAACATGTAATTTTAACTTTTAATAGTCCTCAATTGCCTTCAACTATCAAAGCAGGTTATCTTAACTGCAATATTCGGCCCTATATTCCGAATCCTCTGCGCTGTTTTCAGTGTCAGAGGTTCGGTCACTCAAAATCTGCTTGCAGGGGGCAATTAATGTGCTCTAGGTGTGCGTCCGTTGGACACTCTTCCACGGATTGCCAACTAGAGCCCAAGTGTGTTAATTGTTCCCAACTTCATACTGCAAATTCAACAATATGCCCAAAAAAAGCAAATGGAGAAAAAGATCCAAGAAATAAAAACTATTCAGAATATTTCATACACAGAAGCCCGCAAATTAATAGTTCCACCACTTTCTCAAACTTACGCTCAGGCCTAAATCATCTATATCAACGTTCACCCAAACCGTTCCTTCTGTTACCAAAGTGATATGCCCGCCTCTTCACCGTCTTAAGCCATTGTCTTCCCAATCCAAATCGAATCCTTCGTCTTTTCCAACGTACACTGTAAGTACATCATCGTCATCTTTTCAGGTAGATATTTTGCCTTCAATAGTTCCTATAAAAGCTACTAAATCTGTAAATGCTCCTAGTTATAAGACAAAATCCAAAAAGAAAATAAATTAAATAGCCCGTACCGAAACATTTCACATCCTACACTAAACAATAAACCCAAAATTGATATTAAATTAAATGCTTACAGACCCAATAAAAGTACCCTACCACCTAATCTTGGAGATGACGATGATTGCATTTTATACGATATCGATGATTCCTGGCTCATGGATGCCATGGACCAAGTAGAACATACTAACTTGAAGCAAAAGAAAATTCGGATTAAAACTTACTCTTTTATCTCATTTTAGTCTAATCTGATTACGCTTTATCCCTTTTAAACAGCGATTTCCTTTCATAATTATTAACATTGATTTTAATTTTCTACTAATTGGTCAAAATAGGATTTTAAATTTTGCCTAAGCACTATGTTTTAACTACTTTTTATGTATCACCTGGTTTGGCGCAGCATAGCCATACCTGGCTCTTGCGCCATAAAATTCTAAAGTCACTCACTCACCCGACTTTCTCTATCGGTGAGTATGAGTGGTTGACCAGTTCTAAACTTGTTTCTAGTTTTGCCCTAAAATCTTTCACTAGCTTTTTATACTGCAGCAGGACTTTTCCCGATGATGATAGAGATCTCCCGTTTAGACTTGCGCTCCTTGTACAGTGTTATAATTAAATATTTCAGATCTTGTGAACGTTCCTTTCTTCGTGCTGCCATTAGTAAATTATATAATATCTAACTTAGAAAATTGCGGAAGAAATTCCAGAACTGTCCGTTACATACAACATAATCATAATGAAGAGTATCTATCTTTTTAAATGAAGAATCCTTTTTAAATGTAAGAATTCTGTCCCGGTCGAGTGACGTGGAAGACACAACTGAGCTGACACATTTCAATCTTCTGAATTTCATATCCAAGCTCAATGGAAATTCAGATTTATAAATGCTACGCGAATACATAATCCGAAGAAAGCATTTAACAATTTTAAACGTTTTCCATCGCTTAGGTTTGATTCATTTAAGCACATAATTACCTTCCCCCCAGTGAAAGTGGCCGCTGTTGCCTTGTGGTAAGTTTTCGTCGTGTCGTAGGTTCGAGCCTTGCTGCCACTAAACCCCCACCGTGTAGTTGGAGCTGATGCAAGTTCAATCTGACGAGGCTCTAATCTCTCCCGATGGAGTAGTCTGGAAGTTAGGAGAAAGAGTAGCTAGCTAAGATGTCGTCGTCGTCCCTTTAACGACGTACGAAATGACAAGGTCTGTCGAAAATAATCCTAGTTTTGTTCATAGTGTGATGTTAATGAAAACAACCACAATCTCCCAGAGGTAAATTAAAAGTTGAATCTTGAAGATTTCAAACTTTCGTAGAATGGAAGAGATTCGATCGACAGTACACCCATTTTCTCGTCCACCATAGAGAATGACGCAATGTGGCTTTCATTCAGAAACTTAACGAAAGCTGATTGATGGTGGTGATGTTGAAGTCTTATGGCGTTAGACACATATGGGGGCCATGTTGCGCCAAAATAAGTAAATGAACGAGTATAAAGCTAGTAAAGTTTAAAACTGTGATGTAGACTAGTAAAAAGTTGTAACATTTTGGTTGACAAGAAAGAGGGTCGAAAATACAGAAGGATCGCTAGAGTATTCCGGCAGCCCGTCACCCTTGTTTTCCAAAGAAAATAAACCCTATAGGAAAGAAAAAGATCATTGGGGTGCCTCGGGGTCTTTTTGTATTGAAAAGACAGTTTTAATTTGCATGTTTTTCTTGAAGAATTTGAATGCATTCATCTGGCAGAAAAGTGCTAATAACATAAGGGGGTTCCTAATTTTATAAAATAAAATAAATTTGAGAGTTAGAGAGAGAAATATCTACATTATAATTTTTTGAAGAAATTTTAGGCTTTATTCAATAAGATGTTTCAATACTGTTTAGTTGAATTTGAAAAGAAAAAAAAAAAATCTCAATCCTATATAGACAAGGACCTTTATAAAGGATTACAAAGTTGGATTGATTGGTTTTATTAACGTCGAATTAGTGGCAAAATGATAGCTATTGGCGACGGACCTCGTCCTTTTGAACCTCGGTCAGGTAATGGCCTCTGAACTGGCTCTTTTAATTTCCACTCCACCACAACGAGAGGAATTTGAACTTCAACAGGTTTAATGTACATTAGCCCCGGCTACACGGTGGGCGATAAGTGGCTGCTAGGCTCGAACCCTCGACTGGATGAAAATTTCCTGCAGAAACCATGACAACTAGGTTACAGCGTACAAGTTATAATGGTGGATTTGATTATAATAAAAGAGATTTGCGACGAGAGCGTCATTCGAGTTAGCATCTTACATTCTTATCTTATGCACCACGCCTTTTAATTCATGTGTTCTATGTTTCTCTGACTTGATTGAAGAAAATTCCCACCAAAAAGTGTATTAGCATTCATATAAAATTTGTTCTTTTAAATATTTCACATCACATTTTATATTTTTCATTGAATTTTATCCATCGTTTTTTGTTTTTTTGTTTTTTGTTTTGTTTATCATTTTATCCTCATGTGATCTCTAAAAATACAAATCTTCATTAAAATTATTGGCCAGATCAGGCTCATGCGCCAAAAACTAATTTAAAAATAGGGAAATCTACAGGAAAAATGAATAGAATGCTATTCCATACTTTTTCTAAATATAAATCAAAATTACGAGATTCGCCGCCAATTTCTTCTGTGTTGCTTCTAACGCAACGGGAAGAAACAATCCCCCTTTGAAAATTAATTCCACAGGAAAGTTACATATTAGACTTTAATGCATCAAAGACATCTCCCTACATAGCATTATGAGTATGACAAATGCTACAAAAAGAAAAAAATTCTCAAAAAAGAAATTTTGAATTGAAGTTACTAAAGGCGAGAGTTGAAAGTCGATTCTATAAATGGAATTGGATTGATTGTATTAATTGACTGGGAAAAACAAGTAGATGTTCCTTGTTGGCGCCAGATTTAACATAGCATTTGGCGACTCACGTGACTAAAAAGATTTACAGTGATTCGCTTTAATTATAGTTATTTGAACGGAATAATATAACGTCAACTTTAATTATTTTATTCTGCGAAATTTAATATATTATCGTTTGCTTTAATTTCAATGTCTGAATATAAAATTGTTTTTTAATGCAGGACTCCTTCATTGTTTTTGAACATTGTAATATTTGAATTTTGAAAGCTAGAAAAATTAAGAAAGTATTGCGTGGTAGTTGCTGGCCTAAGTATAGACATATAGTAATGAAATACATCCAGATAATACATTGTAACGTAAGCAAGTGATAAAGAATTCGATATTTTACGAGAAAGGTATTTTTTTTTAAAAAAAAATCCTTGCTTCATATAATTATTTAATTCGAAGGATACAAAAGAAAAGAAAATCAATTTACATGCAATCATTTCATTTTTATCAAAACATCCGCGTAGGCCCTGAGCATATCTTTAAAACATATAGTGAGTATAGAAAGAATTTATATAAGAGTGTTATTGTTTTAGTATGTTATTTTGAATAAAAGTAATTCGAAAAAGAGCATCTAATAAAACATTGCTTAACAAATATGAATATGGGATAAAACTCTAAATAAATGTTGGATTTTTTCCCGAATGTAAAGGAAATTAATGCGTAGGGATTTCGAGATGTGTAAAATGTATTCGTACATCGAAAGAAACCCAAATTTCTGTTCATTGTGATTGGATTAGTGAGTGATTTGTTGATAAGTGATATCACTGATCTCGAGGCATATAGAAGATGATATAGTGGAATTTAAATAAAATAGGCTAGGCAGAATTTTCGATGCAGGTCGTATGTGAAAAGGAATAGGTTATACTGAGAGAAAATTGATCATAAATCTTTGTAAAGACTGTAAGATATGTAATGGAATTTCATCATTAGGCTCGTAAATCTCGTAAAACAATACAGTGATATATTCAGACCATGTACTTTTTATTGTTTTTACAAATAATAAACTAATGGGAGTATTTAATAAAATTCTTTTAGATCTTCCAAAAACAGTGAAAGGTGTATATTCAATTTAGGGAATCGATGTATATTTTTGTAGGTAAGGATTCGAAATTTTGGGCAGGAAACTAATTCTAAGTATTATTATTAAACTGGGCGTATTACCAAACAGTTAAATGTATTGCCATATTGTATGAAAAATAGTATAATGATGGAGAAAAAACATTTGTGTTTAAAAGATCAATTCTGATTCTGAAAAAAAATAAGAAAAGAAGAAGATGTGGAATTCACAATAAATTTATTAATTAGGGACAATTTACAAAAAATAATTTTTTATATTTAGAAGCAGTATAGGATTGTGCAGAACTCCACGACATTCCTCCTCTCTCCGTTACACAACTTACTCTTTATCAAATATTGCGGCGAACGAAACATTCTGAAATGCTGTTGCCACGAAGTGGTACAAAACCCAAAATGGAGAGTAAACAAGAAATATTCCACAAGCAAATAATAAGTTTAAAAATGGGGAAAAAAGATTATAGTCTTCCTAAAAAAAGCTCGCTTTCAGTTTTTTTCAGCTGAACACATTATAGTATCCATTCTAAAAAGAAAGTGGAGCAATTTTCTTCAATAAAATATTACTCAATACTTTTAATATTAAATGCCATTAACACTCTTATTATATTGTCATATTTTCAGAAACATTACGCATTCCCTATCGAGTCAAACACAACAATTTGTGTTAACTACGCAAACAAACTAAACAATATGTGATGGCATTGAAATGCATTTCACGTTTATACAGGAAAATTGGCGATTAAATATTGAACATACTTTTCAGACATCATTAAAATGAATTACAGAATTCTATAAATAATAATATTTATTTACATTGCACTCAAAAGTAACACAAGGTTATTGCCGATGGACCTCGTAATTTGGAAACTTGATATGGTGACGAACATCACTCCCCTATTCCAAAATTCCACATTATGTAATGGATGAGCCTCGATGGATTACGTGTGAATCAGTCCCGATGCAAAACGGAGGTTCTTTAGGTGCATCAGGACTCGAAACCACGATCCGAAGGAACCGATGCCGGCCTCGAGTCCGCGACCAAGACCATTGAGCAACCACCGGTCACTTTTACACTTGTGAAGAAATGAGATTAAAATACTCGTCCTAATTCAAATGGTAGTTGAAATATACCAAATATCTAAGTTTTTCCTATTCACGTTACTAAATATATATACCACCTTCTTTCTAAAATAAATACTCAACCAGCAATTAAGTATGCAAATATTATAATATACGATATTTCAAGATTTAGACACCTATATATTCTTGATAAGATATTTATTCGAAACTCGCTTGCACTTCGCCCCGCTTGTCTTTTATATATCCGTATTATATATCATTTTAAACTACTGAATATTTTTTTTTTCACTTTCAAAAGCTTATGTATTTCGTAAGGACTAAAAATCCGCTGAAAGTGCACAGTAAGTAACGCTCTTAAAATTACCGTCGGATTGAGTATAGAGTCAGAAAAAAAGGGAGGGGGGAAGGCGAATAAATCCTAATAAATAAAGTGTATGATTTTAATTGTAAAAACTGTGACGCAAATAACAATGTACGACTGTTTTTCAGATGTAAAACGCACCTTAAAAATTAAGAGAATATTTTCATGTAAATCAAGCATTTAATACAAAAAATAAACATACGGCGAAAACTGTCGAACTAACTGAAATTTTCTGTGTTAGGTCTGAAGGACCGTTTAAACCCAATTCGATTAAGGAACACCATCCAGAATTGCCCTTTTTTCTCGTTCGCTCGAATAAATAAAATGAAATTACACTAGCAAAGGAAATTTTGATTGGGGAATGTATTTCCCGCATAACTTTTAAGTATTTCATAAAACCGCACGGGGACTAATTATTATGTCACGTTAGTTTTTATACCATGACAGTTTTATAAAATATTATAATTTAACTGCACTTTGGAATTGCAAATTTTTCTTAACTATTTCTTTTTTTTTCTTACTGCATTTAAATTCAACATATAAAATCAATTCTATTTTTGGATTAACATTTTATATATTAGTAATTAATAAAAGAGCGTATTAGACAATTGTTATTCTGTACGTAAATGACAAAGGAATATTTATTCTTATTTAAAATTTTTAAAGTATTAATAATTTTATATTTATGATTATAAATGAAGGAAGCTTACAATTTAAAGTATGTTCACTATTCAATCATAGAAAATAAACAGTTTTGCACAGAAAATGCACCTTATTTTAATTATAGAATATTATTACTGTTTTACTTGTTAGAACATTCAATGGATCATGACTTTCTCAAAATATCGTTTGGAAGATTATTCTTACACTTTTCATGAAATCGTTAAAATCTTAATTTTTTTAAATACGTTAAAATTATATTGGTTTGAAAAAGTCGTTTGCTGTGAGTGTGTTTTATAATTGACTATTTCTGAAACTGCAATGAGTTTAAAAAACTGTCGAAAACTCCGCATTTTGCTGTTCAAATTCAGTTTATTTTTTAAGCCTGCATTTCAAATATTTTTACGTCGGATTTCTCAAAAATAATGGTAGTATTTGACGTTCATCATTATAAATGTTAGTGGCCATATTACTTTAGATAAAAAAAAAATCGAGATTAACAAATATTTTCGTGGTTCATCTCACCAAGATTTCTATTAATTCATTCCAATGTTTAAAGAATTTAATATGACTTATTAAGCAAATTAAACTGAAGAACACGTCGAATTCGAAAATACGTGAATGTGGAATGTCCATTTAAATGCTGAATTTAAAAAAACATTCTATACAATTGCTTGAATAATAAGTTTTTTGAATATCGTCAAATGGTTGGTATCAAAATGTTCAACTTAAATTACGAATAATATATATTTTTATTTAAAAAAATAGAAAAATTTTAAGTTTAATACTCTTATGATGACTTTAATTAAATAAAATACCCGAATTATTTTTCTTAAGGGGACTTAGTACCTTACGAAATCAAAAGTAGAACATTTTGACAAACTTTTTTCAATTCTTCATAAAATAACAATTTTTGCTCATTTCAGTATGAAACTTTGCCAGTTTGTGTAATAAAGTGCATAGTTTAAGATATTGGTTCAAGTTTTGCTATTAAATTAATATATTTTCTTATACAACATGAAATATGCGAACAAAAATTTTAAAAATAAATTAGCTTACTTTACGTTACCCACAAGATAACTTTTGAAAGATATACAGTAGAACCATAATTCTTATACCAAATTAAAGCTAAATAATGACCGTATTCTATAAACCTCAAATTTTAAATTTACCTTACATTAAAAAAATTGAAAAATTAAAAAATATATCAAGTTTGTATTTAGTAACTTTTTTTTTCATGTATCATGTTATAAAATAAAATCTAATCATCCTATTAACAAAATTGAGGTTCACAAAATAAAGATTTACAAGTACAACACTCATGTAAAATTTTAAAGCTCTGCATGCAAAAGATTTTTTTTAATCCTGTGGGAAAGTGTGAAAATAGCAAACTGAGAAAAAGAGGTTTGTTTACATTGCATTACATAGAACAAGCCACTTTAGACATTTACATTTTTTGTTGCACAGGACGTAATAATTGTCGGATTTTGACACGGTTTGTTTTAAAATGCTCCTAACATTCAGCACTATTTTTTAAAATGAAATTTGAAAAATCGAACTCTTGAAGGTGCAAAGGTACCAAGTCCCCTTAAAGTATTTGACAGAAAAAGAATTTTCCTTTCCACATGGAATGTGAAAATTGTTCTGGGTTGCATAGATTTAATGTTTGACCTTCTTTTGAGTTTGTAATATGATGCAGCAACTATGCAGCTTTAAATTTGGTTTGAAACTCAATTAATCATTTGTGAACGTACGAAATAATCATTCTATATGAAAAGCCCTAACTCTTCCAAGGTGATGTGTCAGAGCCTCTTAGAGGCTTTGAAGAACAAGTGCACAGGCAGAGAATGCATTGGGATTATGAGGTGTCAGCGACAAATTGAATATTTTATCATCTCGGTACTTGGCTGTTAAAGCGGCGACCACCAAATTAAGGAAACTCCAATGTCGCCAAGCTAGTAAAAAGCGCAAAGGAAGCGAAGAGCGAAATTCAAACGTAGGAAAAGAAATAACTCTTCAATAAAGAAATTAAAATTATTCTTTATAATATTTTTATTTAATAATCTTTTTATATGTTAAAAGATTAATCTATACCAATAAGTAATATAAAAATTTAGATGTTTAATATTAACCCTCTAAGCGTTTCACACGCTTTTTTCCGTGCTGTTCGAGATATTCCGAAAGCGTTTGCGCCGTATAATCCCGTGTGTCTGTGAGCGCACCGAATGCGTCAGAGCCGTCGTTTTTCGCCAACACGGGATGTATTCGAGATCGTTTGCGCCGGGTTTTTCTGCAATTCCTTTCCCCCCCCTTTTAAAAGTTTTACATCTTGTTAGATAAATGAGGAGGGTTGCGGACACACAATGAACTTTGACAGGAAATTTTATGGCACACAAGGGACCCCCACTCTTGCCCTTAGGGTTAAGACATTTTCCATTGAGACATTCGTTCAAGAGGGGAAGGGGAAGATTTCCTTTCAAGTGTGTTTGTCGGTCAACTTGAGTTGAGATTTTATTGGGTTTATGAAAGAAATGCGTCCTTTGACCTAGCTTTCGAGATAAAATTTTTTATTTAACCTTTTGAGGATGGCCGGCCGATCTATAGGCCAAAAGGAACATATCCTTAAAAGACGACGTTGACCGATGTAGCGGCCAAGCAGTGCAGCATGAGGCCTATTATAGCCCCGGAACATCATCTGCTTGACCGGCTTCTTTTGTATTCAGAAGGGAGGGAGATAGAGTTTCCTCTTTCACCCTTACCTAAAAATCCCTCTTTTTTCCTTTTTACTCAAATTCTCACTAACGGTGAGTGCATAGTTATTTTTGTAAGTGATTTTGTCATCTCGATTACTTAATCATTTCATTTTAAATTAATTTGATTTAAAAAAAATGACTAAACGTAAAGGATGACTTACCACGGAAGAGATTCAGAACATTTTAGCTGATTTAGAAGACGAAATTTTTGATGATTCTGATTGTGAGTTAGAAAATGAGGAAAATGATTTAGATCAATCTTTAAATTTGAGTCCAGAGGTTGAAGATGAGGTTTTCTCTGAAGAACAAAATAAGATAATCTGGAACGACCCACAAATAACCCATAAAGCGACAATTTTACCTTTTACAGGAAATAATGTGATAAAAGAAGCCGCTGTAATGAAATTATTGGATTAATATGTTGAACTTAAACAATATTTAACTATTTGGAAATAAATTTTTAATTTCTAATATGTGTTCCATTTTACTTTATTATTGAAATAATAATATATATAAATATTACTAAGAAATATATGTTACATAAAAAATTTATTTTCAAAGTTTATTCAAAAAAGGGTTATAACTTTAAGTGTTGATTTTTTTCTATGATTTTTATTTTATTTTTTTCATACTAAAGAATATAATTACATATTTTAATAATGAATGTTTTTCTACTAATACACGTATTGCTATGCATTTTGAAGATTTAAAAATACCTCAGTTCTACATTTATATTAACTTTTATACCTGTAAAACTACTTAAAATATATTTGTGGAGAATCTGAAGCAATTTTTGCTTTCAGTTTTTGATGAAAATTTGTGCATAATTACACAATGTATTGCTGTACAGAAGCGTATTTTTACTGTTATCTTAAGTTATGCTTATTGAAAAACAGTTTTGAAGAATTTTTTATCGAAACATTAAAAAAAAAGCCATTTTTTTATCGTGTATAAACAATAAAATAAAAAAAAATATTTGCAACAAAAAAAAAATTACACAAATATTTGTTACAGATTTTTAAAACTGTACATTGTAGTCTTTCGAATTTATAAAAGCAAGAAACTAACTCCGACATTTTTTATTATGACAATTGATGTATAAAAGTTGAGTCTTCGAAACAAAAACTATTAATTCCGATATTTTTTCTTTCAAATTTGTACAAAAAAAGGAATGTTCGGGTGCACTCTAAGGCTATTGAACGTTTGAAACTCTGAATAGAGAATCAGATGGCTCTTGTAAATGAGCATAACAAACAAGTTGTAAAAGCTTTCATATCGACAAAGAATGCTTCTCCCTCTTGATTATTGTTGATTCTTTCAGGTTTTGGTCATTATTGATTATCATATGCTTTTTTGGTGTAATAAAACCTAGAAATGCACATCTGCCTTCTTGTAAATCTTCAAGGTTGCTTTTATGTAGCCGGAAAACTATTCTTCCGTGGTTCTTCCACTTATTGCCGTAATAAAGTTTTAGAAAGTGCATTTCTTTTTCTATTACATTGTCGGACATAGGATAAATAGAAACTATGCCGACCAACTTAGAAGAAGGCCTTCTACTTTGCGAACGTTATCGGGAAACTGAAAATAACCGTTCAGAGAACTGATATTGTGTTAGATTTTGAGAGATAATGTAAAAAGGACCCAGTCACTTAGGGGACTGTCCAAACGAAGTGGGGGGGGGAGGGAAAAAACGATATTTGAAGCTAAAGTTTTCCTTCGTTTTGAAGAAAGTAAAGAAAAATTGTTGTCAGTTATTTCTAAACCGACTGAGGAGTCTGTGCGTTGAGAAGAAAAGGTTTTTGTAATTATTTTGAATGCTGATCGAAAGCTTCGTAGGAATGTATTGGCTTTGGCTTTATCATATACACAAAATCACGCACAAAAATCAATTTCTTATCGCACAAAAATCAGAGCAGTAATCTTATAATTCAAGCAATATTATGTAATTCTTTTGAAATTTTAAATAAAAAGTAAGGTTTATCCAAAGGTTAAGAATATAACTTTTTGTACGAAAAGTGAAAAAAAGATAAGAAGCTCCAGTATGTTGTCATTACTTGCAAAAGAAACAATTGAGTACAAATAAGAATCATATATTCCTTTTATATAAACAAGATTACTGAGATACGTGAAGCTCCTCGACAACTTAAAAATGTTTGTAGTCATAATATTTTTTCTTCGATATCAGCTTATTGTTTGCGTTTTACTACAAGTATTCTAAAAATTCAAAGCATTTCCTATTTTTTACTAATTGAAACATTTATTACTGATGTGCATTTAACATTTAAAGATGGACAAAGTAATAAGACGGACCTCGTAATTTAAATGACAATCAAGTAACGAGAACGATAGCCGAGCCAGAGCGTCCACTTCTAATTTCCACACCACGGCAACGTAAGAATTTTGAACTAATGCGTACCAGCTCTGCTACACGTTGGAACACCTAATCGTCACCTTTTTTCGATAAAAACATGTGGACACTACAATGTGGCACTATTTAACAAAGGCCAACATTTATAGCCTTAGGATACTCACATTTTAGAGCATAATGCGAAACACCTTTTTTTAATGGCTTTGCTTTTTATTCATCTCATTAATTTGCCACAGTTAATATTGTATCATAATTTTCAGCATATATAGGAAGAATTAGATCAAAGAAAAATAAAATTTTAATTTTTGAAAAATGCTTGTTAATAAAATTTAGACTTAATTTTGGGATTCATTCAGTATTATGAATTCTAATGTATCACAATATAATGGATTATGGAACAATAAAAAAATGACAATTATACATCAAATCTATCATTCCTTCATGGAAGATATATAAGAAAATTTTTAAGAGGGTTTAAATTTTCAAGATTTTTCTGGCATGTTCTAAAAGAGAAAAACAATTATAAATTAAGTAATAATGAAGTTTCCAAAAGATCATAGTTGATTTATGATGATATGTCTATTGTTATACAAATGCTGTGAATACTTATAAGAGCTTTTAAACTTACTTCATTAACGATTTGAGAAAGTCTGAATTTTACATTATAACATCAAGAGACAGGATCAGCAATTTTACTTTTTATTTTATTTTGTATTACTGATTATAATTACGAGCAATTTATTAAGTATCATATTATTTACTTCTTATTTCTAATTTGATTATTTTAAGTTTTAACACCAGGTGTGTATCAAATTCCTGCATTTAAAAGAATTAAAAATAAATTTAAAATATTTTATATCTATTTTAAAATCAAAATATAAATAAATTTTACTTGAATAATATCAATTAAATTTGGTTTAGTTTATTGTGTGTACCTTTGTCTACAGTGAAATAAGCGTTTCATTTTTTTGTGCAATGCTTTATATTATCATCATTGTTTTGAGATATTTCTCTCAAGGTTCTTAATAATATTGAAGAGGAAATCTAGGTGAAAAGCAGCTTAAATTGTTAGGAAATAATTTCTTTTTTAAAAATATAAAATAAATAAATTTCTCAAATTTTCTTGAACTGAAATCGTAATTACTACATTGAGTTCTCCAAGAAAATATGTTTCCCTATGAAAGGGAGACTCTTTGTATTTAGGGACTTTCTAAGCCGCGAACATCCTCATTGACTGCGGACATCAGCAACTATCCTGCTTCTTTTGTACGCCTATGTATTGTGCCATCAATCAGCAATAAAAAAAGGGGGAAGTAAACATCGCCTAAAGCGCCGTCTTTAAGAGCCTTTTTCTCACAAAACCCGCCGTCTTCAAAAGGTTAAACCAATCCAAAAACGCTTTAAAATTCAATCATAAAACTAACTAGATTTTATTCCTATTTTTTAATTAATATTCATTTGGAATCTTAACAAACTTAGATAGAGTATTAAATCTACTTTTTTATAATGTTGGACAAATTACTTTTTCTATGTTTTCTTTGATTGCTAAAAACTCACCTTTTTTCCCCTCCCTTTAAAATTATCAGATAGAGTTAAGTTTTTATATTATATCTATAAATCTCGAAAAACATCGCTAAATATATATCTATAAAATATCTATGTTTAAATGCAATAATGAAATGTATGAAAACAATAAATACATTCTATAGTTTCATTTATGTTCTTTAATCACTACTTTCAGTTCTTAAAATAATAATTATTTCATAATAAAGTGTCAAAAACTAAAAAAAGAAAAAGGAAAAAAAAAAAAAAAAAAACGAACGAGTCAAAATCAGAAACGCTGCAAGATTTTCAATTATTACAAATGAATAATTTTTAAGCTTCTGTATTTCATTACTTTTCAAAAATTCTAATACATTAATAAAAATAATACCGACAAAAACAAACTTTTTTTTAAATTCTGGTCTTTTTTCACAATTTCAAAACCAGATATTCAGGACAGCTTACACACGATATTTTGTAATGTCATGTTTCGAAATACATCCAAATTTTAAATAAATGAACTACATCTTTTCTCAAAGAGAAGAAGAATGAGGTTTCCCCCTCAAATAAATATTTTTCAAACTTGATTTTTCGAGTAATTAGTAATTAAAAGTGTCGGCACACATTTATATTTGTTCATACGCATTAGTGTCAACTGTACATTTGCACAGATACTTTTGGTTACTAATTATTTGAAGATTCAAATTAAAAAGTATCCACATGTGTAAAATCTCTTATAATTAATCTTCTGTTAGAGGATAACTGAAGTACATGTAATTAAAATCCGGACATTTTTTGTAATCTTAACAATATACAACTAGGAATTTTACATATGCTACCATGAAAATCTGCTTTTCTAATTACGATAAAAATATTTATGTATGTTACATACAAAGTTAAAAATTATTAATCACAAAAACTTACAATTCTATGAAAATTTAAAATATAAAATTCAAAATTTAATATATTTCATCGCCAGCATATTTTCATATATTCCGTAAGTTTTTTACAAATCAGTTAAAAATCACACGTTATTAGTAAAAAGTAGGCTGAACAATTTGATGAATAGAAAATAAAAATTTTACTTGGAAGCAGAGCTGAGATGCTAAAACTTCGGTATACAAAAATTATGAGCATATCTACAATAGTTTCTGAAATAATATTTTTAAAATTCAGTTCGACATTTGTTCGTTATATTATTGTTAATATTGAATAAAGCGTCAACATAATAAAGTAATATTTGATGTATTCACAGATTATTAAAAATAGATATAAGTGACATTATCGCAAATGTTAAAAATTTTATAATTTTAAATTAAATTGTACACTGTTATCATATTGGTGTAGAAGATATAAAACTTGCATCTAAAATAGATGGAAAATGCAATCTGCAGTGCCATAATCTTGAACAGAATACGTCATATTCACTTGATTAGGTAGAGTCAGCCTTAGGTAGGAACTACTAGTGCAAAAGCTTAGGCCACTGCAGTTTTGGGAAATACCACTCTGTCAATTACAGTTTTCAGGGGCAAATGTAAAAATAACACATTTTAATAACAAAGGATTTTAGAATGGACTTCCAATTCATTGTTGCGAGATAACAATACCTAAGGTAACTAACCGTACTCCTTATGTGAGTTTTGAACTCCATTTTCACAAACCATATTCCTTTTAAAATCTGTACTACCAAAATATTCCTTTGCATCCTTTTGTACTCCTAAAAAATTTATGAACTATATTGGCAATTTTATGCAAACTCTTAAATGTTCCAACCCATTCCCATCTAAACGTGTGGCAGCGGGTTCGACCCTGGCTGCAAAAGACCCGTTGTTTAGCCGGGGCTGATGCACGTTAAATCTATTGGGGCCCAAAGTCCTTCCGTTGGCGTGGTGTGGAAATTAGAAGATTGAGTGCCAGCTGAGGTGTCGTCCTCGTCACTTGACCGAGGTTCAAAACTACGAAGTCCGTCGCCAATGACCTTCGTGTTGCTTCTAATGCGACGTTAATAAAAACTAATTCCATCTAAATGCAGTTTTTATCATAAAAAAAGTTTGGACTCGCTTATTTGGTAGGGAATTGTATTCTCACCATATGTTTTCTGTTTACCGAACTGAATTGCATCATTTCGGGGATCCCGAAATCCATTATTTTGGGTTGAAACGAGAGTGATTTGGCACAATTTTAAGCAAAATATTACTAGTGCATGTTTATTTTTTTTACTAGAGCAATATAGGTTTTTCAAAGAGAAGTAAAAAAATATTTTAATGAATGTTTAAAAATGAGTTTCCACTTATTAAGACAGCAATTAAAATGACATTTCTTTGGTTAATTGTATAATCTGCAATAGTGCATTTTCTATTGTGAGTGTTGAACAAAGTTTAATAACAAAGTATATGGATACTAATGCAAAAAAAAGTCTAGAAACGGCTTCAATTTCCAAGTTAACAAAATATTTTAAACTGATAATTTTGTATGAAATGAAAAAAGAAAAAAAAAAGCAATTAGTACAGCTATAGATTATCATCAAATACCATATCATATGTTTTATCGCGATTTTTTATTTGTGTATTAAGTTTTTAAACCCAATATTTCTATAAATTTTTTAATTGATTCTTCATTTCATCGTTCATTTTAGTTGATAACTTTAAATATGTGCTACTTTACATAAGATATGTGTTTTATATACCTTTTGAAATTTTTTAATTACGTATTTTATTTTATTTTCACGAAAAGTGATTTACAATGGTTTACAATTTCTTCTAGGGTAAGTTAGTTAATTAATTATTCTAAGTATATAATTCTCTTTAAGAAACATTGAAATCTTTATTTACATTTTCTGAAAAATTGTGATTTAAATTTTTTTTATTACGAAAAATCTCATTTCTTAAAAAGTATTTCATGTATTGAAATGAAATTTTACCACAATGTTCAGTAAATTTCTAGGAATGTTGTGAATTTCAAACACATTTTTAAGCATATAACTAATTATTTTGGAGCTATTTTTTATATTTCAAAAAGTGATATATTTGTAAAATTACGTTGTGTTCATAAGTTTTGGAATAACTCAGTAAGTTTAAGAGATAACTGCATTTTTCCCGCATCACAACACACACACACACACACACACACACACGCACGCACGCACACACACACACACACACACACACACACACACACACACACACAC
>BMAW01118566.1:0-17356 GCA_019974015.1 Nephila pilipes
CAATTTCTCATATCGAAATTGGGAATTGTGTATTAGGTATTAAAAGTATAGGTCAGTGAATTAGGAAACAGGCTATATAAATAAATATATATATATATATATATATGACTTGTAATACGATATTTGAATTACAAGTCATCAATGTTGGTTCAAATGGACGATATCATGTGATCATATTTTGCGCAATACTTGGTATGATTTCAGTATATGAGGTCTTGACATATAGGCTCAGGTTCTCTGAAATGTATTTGTGTAAGATAGGCACTAGGTATGTTCTTTGCATGTCGCAGATATACTCTCCTTCTTATAAATTCTGAATTAATTACTTCAGCCTTATGTTTTTATTATTTATTAGTCCAATGTCTTTAATTATTTAGTCTATTAAATGCTAATTTTATAAATAATATACTGAAAACACACGCAAGGATTCTCTCAAACTAATTTATGTAGTTATATTTTTATATCGATAATTAAATACTTTCTACCCGAAAAAGTGTTCCGAGCTTGAGTCAAGAAGGACCCAAAGCTTCAATTCTGACTTGATAATATTGAGTTACTTCTAATGGGCATTTAGATATTGACATGCACTGACATCACGACAATTTTAAAAGCTAATCTCCAGCTCTCAATGTTTTTACTTGAAATGAGCATTTGTTATGTAGTAATATTTATCTAGCACTAAAAATACTTACTAATGATTTATTACCTCTACATAGGAATTTTTCGGCTTGGTTTTTATTATTAGTAGTTACCGTATTGTATTGCTCTGGTTGGTTTGTTAATATCTAAACGAGGGGGTATCGAGAGGTTACTAAGAAAATATCTAGATATATTGATGAGATTTATTCTGAATATTAATTGATCATAATGTTGTAAATTACAGCTGTTATTGTTGATTTTTCCCCCAGGAAACCATAGATTGAAGTAACCCGCAGAATGGAGAAAAATATCTCATGTGTTCTACAGTGCCCACCTAAAGAAAATCAAGGAATACTGGGTAACATGTGTAAATCTGTATAGTGACTATTTAGTTTACGTCGCACTAGAAGCAACACGAGGGCTAATGGCGACGGACCTCGTAATTTTGAATCAAGTCAGGTGACGAGGACGACACTTGAGCTGGCATCGCACTCTCCTAGCATTCACACCACGCCAGTGGGAGGACTTTGATTTAACGTGCATCAAACGACAGATCAGCCCCGGCTACACGGCGGGTCTTTGACAGCCAAGGATCGAACCCACGACTGAACGAAAACCGCCGGCCACGAATCCGAATCCTTGACCACTAGGCTACCGCATAGTGACTATGCATAGAAGTCTTAGGAATAATAAATACAAATAAAGATTATATTTCGAATATTTTTAACAGTAAAATTAAAACTCTATGATACTGCAAGTGACTTCAATCTACGGCTTCTTGAAACATTGATAGCTATGTACATAAGGGTCAATTAAAATACATGATATATTTTAGTGAGATATCTCAGTTATTTCTTTGTAATAATTAAAACTTAACCATACCCCATTCGTTTATTATATTAGGGTTAAATAATATGATTCCCGAAATTTTGAGGGGAAGATGACGACATCTAAATAGATTCTCCTAATTTCTACATCTCCACGTGAAGACACTGCCAACTGGTTGAATAGTTTATAATGAAGTAAGTGGCGCATTCCAAATCTGGCGAGTTTTAGGTTCGGTAACGTTTTTTTTTTCTTTTTGGCGACCCTTGCAATATTAATTTTATGGAAAGCGTTAAGTCATTTGGCGCTCTGTCTTAAAAGTCGCCGAAAAATTGCAAAAGCCGCCAATCTACTCCATATTCTTCATTTTAACTGTATATAATCTAAATTTTGTAACATCTACTCCTTTCCATTATTCCACATGGTGGCTTTAGTGAATTCGGGGAGAAATTATGCAATCATGCTCGAATGTTAAGAGTTAAGTTTGAGACTACCCGGGTCTGAGAAATCCCATCAGCCGATCACGAATTTCTGTAGCCTTTGAGCCTGGGGCACAAGTTACTGGTTAGGTCGCTGGACCTCCAGTTAACTTCCCAAATGAACTTGGTACTCATTTGTTGACTCCGGAGGGATTAAGGGCTGAGCTGATCCATGACCAACAACCCAAACTGAAGCCATCGGTATTCGAATCTGGGTTGGCAATGTTTGTAGTCAGTCAAGGTGAACACTACACCAACATGGCCCCACTTTGCTGTAACGTAACGAAAGTAAATTATTCAGATAGAATTTTCTATTCTGTTTCATAAAGAACAATTATTAAAAAAATCTATGTCGTAATTTTAAGTTTTCCCTAACTTAAGTTCATTTTTTTTTTAAATTCAAAATTTCTTCAATCGATTTTGGCCGCGGTAGCCTACTGGTTATGGTCACGGCCGGCGGTTTTCGATGAGCCTTGGGTTCAAGCCTTGATGCCATTTAAAGACCCATTGAGAAGCCAGGGCTGACACTAGTTAATCTATCGAGACCCAAAGTCCTTCCGGGGTGTGGAAGTTAGAAGGGGGTGCCAGCTCAGGTGTCGTCCACGTCACTTGACCGAGGCTAAAAATTACGAGTTCCTTCACCAATAACCCTCGTGTTGCTTCTAGTGCAACGTTAATAAAACTTACCTAACCCAACAGACTTAATAATCATTTAAGGGGACTTAGTACCTTTGCACCTTCAAAAGTTCAATTTTTCAAATTTGATTTTAAGAAATAGTACTGAATGTTAGGAGCATTTTAAAACAAACCGCGTCAAAATCCGACAATTATTACGTCCTGTGCAACAAAAAATGTAAATGTCTAAAGTGGCTCGTTCTATGTAATGCAATGTAAACAAACCTCTTTTTCTCAGTTTGCTATTTTCACACTTTCCCACAGGATTAAAAAAATTCTTTTGCATGCAGAGCTTTCAATTTTTACATGAGTGTTGCACTTGTAAATCTTTATTCTGTGAACCTCAATTTTGTTAATAGGATGATTAGATTTTATTTTATAACATGATACATGAAAAAAAAGTTACTAAATACAAACTTGATAACTTTTTTAATTTTTCAATTTTTTTTAATGTAAGGTAAATTTAAAATTCGAAGTTTACAGAATAAGGTCATTATTTAGCTTTAATTTGGTATAAGAATTATAGTTCTACTGTACATCTTTCGAATGTTATCTCGTAGGTAACGTAAGGTAAGCTAATTTATTTTTCAAATTTTTGTACGCATATTTCATGTTGTATAAGAAAATATATTAATTTAATAGCAAAACTTGAGCCAATATTTTAAACTATGTACTTTATTACACAAACTGGCAAAGTTTCATACTGAAATGAGCCAAAGTTGTTGTTTTATGAAGAATTGAAAAAAGTTTGTCAAAATGTTCTACTTTTGATTTCGTAAGGTACTAAGTCCCCTTAAATAATAGTTTTAATAATATAAATTGAACAGATGCACCAGAAATCTTAAGTAATAGCTGCACTAGCACTTGTGCTATTTTTAGTACAATTTTAACGGTAGAGTGATAGAATATTAATATGCTAATTACTTACGGTTAAATTGGAAATCTATTTTTAGTAAAATTGTTGAATTTATATGTTTTTGATAGAATTTTAACTAGTTTAGCATAATATAGATGATATACCGAAATAACCGACATACTTCTCTTTTGAATGTGACCCCTAATCTGATAAATAGAATCAATCACCTGGAAAAAAAAGTCTAATTTCGGTGCCACGATCGATTCTTAAATATGCATATGTAATGATGGAATAGAATAAATGAATGCAAGGTTGAGTTGCTCGTTAAAAATTCAAATTGTTCGTAAATAATCGTCGCTAAGTCGAACAGTTCACCAAGCAGCTGCGGAAGGTCAGGACAGTAATTAGGAAGGTGTATCGACTCGATTCACTCCTGACCTCAGAGCACCTAACTGAGGAAGTTGACACTTCAAAGAAGAATGAAAAAAAAAGAAGAATGTGCGAAAAGAATTTCCTCGGAAGCGATGCAAAATAAGGTTTAGTTTCGTGGGTTTCCCGGGTTCTTGAACTGTGATTTTGACGCATGAGTAAAAATAGTTATTCCCACGAGAAAATAAAATGCTTTATTATTTCAAAATCTAGCTACGAAAATGGTTCAAAAATATCCGTATTATAAATGGGAAATAGGGTATTATGAATGGAGTAAGTGATGGTCAAGAGTTTAACGGCGCAAGAACCAGAAATGGCTATGCTGCGCAAAACAAGATATAACTATGATTTAGACGTTCGAAATAATGGGAAAACCGTACAAATTGGTTGACAAGAAGGAGGATCGAAAATCTCTTGGTAACCCGGGGGTGTGTCACCCAAGTTTACCAAAGGTAATAAATCCCATGGAAGAGGGAAAAAATCATAAAGGTGCTTCGGGTGAATGATGCTCAACTTACCTGAAGAAGGTATGACCTTGGCATCAAGAATGGAAAATGAGAATGAGAAATAAGGTAGCTCATTGATGCATTGCCCAATGATCGTTTTTTCTTTTTATAAAAAGTTCAAGAGTATGACACCCTTCGCATCCCAAAAAATTGTCACCATGAATTTTTTGGAGACCGTGTTAGCCTTCTTTGAGCAGAATGATCAAAAACAAACTTTTGTTGTTGTTATAACTTGGTTCCGGGTGGATAATGAGGAATTCAAGCTTCATCGATGGTGAGGTCCGATAATTCGACCCGGCAACAATCAAAATTAACCTATGAATCAGTGTTTTAAATTTTGAGGTCGCTTAACAGATGAGAACACGCAGTAATAACACCAATTTGTGTTAGTAGCGGCATCTGTCGTCCAACATAGATACTTCTGGATCCATCCTTGTACTTTTTTCATTGAACTTTTTGCAGTTGTGCTATATATTATCACAATGAAGAAGTTATGCGAATATCTCGGATGAGATATTTCTTATTTGTGCTTTAGTTTATTTCTATCTTAGGTTATACAAATATCTTGGACGAGAAATTTTTTTAAATGTGTCTCGGTTTATTTCTACCTTTCCAAACAATATTCAAGCGTTGCAATTCTAAGCATTAATTTATTAGCCACCCATAGGGCTATTGTTTTAGTTGGATCACTTTTTGCGTACTAGATCACTTTTGAAATATCTTATCATTTGCTTCAATTTTAATCTCATTTAGCTCAAGTATATTCATTTTAATTATTTATCGTTTGCTTCATTTTTTAATTACATGTAGCTGATATAATATTCAATTCAATAATTTTTCGTTTCCTTTAATTTTAATTACATTTAGCTGATATAATTTGTAATTTAATAGTTTATCGTTTGCTTTAATTTTAATAACATTTAGCTTAAATATATTCCGTTTAATATAATTTATCGTTTCCTTTAATTTTAATATCGGAAAAATTTACTATAGTCCATTTCTCAATATTTCATCGTTTACTTTAATTCTAATATTTAATTGAGTAGTTTAATAATAATTATATGAAAAAAGCGCACCTTGGGTAGCTAAATCTGTTCTTTGTATAGAACTTTTTTTTTTTGTGATTGTGTGCAGTTTGCTCTCTTAATTTGCTTCTTTTCAATTATTCTTTAAAGGTTTAAGAGCCTCCTCCTTGGAGAATACTTTAGAACAGGGATCTGTAAGACATTAAGTCATTTTTGGAAAGAATTAGATCGTAAAAATTTTAGCCCTAGTCGACCAAGTAGCAAATTATAAAAAAAAAAATATCAGGATTTTGTGTAAAAGCGTCTTATTTTATTTCTTCTTTTCCCATTCTCCTGTTAACCCAAAAAATATATATCCTGAACTGACCCTTGTCCCTATTAATTCATCTAACGAGAGGTTTTATTGCACATTATTCACTTTTTGGTAACCGTCATATCACGAACTTCAAGCCAATGCCAGACTAACAGTCGGGCAAACTACGAATTCTGGTGGTTATAATCGACATCAGGCTTTACAATCAGCCTTCACTTAGTCATCAAAGGTAAAGTAATGTCCATTACGTAGCTCTTTTGTCCTGGAAAAGGGATGAAATTTGCAAGGTGCAAGGTCGGGTGCAATGACATCTCATTGCATCAATAATACCTCCATGTAAGTTGCCAACTTCTTAAGTTCACAGCACAACAGCGACACCTGGGAACTAAAAATAAGAAACTGCTATATTACATACAAGTCATACGTAGCTTTTAGGTATAAACACCCCCCCCCCCCCCCGGGGGGGCGCCAAATGGGTAAGAAGTAAAAAAAAAAGAACGTTATGGAAATAAAGGCATTAATTTTCAAACAAGCTTGGTGATAAATATAATGAAGGAAATATATTATAAAATATAAATATAATGAAGTAACAGGAAATATTTTTAAAAATAAAGGAATTAATATTTATGTTTTTATTGTATAAAAAAAACTCCATTAAAACTGATATGATTTCCAAGCATGTAGTTGGACAATTGTGTTTCACGAACAGAAAAATAAAAATAACATCTACTTTAAATTCACGAGGGGAAAAAAATCGCAATTATTAATACTATTCCTTTGTTTCAATGTTCCTATATCAAATCAACTCTAGCAAGACACTTTGATACAGTGATATAAATTATGATACGTTTGTACACAGCTATTCATTGTTTTTTTTTTTTAATTTAAATACATCATTTCCACTGACGTTAGCTTATAAATGAAATTTGGAAGTATAATTTCATGTCTAATTATTGTATGCAAATAAATCCTTTTAATGCGAGGGTAATTTCTTAAAATAACCTTATTTGATGTTTGTCTCTCCTATTATTCATTTTCTGTTACGTCAGGCAAATGTGCTCTAGGAAACCATCACTTCTTGTTTAAATAGGTATGCTAAAAAACACACATATTTCAACTGTCATCTTTCAAGGAAACACGTCATTTAGCATTTGCCTCCCATAGACTATTATATCTGATTTAAATACAATGCATGAGAAAATGCTACTAAAATGCACCCATAGATGTGATGGTGGGGAGGGAGTCGGGGCTATTATAAGGATTATTGCTCCTATTATTTCCTCATCGGTCTTCAGTTGTGACATTTAGAGCTGCTGTTCCATATCAAACACTTCCCCTCTTTTTCCAAAAAAGACGACAATGCTTTCCCAAGACACAGTCCAGAGTTCCGCTGGCTCGTCTCCAAACAGAGACAGGAGCCAAGAAGATAGCCAATTAGGAGACGGGTTTGCGAGAGGAAAAAAGAAAGAGATTGGCCAACGGTAGAGATACTTTCTGTCATTAGACCGCACTTTATGCTTTTTCAGGAACTAACGGATTCTTCGTGACAGTTTATGAGCGTTTTGAATGTGAGTGATGATGTCCAGAGTGGACAAATTGGATTAGAGAAGAAGTTAAAGAATGGAAGCGAAGTATAAATATATCGAGGGCAAAGTGAATTGTAACGGACGTTTGCGGACGCCGCTTTGTGGTAATTGCGGACTATATTTAGGTCTCTGTCGATGAAGATTTAAAAACTGCGGAGCTATTTTTTAAAAAAAATGTTGATCAACCGCTATATATTCGATCTCAATCATTTTCTTATAACAAAGTGAAAACAAATTTGGGATTTAAATAGTTTATCCATATATATTAAGACCTTATTAAATGCCTACTAATAGATCACTTCTCTACTATTACACTCTCCCTATAAATATCTTGTTCAAATTTTCAATCATTAATAAAATACTTTTTATTCATCCACTCAAGTTCAAATACATTTTTTAAAACCTGTAGTGGACGACACTTGATGTTAATGCAGTTTTTTTTTAACATTAATTCATTTAATTAAACGTAATTGGGGAAAATGCAGTTTAGCCCCACCGCTTGGAGCGATTTCAAAAATTGCCAAACATGACAATTTTTTGGCTAAACGTTAAATTCACTAACAGGGCCAGGGAAGCCACATTTAGCAAAATAATTCCTTCCCCAAGGGTGGTTGGGCTAAATTGCATTCCAACCATTTAATTTACCGGACGAATTAAGAAACAAGTCAATGCTTCTATTATGTCATTTGTCTTGCAATGGGAAAGTTGGTAGAGCGTCGGCGTAGAATCATCATGATTTCGGATCGAATCTCGTCGAAGCATAAAATTTTTATTTGATTTTCAAATAATTAATTTTAGTTTTATATAGAAGAAATTTTTTTCTCTCTAATATAAGGTATTTAGCAGGATATAAATTAAGGAATAAATACCGTCAGTGACGAAGCGTGTAGATCGCTGGAAAATTTTTTCTTCTGCCACTTAATATTGTGTTTCTGTCATATGTATATACATATATATATATTAATTGTAATTATTTAATAAGAAGTAACTAAAATAAAAAAATTTCTTTGTTGACTTAAGTAGGAATTGGCTTATTTTTTATATTACTTATTTAATATATTGTTATATTATTTATATATTAAGCCATATTTAAGATATTAAAATTACGAGCCAATAAGACGCGTATGTGACGAAACGCAAAATGAGGAAATACGACTCTAAACAAACGAAATTATATACTATCAATGCGGAATAACCAAGGTCGCTCTCTCTAGAACTCCACCCTTCCCTTTAATTTACAGTCCTAATTTAAATAAGAAACCTCTTACCAATCCACTCGTTGCTTGATTTCACAATTCATCTTTGATAATAACTATGTGGATTAATACGGTTAGTGGCAATGAGTTACATCCTCAAAACTAACAGAAGAACTTTAAGCTCAATAACAATGCACGAGCTGCCAATCCTTATTGTTTTCCATTAATTGCATATCATTTATATATCATTATATCTAAATCTCTTCACTCCACACAGTTCTACTTTCATCTAATTAACCTAATCACGTTTCATTTGGGTTGGGAAGAAATTGTAATTTTATGCAACAGTGAAGAGAAAATCACGAATAGCCCAACGTCACAAATGTGCACCGTAATGCCTTCACAGGTCACCGAATATCGTAAAAGCTCGCAAAAATATATATATTTCAATAATTAATTTGTTCAACAATGCAGTTATATGCGAGGCTTATTATATGCGTATTGAAATTTTTACTGATTGGAAATGTATTTTATTTAATTTTATTTCTTATATATTTGTTATGTTTTGACTTAAGGTAGAGTGCTATGGGATAGCCTTAGTTCAAAAGTGGAAGTTCCGAATCGAAAATTTTGAGAATCATCGATATACACCTCTGATACTAAAATAAAACCAATAAAAACTTGAACCAATGAAATTTTCCAGATATTTAAGAATTATGTCATTAAGTTCATGAATTAAAAAAATATTCCTTCCACAAGAAAATAAAGAACAGGTAATACGTTACAGAAATTTTTGGATATATATATATATATCACATATTTCGTCACATAAAAATATTTTCGTAATCAAGTATTTTTACATTTCTTTTATTCTAAGACGTTTGAAACACGGGTTTCTTCGACAACAATGTTTTTTCTTCTACTCCCCACCGCTCCCCCCCTTTTTTTAAGGAAAGGTATTTTCACTAGTAAAACAAAATTGCATGCACTTTGTGGAATGTTCAATTCAATGTAAATCTAAAATAATAATAACAATTATTTGTTTTTATACAAATTTTCCATTTTTGAGGGGAAAAATTCTACTAAAAGTTCAAGAATTTTGTGCACAACAAACATTTTTTAGCAGCATAGCTTTTTTCATTGATAGAGCAAAATTGCCTGCACTTTATAGAATTTTAAATTCAATATATATACAAAGAATGAAAATATATTTTAGATTTTTTTATATAAATTTCATATTAAGAAGAAAATTCTTTTTACAATTGTACAACTCTGAAGCCTGTTTTCTCTTATATTGTGTATTAGAGTTAGCCCAGTGAAAATTCCAATAATATATCTGCTTAGTTTTAGTTATAAATTTCGAATTGATTGGAAATTTTTGAATCGCTTTAAAGAAAACGACTATCATAAGAATTTTTCGAGCAAAATACGCTTTTAAAGGTACTTTCTATGCTGTTTCCGTGGGAGACAAAAACATAAGCAATGAAAAAAAAAATTGATTTTTACATAAATTGTAATTCTCAAATTATTTCCTGCATCACGAAAATAGTTTAAAAATATAAGAAAAACAAATAAAACTTCACTATACATCATTTTATGTTTACTTCAGGTATTAGATAAAAAAAAAGAATTTCAGCCAAACAATGCAATTTTTTTTCTCCACAAAAATTCCATTTAAGTAATCACATTCACTTGATGCGTTCTTTTGGACCAGATTTATCTATTTATTGGTATTCTTAGATACAAATACGTTTCTGGACAACCTCCAGAACAACTCTATATTGCAAATTTCAATGCCAAAAAGATAACAGTACAACAACAACAACACTAGCATCAAAAAAGACAATTCGAAAAGTATATCCTCATCCATCGGGGAAAAGCTCGGGAATAATCACTTCCTTTCGCCTAGTTTGCCAGAAGGATTGCAAGGTAGTGAAATTCGAATCCACATTTTCCCGTGTCGTAGCAACAACCAAGCAATAATTGAACGGCTCAGAGCCATCCTATTCCCTCAGAACAAATATTCTACAATAGATAATGAGGAACGGAGGTAAAAAAAAAAAGCAAGGGGAAACGGGAAAGATACGGGTCTATTCTGAGAGGAACGCGTCCTCCAAACCATATACAGATACCAATAAATTAACGAAGCAGAAAGCCTGGTAATATGACTCTAATTCTTCCTTAAAAATCTTGCTGTTGACTTGGAAACACGACGATTCCTTCGAACAACATTCGATGGGGAGATGGATTTTTGTCATTTGTGTTTTGCTGTCAGTGTTAGTCCCTTTTTGTGATTGTTCAGGGAGCTAGCTCAAAATTAGCGGGACAAAACCACGAAAATGATACGTAATGCCGGTATGAAATTAGAAGAAATGGGCTGTTATTTTGGATAGGACTTTTTGTTAAAAGAAGAAAAAAAGGCCAAAGAGAAAAGTTCGAATTTCGTAAAAGTTGTAGGCCTAGTAGATTGCTGTTTTCGACACAGAGAGGGATGTCTGTTTGGTTTCATCTCGAACTGTTCTTTCATATTAGTATAATGACGATGTAAAAGAAGTATTATTTTTTTTGATTTATTTACCTAGAAAGAAAACAGTTTCATATTTACGGATAAATATATCGTACACAAAAAGTGTTACATTGAGTGTTTACATAAAAGAAACGAAAGTTTTAAGGTATTGATATATACTCTTGTTGTTTAAAAAGATGTGTGCAATGTGTGCCTTAATTTTCCTTAAAAAGCTTTAATTCCTTGTGATAATAAATACTTGTATCGCATGTATACTTGTATTACAACCAGACATAACACATCGATCAATAACTCCCGAGTCTAATTTTGAAAACAACATTTTTTTGCAAAATTTTTTTTTATTCATCAACATAACACCTTTTGTTAACCATCAATATAATATTCCTTGTTAATCACCTTTAGGTGATAAGCAACTGTTCCTAAATCGTCAAATCTTTCGCGCGAAATCTTTGCTGCGAGTAAATCTAGCGACAAACAGCCGAACTGCATCGACTGTTGCCGTTTTATTCCGACGAGCACCGCGGAAAATTTTAATTTGGAAAAACTTTTCTACTTCACTTCAAAACCTTTTCCTGGCCTGATCGATCGCGTAACTCTGAAGTACGTTCTCGCCAAAGGCTAGTACCACGAAAGCGACCTGGTCAGCCGGTTTCCGACATGAGCGCCATCTCTAATAGTCCCGAGCTATTGATCGACGTTATATCGCGCCAAACGCGATATTCAAAATGACGGGAAACGGATTTTATTTGATGTGCTGCATTTTTTGATCTTAATCAAAAGGATAATGTATAAAATATGTTTCAGAAAGATTTCTTTTAAAATTTAATTATCTCCCTTCTTAACACTCAATCCAGAGAGATATTTAACTAAATTTCCTGTATGATACAATTCATATTTAAAAAATTCTTTGTCAAAAAATTAATTTATTCTTAATAAAATAAGCACACCACTTTAGTCTTTTAAATTGATATTATAAATAATAAATAAAATGATGGATAATTTACCTATGAATAGGACGTCTATTGTAAATAAAACTCAAACCATTAATCAAGTAAATTTGGCATCAGTAACTGCTCAAAAAGGTCAAAATGGCCTCAAACATTGAACCAATAGCTACACTAAAAAATTTAATGGTCGCAGTAGTCTAGTGATCATTACGGTCAAGTGACTTCTATTAGTGGTTTCTTTTGTTGATCCATAGGGTTCGAGCCTTGATGTTTAAAACCCACTCGTGTTGCTTAGCTTGTGGCTAATGGTTTGCTGATTATATGTAGAAACGTCTAGGCTATTGAGGCTCAGTCTGCAAATCTGTATCAATTCCATCACCACCTTTGCTAATTTCACTCCCTCACACCACTAATTCACCCCTTCACACTCCACTTTCATTAATTTCACTCATACCTACTCACTGCCATCTACTCATGGCCACACTACCTCATACACTCTGCACTCACATACTCCATAATTTGCTACCTCGTTACACTCCATACTCTACTCTACTCTTGCTAATTTCCCTTTACTCTGCTACTCTACTTGGCTAATTTCCCTACTGCTAATTTTACCTGCCACTCCACACACTCACAACATCACAAATACTCATAAATACAAATAAATTTTATCCATCTCCCTCTCTCCCTCTTGAAAGCTTAAGTACCTTATATATACACATATCAGTCTGAAATTCCATAAGGCTCTGTTCTCTTCTTCGGAGGAAGCCCTCTGATATGGGGCCAATTGTTGAGAGTGCAAATTCCCAGAGGGATTGCTGAGATATATTTTGTATAGGACCTGTCACAGGGCTGATGGGGTAAATCTGAAGTTTCAGCTCACCTAAATAGCCGCCCTCCCTGCTTGGTGGGGTGGAAGCTCTGAGAGGGTTCCAGCCTGGCATTGTCTCGTTCCTGGTGGAGGCTCAAAATTCTTGAGGTCCAAGCCGCTAGCTCCCTGCCATCGACAAATGCGCCATAAACTTCAATAAACAATTCATTAAAATTACAAAACTCCTCATTTTATTCAAAAAAATTTGAAACAAAAAGTAATATAGACTTAAGTAGTTCTCCCGTATCTAAAAGATAGTTTTGATTTCCTAACAAAATAAATGCCCTTTTCTTCAGTAATTTCCTTTTATTATTATTTTTAAAATCATAGTTTATTGAGCTACAGACGCACTAATCTTCAAAAATTATTCCAAAAAAGGTACAGATAACCATGCCTAATTCATAACCAAAGAACTTAAAATAGCATTCTTACATCTTCACCAGGATGAGAAGACCTCATCAGCACGTGAAGAGAAGGGAAAAGAATAGAACACGAGAAAAGAAATCAATACAAACAAAAAAAAACATAAAATCACCCAGAACAAATACTGTATCTCCCCTGAATTGACTCTGTCAACGCCCATCTTAATGCCTTTGTTCCTAAATGATGGCAGAACAAAATATCTGGTCATGATCTGCTTTTTACCTTGTTGCATAAGTGGAGCCGTTCTCTAGAATGAGTGAAGAATACTACAAAAAAAGTAATAATGAAATTTTGGTGCAAAAAAACAACTGCCTGTAATAAAGAGGACTCAAAGACAGAGTGAATTCATTCCACTCAAGCGATCGCGAGTCCGAAAAGTCGGTAAAATTTAGTTTATGGGATTTAATTAGATTTAAGCTCTTTAAATCCTCCGCAATTAAGACTCAATCAATCAGCAGAAACTTCTTTCGGGTAAGGATAGCCGAAGTTCCTGTTCTTCGGGCTTGGCCCTTTCTGGTGACAAGTATTTGAGCTCACAGAAAGAAACAGAGTGAAATATTTGTTTGCTGATAATGTAATATCCCACTACTCAGGATTTGGAATTGGTTTATTTATTTGTCCAACTTGAATGCTGGTGAGTTTTGTATCCTTATTATGGAATTGGAATCCTTGATTTAAATAAATGGCCGGAGCTGGCTCTTTGAACTTTGCCTCATATATTGCTGGATTAAATTGATTCGGTGTTATTTATTTGTTATGATTATGGAAAGAAAAACATATATGGTAAATGAAAAAAAATTCTTTTTTATAAATTACCATATGTCTCGCAAATAATTTGTAATAATTAGTTACTGAAAATTTAGCGGACTTTTCTTTTACCGATAACTCGGTGAAATTTTCAAGAACTTTCTACTGGTAAATTACTGGGAATTTTTTAACTCGTGTACATTAAGTAAAGATTCATAAAAATAAGACATTTTTATTTAATATTTGTATGCTGTGACAAAAGTAAATAAAATAAATTATATTCTAAACATAAATGATTCAAATGAAATTCAGCAATTTTATAACAAATCACAACCAATATTTATACAAGAATATTTTTTTACAATAAAACAATTACAAAATAAATAGTTACATACGTTATATGTATGTCAACCTTAAAAAAATAAGCACGTAAGATGCATGTGCCAAATAATTTCACCACAGAAAAAACTTTTTTAGATTTCCTATTCGTTGGTTTACTAAAAATTAATGAATCGTATACTACTTAAATGTATTTTCCCCTCATATTTTTCCGTTGCAAATACTTCATTTTTTTTATATAATTTTATTAATATTTTTGAGTGGGCCAGGTGGACTACTATGTTGAATATCTGTTTTTTAAGTATATATTAAGTTTTTCTTTCATGGATAACGGGACTGCACATATCAAATGAAAAGTATATGATAGCTATATACATAACTTACTGAATACCTGGTAAAAATAATGTAGAATTACAATTAAAATTTTAACATCTAAACAACATCTAAAATTTACAATTTACCGGCATTGAAATCAGTAGTTATAATAAATGTTAAGCCCTTTTTAGATTTTCATATAACTATTAAAATGAGTTCAAATTTACCGAAAAATTAAATAAATTGATAACAGAGGTAATATGACGTTATCGGTTCGTAAATGAAAAAAACTGACATTCCTTATTATCATTTAAAAAGTTAGGCACTACAATTATAACAGAAAGCGTTAATCTCGTAATACACATTTAAAAATAGAAATAAAGCAATAAAAATATACCTTAATATAAAATCTACTTCACTTGAATTATGCAGTCGTAAGTAAGAAAGAGAATTACACATAAACATTGGGGAAAAAAAAACATCATTTTGCAGTTATTTTTAATACATTTCGAATAATATTGTGAAAAGTGTATTTATAAAATATTATTATTATCAAGCCCACTGACTTTTTAAAACTATTTAGCTAAAACTTGAAACAAAATGGCTAGTACGCTTTGTGACCCACATAATGCCTTTCAAATATCACTACATTCTAAAAATTATTACCGAGAAAAAGAAATTTATCTAAAGGTGATGGAATGCTTACAAAGTATCTTAATAGGGGCTGTATGCACAATTAAAAATACCTGGGAACGAAATTTATTTAGAAATTCATCAAATTTTGGTTAACATTACAAAAGGCTGTTAGTAATAATGATGTAAATTCGATTAAGATTGGTAATATATTTTAAAATCTATCGAATCTTTAAATACTGCAGAATACCTTTTACGATAAATTACAAGTATTATTTATTTTTTGACTCTTAGGAAGCAATATAACTTTCTATCATACCTTGCACTTAAGATTGAAACACACTCAAAGCTTGATTAAAAGAAGACAGCCTCTTAGCCATAACATTTGTACGTGTAACCGGACTTTCAAACTTTTATTATAACAATGTACTACATTTGAAAGCTATTTAATACATTGTTTAATTGCCCAGGTATCACTGGTGGGCTGAGAACTAAAGGAAATGTTAAGCCCCATGAAAACGAAGATGAAGCAGAGAGGCGTAATTGCACCTGACATAGCATTTGGAGTCTTTCACCTCGTTCCAAAGAGGAACGAATTCCAAAAGTAATATCACTTTCATTCTGATGACGAAGTAAAAATCTAACATTAAAGCCTGGTGTCGATTATAACCACCAAAATTCTTCTCCTGGAGATTGACCGATCAGTCAGGCGTTGGCGCACGTGCGTGGAAAGGGATGAGGATTATGACGAAAAACGAATCGTGTGTCACGTAGAAGATATATTCAGCTTTCAAATACAACAAGAATAGAAACAAATGGGTCACAAATAAAAATAAGTTATGTCGATAGGGGCATCACTTTTCATTGCTGCGTGTGTGTAAAAATTTCTGTCTGTTACTATACGATTGTTTTAAATCTATTACTTTTTTACTATTATTCAAAAAAATTCGATAAGAAAGCAGGTTTTAGAAAATGATGTTTAATTTGCTTGAGGTCAACAACAGAACTATAGTAATAACAGAAATAATAAAATAGAGAATGGCTTTGCTAATTTCATTTTGAAATGTGCTAACGTAATTTTTTAAGACTTATTCAGGTTATATAAAAGACTTTCGCCTTTGGTAGGAGTTCATTCGTCGATGGAAGTATTTGAGTCTTTATAATGGATAGCTATCATCTTCCCAATCTACATCACCGGTTGCCAAAACGAATATTATTTTAGCGTAAAGTAAGGGAATCTCCGAAACTTAGAGTCACAGAAACAATCGCTATTGAGAAAAGAAAATACTCTCTTCAAATTCCTAAAGCATTTTTATTTTCAAAGGAAAATATTCTTAATACAAAAATGTTGTCATTGTTAAGAACAAAACAAGAAGATTCGGCCATAAAAATCAATTATATTAACTATTATTAAAATAAGAAAAAACGATAAATTATTATAATAGACAATAACTATTCCTTTCAGATATTAAAATAAAAAGCAGACGATAAAATAATAAATTAAATATATCTTGGCAGCAAAGTAAATGTAATTATTATAAACATAATGTATTATAATGCAATATTTTGAACCTAACACTATGCACCCTTTGCTTTATACCCACGCATTTTTTGACGCCATTCTCTCAAAATAACATGTTAGCATACATTAACATAAGTAATTAAAACAAACAAACAAATATGCAATTTTTTTTATGTGCGATAAAATTTTTAGCAAATAAATATGATTTATTTTGCGACAGATCAATTATTGCTAGAAGTTATGATTCTCAGAAATCCCTCACCAAAACTCGTGAAACAAAGGTGCTATTAGGATTTAAACGTAATAATTAAACACCAATGATTCACAGAATTTTTGGCTTCATAAACACAATCAATCATTCGATTCTTCTTTACGATTCGCCGCCGAGGTGTGCTTGTGGGGGCGTACAAAAGAATGGGAAAAACATGTAAACACGCATTCTTCAACGTTTAGCTTTCTCTATGCCAAATTAGCGCTTCTAGCCCTACCCTCTTCGAAGAACC
>BMAW01118567.1:0-12894 GCA_019974015.1 Nephila pilipes
AGATAGAAGCGGGAGCAACTTTATTTGCTGTAAACAATTATAAAAAATAAATTAATGGATCAAAATTTTTTCCTTATCAAGAAACTCTTACAAATTTTAATACTGAGGTATAAAAAGCCAGAACCTTCATTACAAAAATGAGCTTAACATTTCTATGAGTAAGTTTACATGTTATGTAACATACATTATGTAACGGAGGATTAATGTAAAAATAACTTTAAGTGAAAATATAAAGTCTTTATTTTCAGTCGTGTACTCTCCCATACCCCTATTTACTGAGTTAAAATGACATTCCTTGAAGATGTTTCATTTAGTGATTTAGTATCTAGATAGACATTCGAAACGCTTAGTGAGATTTTCCTATACTTATTTTATATTTTTCTATTTAAGAAAATATTTCTTTTTGAGAACCTATTTTTTAACATTGGGTAATTAAAAAAACAATTTATTGTTTAATGAACGTCACACTTAGATGCAACACAAGATGGCTTCTTCGCATTTGGCGAAGAACAGACTTAATGTAAATAACATTCATAATGGATGGATATTTAGAAAAGGATTCACCCTCTCTTTTTTACGGATTTCAAAGACGAATGTACAAAAGGAGTTTCTGAAGGGATCTAAAATAAAGAGGAAGGAATTAGTGTAGTACCCAATTGGAACTTGCTGGGGTTGACATCGAGTCCGATGATCTTTGCCGCTCCACTGTCCCTGCAGCCCATGACGACACACATGCCAACTCCACCTAGACCCCAAATGGCACAAGAGGACCCTGGAGTCACTTGACCAATGTTCATGACCGCGCCGTAACCCGTGGGAATGCAGCAGCCTGCCAAGCAGAGGATGTTAGGGTTAGCTGCTGGATTCACCTAAAATGGATTTAATACAAATAGACATGGAAGTTGTAATTAAATGTCAGCAAGGTAAATAAACTAAATTGTTGAAAGCAATGCGTTGATGCAACAGATTCAGACACCAAAAGGACCACGATAGAAATTAGATTGCCTGACTGATTCATTCGTTCTCTAGCTCACCTACTCCAAGAGTCACTCACTCGCACAGTAGTTAATTTACTCACAACACACTCACTTTTTCACTCACTCCTGCTTTCAATAATTTATTTCCTCTCTCCCTCTCTCAACCATGTCCTCTCTCATACATTCACTCACAATCATAGTTGAAATGTATTTTCGATGACGTTTAACAGATGGAAATATACAATAGTAACATCAACCTACTTTAGAAACATCATCTATCGTCAGAGGCTTTTTGATCAAACAAACAGATGCTTTTTGATCCACCTTCATAAATTTATTCTTTTGATTTTTTTTTCTGTATTGTTTTTAGGGTTATGCTATATATTATTTAGTTTTGTAGTATGCTATTTCCTCTGAATTCCACTGTAAAACATCTCATATAAATTCTGAATCAATATTGTACTAGTATCCGAGAAAAGGTTACATTCCACACACAATTCCTAGAGATTTATATCCTTTTTAACCTTCTTTTTGCGTAAGAATTGAAACAATAAATTTAAAGAATTAAATCGTGCCGCTTTTATACATTTTCAACAGGGATTTAATTATGCAATTGATGGAAGGTTCTATTAGAATGATTGTCTAAATACTTTTTAGGTTGATTGATTCGTAACGTCGCACTGAGAAGCAACACTAGGACTATTGGCAACAGACCTCGTAGTTTGGATCCTTAGTCAAGAGACAAGGATGCACTTGAGCTGTCACTCCTTTCTCCAAACTTTCACACCTCGCCATGGAGAATTTAGAGTCTCGACAGATTTAACGAGCATCAGCTCCACTATACGGTGGTTCTTTAGTGGCATCAGAACTCAAACCCAAAACTGGAATGAAACAACGTCAGGCCTGAGCTCACGAGGATGACCACTCGGCTACCTTGGTCACAAAAGAATTTAAGATCTTAATCTTTAATATATGCTACATGAATCACTTACATTCCACTTGACATAGGTTTATGTGTAGTCGTATGATTTGAAATTCAGATTTTGGTAATGTTAAAACATCGAATTTTTTTAGAAAATTTTATTATTGTTAAAATCAAACATTGTGTGCAAAAATCAAAAATTGAGCTCCTTCTTAATTTTAGTTTTGATTAATACCAGTATTTTAACACATTCATTGACAGTACATTATAGAAATAAAATATTTATCCCGTCCATAGATAAGGACGATAGGAATCGTCATAATTATTTCCCTTAAGAAACAAATGACAACTTGGGCAGTCACAATATTATGTTTAAATATATGAAACATCAAAAAAGATTGTCCTTCCAGGATACTTGTTAGTGCTAAAAAGTAATTCAAAGAAGGAATACTTTTACTACTTTTAACTATGTAAAACTATACGATGATATAAAAAGGTAATTAAAATTTTTTTTGGGACCTATGTGTTTGGAATTTTTTCTTCACATACAAGAAATTGTATCGAAAAAGAAAAAAAGAGAAGGAAAAAAAAAGTAAAAAGAAAAAGTAAAAATATTTTTTAAGTTCCTAACACAACCTTGTAGAATGTTTGATTCCCGTTGCAGCCAAAATAAAAAATGGTAAATATTTAATGATAAAAAGTAGAAAATATCATCCAAGAATTGTGAGCCTTTTAGTTATTAATGAACCAAGCCAAAACACCAATCGGTCGTATCTTTTTGAATTTCAACGATTTCCTGAACAAATTCCAACTCCTGCAGATTATAAAAGAAAAAAAAAATATGCACGATAAAGAATATTGGAGAAAAAATATAAAGAAAGAAACGTTTAGATGCAAAGGACGCAAAGATAAACTTGACTTCTGTCCAAATTGTTTCGAAAGCTTTCACCAGAAATGTTACTGACAACATTTAATTAGTTTGCTTATAAAACTATTTTTGTCTGAGTTTCTATTTGGGTATTACATTTTTTTTTTTTTTTTAAATTCAGATTAGGATTTTTTTCTAACATAATTTTTAATTGTCATTACGGTTATAACCGTCATTTGTCTATATGTGGTTTAACTGCATTATAAATCAGAATGGCGGCTATACCCATCAAAAAATGCGTTTTTTTAGTTATTTTAATTACTGAGATATTATTCTATAAATATTTCGAAAGAAAAGTCATTTTAACCTAGAAGATAAAAATACGATATTGCTAGTTCACCCACATTTCAAAACTGTCCTTGAATGTGTTAAACAACTTTAGGGATTTTCTATTATTTGCGAAGGACACATACTTTTGAAAAAGAAAAAAAGATTATTTTTCAAATTAAAACAAATTTATTTTTGTAAATAAGATCTCAAGCAAACTTTTGCAAAGAATAAATTTAGCCTCCAAAGGTGCTAACTTTTTTTAAAAAAAATAATTAAATTATTTAATTAAACATTAGAATTAAAGCAAACATTAATAGGACAACAGAACAGAAATTTGATTCATTGATTGATTTTTTTTTCACTCATTCACACAATCACTTATTTATTTATTTGATCAGAAAAATATTTAGAAAAAATTTGTTCGTACGACCATTTATCGTTGACTAAAACAATAGTCCCTTGAGAGGCTATTAATTACTCTATGTTTTATTTCTCCATAAAAAACATTTTTACTCACTTTTGCTACGTTAAACTCCGACGTCACTGTGTATTCAGAAAATGTACTGATAGAGTTCATTTGACTCAAAGCTATTCCTTTGCAAGTGATACGGGAAGTACCATCCATTTGAAATGCATTTCGCTAGAAATGAAAAGAAAAAGAAATAAGCTTTTTTTTCTCGATTAGAAAAAAATACGTAACGATGTAAAGGGGACCATGACATGCGAGGAAAAGAAAAATACCGAATTGAAGACTATTTTTTTTTGTGACATATATGTTTTGAAATTGCTTGTAGATCATGGATTTTTTGTGTGTGTCAATAATTACACAGTCGAATCTCTCATTAATGAACTTTTACACCGGTCCTAACTGAATTCCTATTTAACTAATATTATTTTAAATGATTATAATCACCTTCTGAGAAAATGAAAGTTTTCTTATAGTGAACCGAAATTTATTTCCCACACATATCGTTTCCAGTTTTTCAAAAGTAATTTAATACATTTATATGAGGATCTTCGAAAGACAGCATTCCCAAGCTTCCTTTCCAAATCCCACTTTTCTTACCTCTCTGGCGTTCTAGGAATCAACCATCACAAAATAAATAGAATTCATTTTTCCCTCTCTTCCCGCCGTGTCTAAGAACTCACTGGTTCATTACATAGACCAATTAAAAAAAAATCAGAGCACTAGGAAAATGGACCATAGAGGTGTCGTCTGATATCATCCTTCTTTTTATCTCCAGAGGTTGTTTTCACGCGCGAATGACCGTTTTGGGATGAAAATATATTTTGCTTTCTCAGCAGTATCATAAAAAAATTGGTAAAAATGACGAACTCCTTAAAGAAGAAAGCATTTTCAATTGAAGAAAAAATAAAAATAGTCAAAATACTCTGTCAAAATACTGTATACAAAATACTTAGGTGGATCCAATCACCAATCGAATGGATCCACCTATGCCAAACAATCGAGGATTTGTAAGCAATTTTCTTATCAAAACCTGCAGTTTCTATCATTTGGAAAAATCACAGTAGGATCAGTGATGACTGAAAAAAAAAAAAAAAAAAATGGATGGAGCAAACAACGTTGCTCTGACAAAGAGAATGCGTAAGTTCTTTTAAAATGGTTTCACTCCTCCCAATGATTACTTTCTACTAAATTTTGGATAAAGGGAGCCTTCAGTTACAGTAAACATTTTATTGGGTCCATAAGTGTTCACTATAACAAGGTTTGGCTAATTTTAATTTAATCTTTCTATAGTACAATAAAAGTAATTTTTTGGTGAAAACGTTTTTTTCCCTTTCTTAATTAAATATAAATAAGATTTAAGAAACATAATTGCATTTAGTTACTATTCTAAAAAGTATTCCCGAAAAATACAAAATATATTACACTTCACTTATAAAGTAATGTATAAAAAATAGTGAACTATTTTTTTGTGATGATTTCACTATATATTTTCTTTATAAAATTATAGAACTGTGTTAATCAAAATTTTTTTCTTTACTCATATAAAAAAATCCTTTCTTAAAATTTTGGTATTACTTAGAGTAACAATAATTTTGGATCCCTAAATGCAGAGGCATAATATAGAAGCATAAGAAAATTGGAAGCTGTATAAACTGATTTTTTTTTAAATTAAAAAGTACCTGTGATGAATCTGTATTTCCCGATTTGTCTGTCATCGTGAAAATTAGTTTCATCGCAAATCTGAAGTTCAACTTTATTCCAAGCACAGATAAGGTAATTAAATTATCGCACCAAAAACTGTTCAAAAACGTAATCAATTACTTTTCAAAACCTTATTTATTATTTCAATAACGAGGGCAACTCTCTCTTCTAGTACATTGTCCCTCCACACGAATGCTAACAACGTCTACAAAGTATCAGAAATTACTCTTACCGGGATACGATGCGAGTTAATCCACAATGGATAAACTTCGATTAGACAGCATCGGGTCCTACTCCCCATAGATCACACGGACACGAAAGTATAATTCCAGCGTACTATTCAAAGCCTTCACTCTAACAATCTTGCTTTCTATATCTTTGAAATTCTTTCCTTATCGCTCTTATACGACTTGATTGCATCTATTTACTACTCTCCTAAAATTTACATAATTTGCATAACACCGTTTTGCATGGTTGGGAAAAAAATCTGGTAACTCGAAAGTATCAGAAAGAAACCCAGATGTTAGTTAAGGTAAGTTTCGAGAATGGGCCGTGTTGCATACCTAAATGCAAATATGTCTCAAAAATCTATCGATATTCAACCGACAGGTAAAAAACAGTTTTTTAACTAAAGAATTACTCTTATAGTTCTATAAAATAATTGAAATAGCCTAAAGGCACTCAAAAAATTGCTTAGCTCTTTTGAAAACTTCAAAAGATTTAAGTCGCAAAAATAAAAAAGTCTTTAATATGGTTACTGTTCCTCGCGTGTCTCGGAGTTCTTAACAAAAACTAAAAATGCGAGTAAAAATATGTCTACAATAATAATTAATTCAATTTTCACAATTTTACAGAGCGTTTGTAAAATAATAGCGGAATCTTAATTCGTAATTGCTGTCCAATGAATCCCGTTGCAACCATGACGACGGAGCCATGCCTCCTGATATTCATGGTAGAAATGACAATGTGTAAGAAAATTTGCGTTTTATGCTTTCCATTGCAGTGCCATCTATAGATTCACCGCTTGTTCTCCACCTGTGCTTTGTAGGTTTGAAACTGCTTGTTTAGATGTTTTCTATCACTCCTTAAATTTTTGCCAATGAGTACCTCAACACCTTGTATATATATATATATATATATATATATATATCTGTGTGTGTTTGTGTGTGTATGTGTGTATGGGTGTTGAGACTTAATCAATAATATGTTTTAACAGCCAAACACTGCAAATAATTAAAACAAAAAATAATGAAATTGATAAATACCGGTGTTTTTCTGCATAAATGAGTCTTCGTGCTTTTGCAGTTATCGCAATCACCGCAATAGCTTTCAAAAACCAAAACCACTTTGTCACCTGAAACAGCAATTACTTTAAAAACTTTTCCGTTGTAATCTTTATAATAATCCCCATTATAACCTCTGAAAACTACACCCACATAATCATTTTAATAATAATCATTTTATTAAAGTTCTCATGAAAAGTTCGACTATAAAAACATAAAAAAGAAGGAATTACAAATACTATTATGGTTCATATACAAGCATTTGTATTCAATTCTATTCATATATTTCCACCCTAATACGCTAGATGGCAGCACGACAAATACGTGAAACACTGCTTTTATTGGAGTGGAAAATCTACCAACGCTGAATTTTAATGGTTCTCAACATAACTTATTTCTCAACATAAACAAATTAATAGATAAAAAATAAAAATGAACTACAAATGAAAACAGTAGTGAAGAAAAAAGATTCTTAACTGCATTCATTTTATGAAAGGAAATAAATTCTTTCGGAATACAATTTTTCTCACAATACGTACATTCTTTATCAACTGCTCTATCCACAGATTTTACGAAATCTTGTGATGTCAAAACGATTCTTTCAGTACTTTTTGTAATAATCAGTTAATTGATAATTACAAAAGATAATAACAATTTAAAAAACACAAACAATCTTCTCAGCAACTAACCAAGTAAATAGGTTATTTACAATAATTTCAGTAACAACAGCAATAAGGACCTCTCCCAGACTAAAAATGCTTTTTTTAACACACGTATTGATAATGACTATAATTCAAACAAAATTAAAGGTAGATTCATACTAAGACTTAATTTTTGTTTTATTAATACATTGTTTGAATTAACATTTAATTTTACGTGAAAAAATTTTTCTGGTTTTAAAGCAAGTAATTTTTTTTTTTTTCAAATCAATTTGCTGAAAATATCATGAGAGATTTTGTTATATCATTAATCATTAAGTAGGAATAAATTATTGGTTATTCAAGTTTCTTCAACAAGCTGAATAAATAACTCATTTCCTTCTTTTTTTTTTTTTGTATGGATTCAAAATCACTTCATAATATTGTAAGAAAGACACCATATACGTATTCTTTTCTTTTCACTTATTAAACAAGTCAGTTTTAATCGAACTATTTGTTTGATCATCGAATCGTTTTCGATGACATAGCGTTTCGTACAATACTTCGTTAAATATAAAGTTGTATTAAATCAACAATATCTAATTTGTCATCATCATTTTACATTTCAAATAAAAAGTAATAAGCTTATTGCACTTGTATCAAACCCACATATTTGCTTAGAGAAAATAAAAAGCGCGATGAAGATTAAAGATTTTAACGAAACAGTACTTTTAATAAATATTTTAAAATGTTATAGTTAGCTTACGATTCCCAAATTTTATTTTATTTCCTCTAAATGGTGGTAATTTACAAAAAATAATTCAATTGAAAGCCCTCAAAGGCTTCTAAAAAGACTTTTCATCAATTTTAATTGTTCAGGGAAGCCTGAAACCCCTAGACGGCACATTTCCGGGTAGGGGAGTGGGGATTGTCTCTATTGGATCTTCCAATGGGTAGTAAAAAGAAAATATAACACCCTCCAAGGACCAACAGGTAGAAGTCCAATTTCTTGTCCTTTTATTCAAGAATTTCACTCGATTAAACGCATTGATGTTTTTAAATCCACTTAGCATTCCACTTTATCAAATAATCTTTTTCCCATTCTAAATTAATATCTTGTTTTCATATAACGGCGGATACTGCCAGTAACAATTTCTCTGCAGAACTAAGATAACTGATCTGGCAACTGTTGGCATTCAAGTCTTTCGAAATGTGTAAAGTATACTCTGCATTATCCATGGATATGACGACAACAATAGCATCAGTGATAATTAGAATGATCAAACACAATTTATAGTTCCAACTATAAATTTCACTCATTAGTCCCTAAGTAAACTGTTTGTTCTTGATCATTGAAAGTCTCAGTAAATACGTACAAAACTTAGTGATGGATAAATAAATTAATTATCTGAATATAATTGGTAATAATTAAGGAATGATATAATTTTCCTTACCTGGTTTCACACTTGTAACACCTTCCCCAACACTCTCGATGACACCTGCTCCTTCGTGACCGAAGACCCCAGGGAAGGGATAGTTTTTGTCTATTCCTTCTAAAACATGCAAATCTGAATGGCACACACCCGTAGATGCCATCTTAAAATAGACAAATTAGCGCATTTTAAAGACGGGATTTAAACGAATTCTTTTTAGTTTGTGTAAATTGTAATTAAAAATTATCGTAAAGGAGTTTCTTTAACTACAGGAAATATATTATTATAATATTTAAAAAAAAATCTTGATTCTTAAAAATCTTTTGACTCACTCTTTCAAATAATAATAACAATAATAATAATAATAATTTTTTAAATCTTATTGTTTTTTTTTAAAATTCAATTTTCAAATAATTTTATTGTTACACTGTTTTAGGCATTTCAAATGATTTTATTCATAATTCAATATTTGTGATTTGACTTAAAATATGGGTTATTACGAGAACATTGATAAATGTTTAGGTTTAGAATTTTTTTAGAAGAGATTATAAAGAAATATTTCTTTCTTAGAGCGCATTACATATGCGTTATATTAGATAGTACATTAGTTAAATAATAATATTAATTGTAGTTTTAAATAATCGTATTAATTAATTTTGGCTATTTCGAGATATTTTCTGGATATAGCTCTGAATTGCATTAAATATGTAATTTAGGTAAAATTTCACTTAGGACTTTATAAATAAGTTATAATATATCTTATTGAAAAATAAATAATTTCTTAACCTAGCAACATCTGTTTTTTCAGATGATCTCTTTTTACCCGTTCCCGTTCACCCTTAAAAGTTGTTCTTGAACCTGCTCTTTAAATTCTTTAAGCAATATCTTAAACGAATTTAACATCACACAATTATCACAGATGTATACAATAACTACTTCGCACATTTGGAGATAAATAAAATCTGTTTAAATTTATAAGAATCATGCCAGTATTTTGGGTTAAATTTACACTAAGCCTATATAATTTTCTAATTTTATCCACGAACCGGAAAAAAACAAAGCATCTTTGGTAATATCTCAGTATGAGAAATTTTAATACATGTTTACATGTGTTCAAAACAAATTTAACATTTGAAGTAAATTCTAGTAACTGAAAACATTTTTGAGATATCCACTTTCAGATCACAAAATGTTCTTCCTAGTTTAGGGGAAAACTTTCCAATTAGTTTTGTTTGGTTCGTGAATAATAGGAATAAATTAAATTTCTAGCATTCAATATAAAGAAGTAAAGAAAAATATAACTATCTACATCCTTCTTACCTGAAATTCTAAAAATTCTGAAATTTTCTAAAAAATCTTGCATTTCTTTAATTGATTTTATTATACTTTCTATTCCTTTATAGATTTAAACTTCTAGTACTGCTTAACATGTTTCATATTAGGCCTAACCTTCAAAATCCGGAAATGTCAATAATTTTAGAAGAATAAATTAATTCCATTTACTGTTAATTTTGTTAATATGGTGGTCAACCTTGGTTCGAAATCAAGTTAAACTCAAGATATTTTAAGGGAAGGAAGAAGTTTCTTTCTAACGGTTACGTATGAATTGAAATCACTTATGGAATATTGATATCAATTTTCTTACTTTCACTCTGACTTCTCCTTTCTTAGGAGCTGCTACCTCAACCGTTTCCATCGAAAAAGGCTTGTTGACTTCCCAAGCTACTGCAGCTTGACACTGAATTGGCTGAAATAAATAACCAAACAGTAATACGATAAAATTTCTTTCCGTTTTCTTCAGTGTAAAGAGTAAAGGAAAGTAAACAAGCATGACATTGGTAATTTAAAACTACATTAATGTTTAGTAGAAATTTTTCTCAAAACGCTTAGATTTATTAATATTTTTTATCATTATTTTATTGTATTGATACTTTTCTGTCTGTTTACGTTTGCTAAATTTATCGTGAAACTTCTTAACACACATCATTGTCTTGTAGTTTAGAACTACAAGACAATGTTTACATTTCTACCCCTGTGACGTATTTATTTCATTATTTAACTCTATAGCCATCTCCAAGTTAATCAAACAGTCAATAAGCTTAAAATTCCAAATGAAGATATACCAGGGGAAGATAACACGGTTTATCAACCATTAATATAGAATATCTAAAATTTCTCTCTCTCCCCGAATCCCTCTCAACTCAATGAATCCCTGTTTATATCATAATAATAAAGTCTTAGATAATCAAATCATTCATTCCAATTCAGACACTTCTTGTTTATAACAAGCTCTGTACTTTAACTAGGAGTCGCTTCAATCTTTTAAAGAACAACAATCCAAAATTTAAGAAGAGAGGGAGAACGATGCCATTTTACCTCAATTAACATATTTACAATCTCTACGCACTCCAATTATACATAAACAAATATTTACAAAATATACAAAGACTTCCAAAGAGCCATGCTTTCACAAACCTGTGTGCTTTAGCAGTCAGGACAAATTACGTCCAAAACAAGGAAAACTCACCTTGCGAGGTCAAGAACTAAATGTAATCCGAAATCCTTCCCATGATCCCATGCGCTCTCACTTAAGACAAGACGAGACTTCTCCTGGAGGTATCCCAATAAATTGTTTCCGACTCAATTCAAACGATTTATTACAATGATTCACTTCAATTTACAAATGTCTATCATCTTGTCTCGTGATCCTCTATCTCCCTTCTCTTTCCTTTCACTTCTGTTTCGCTTATATATCGCTATCTCTAATTCAATTCAGTACACTTCTCCTCTTCATCTAATTTTCCTAATCCCATTTCATTTCGGTTGGGAAGAAAATGTAATCGTATGCGTTTCAAATTACTCAAAAGTCCCCGATGTCAGAGGGAAAGCTTAGTTCATTGCATGAGCAACAACCATAGTGATAATTAATTAGCTAAAATATTTAGACCAAGTTTACAATCTGCCAAGTTTAGACCAAGTTTATAATCAGCGACCCTAAAATCTAATAAAACAGTGATCAAGATTCTACCATTAACCTATAGCAGAACTGGGAGTGTAATGAGGACCAACCTGCTCTGTTTGGAATTAATTTTAAAAATTAAGAATATTAACGCCTCTAAGTATAAATTTACATGAGCAATCGACCTATCTTACAGACTCGGTTAAAGATAATAACTTAAAAGAACAGTGTTTGAATTACTTCAGCTGCTTAAACAATTTGGCAAACTCCATATATTGATCCTAAATTGCGTCTTAATGTGAGTATTCTAAACGTAAATGAGCAAAAATGTAACTGAGAGAAGTCTAGAGTTTATATATACACAAATTTCTTTTACTTAATTTTGATTTAATGCGAATTAGGAAAAAAAAAATTAATTTTCTTTTTACATGCCTTTTTCGATTTAACACGATCGAACTAAATTTTTAGAAGAAAATTTTGTTTTAATTTTATTCTTTACTGCGACATTGGAGACGAGGAATGTAAAACGATTTTCATTTGTAAGAATTACCCGAATTATATAACTTCTAAATCGAATTTTGTCTGCCTTGCCAGCATTTTGAGTTTGTTATTCAAAGTGAAAACATTTGCGATACTTGTTTTGTTTTGATTGAAACGTTTCAGACATATCAAAACAAGTCTCGGAAATAACTATGTAAATAAATGGTTCCCCCATAACACAAAAAAAGATGAGAACGCGAGGGCGAGCAAACCAACGATTAAATCTTTATTATTATTATTTTTTTTTATCTTATCAACGTTTTGATCACACGTTCAACGAGACGGGTGGAATATACATATTTATTAATTTTGCGTAAAAGTCAATAAAAAGCAAGTAATAGTTTTAATTTAGTTTAATTTTTATTAACGTCGCACTAGACGCAACACGAAGGCTATTGGTGACGGACCTCGTAATTTTGAATCACGGTCAAGTGACGAGGACGACACCTGAGCTGGCACTCCCTTTCCTAACATCCACACCACACCACACCAACGGGAGGACTTTGGGCCCGAAGAGATTTAACGTGCATCAGCCCCGGCTACACGGCGGGTCTTTGGCGGCCAAGGATCAAATCCACGACTGAACGAAAACCGCCGGCCTCTAGTCCACGACCTTGACCACTAGGCTACCGCGGCCCAGTAATAGTTTTAAACTTTTGTTTTATTAATTATAGCAGAAATATCTTTTGGTACCCTCTTTACATAATGTCACATAATTCACCTATAACGAAAGAAAAAAGTTTTTGCATTACTTTTGCTGATTTCTTAAGATTG